>OX411306.1:30357029-30581346 GCA_948150685.1 Rhaphigaster nebulosa
TGATTTGGCAAAGAAGTATATCTCAGGATTAGTAGCAGTCACCAATATCTCGAACATCCCTGACGAGATAAGATTTTGAGGATGGATATTAATATAGGTTTTATTAATTTTTATAGTTAATCTTTCTTTTATCTTATAACTGATAAATGGACTCTTCGTCTTACATATAGGTCTTAATCGTTACATACTTCTTTTCTTTATTTAAATGTTGTCGACAATTTTTCAATTTGATCTCACCTTTTCTGTATATAGGTGACAGCTTAGAAGCAAGAAACCGTAAAGCAGATCCGTCTGGAAAAAATTAATTAATTATCATTACAATTGAATGATTCTTTTTGGTAATACGAAAATTAACCGTTTCTACCTCACACCCTTGCAGCAGGATCCAGATAAGCAACACTTGAGCTGCAAGGGGCAGCACTCATTCATGCCGGGACACTTCTTAAAACCTGGCGGAATTACCTGAACTTCATTTGTACCTTAAGAAAAATTCAAACATATATGAAACTGACTAAATTTAATTTTTTTTTTTCATTGGAAGATTTATCGAGAAAATAAATAATTCAAAACATATGAAATCTGGTTCCATTTAAGCTTTGAGTCATTTAAACAAAAACAAATAATAATCTGCACAATTAGTGTTTTGTGTAATTCACGGCCTATATTAAATAGTTTAACTATTTTGAGATCTGACTTATAATAAATAGTTTAATTATAGTGAGCGCTTATGATGAATATTTTAACTATTTTGAGATACGGCGTATGATAAGTAGTTTAACTACGTTTAAATCCATTTCTATAGCGCCACCTGGACTATCTTATCCTTCATTAACTGTACGGCCAACCAATAATTTTCAATATTATAATTTTGAAATTATTACTAAAGCTTTCTGATTATTCTTATTGAACATTTAACACTTTTTAATTATTATTATTATTATTGAACATTAAACACTTTTTAATTAATCTAAGATTTTATTTAGAATTTATGTGTTCAGATTAAAATGAAAGATGAGAAGAGTTAAGAGATTGTTCATCACAACGTGCAAAACATTGCGGAAGTGTTTTGCACGCGTAGTGTTTGTTAAGGTGTACATTTATTAATGACTTTTGATGTTACGTATATATGAATCTGTTTACTTTAAATATGTTGCAAAATTTGTGTCTTAATGATTAATTAATTTCTATCTATCAATGACTACTTTTGTTAAACTTAAAGTTCTTTTGTTTCTTTGTTTATTCTGTTTTTATAGTTATTTTTTAGCCTTCACATGTTATAATATATCTCTTTCTATTTACCTATTACCCTTTATCAACTAATATGGCATTCATGGCTACCTAGAAATCTAATAATGTTCAGCTTCGAGCAGGTAAGCATATGCGATCGAATGTTCAAAAACGGTATTAAAACATCAAATATTATTTATTTAATTTTCAATATCTGATAATGAATAATAAAATAATATAAATTTAGTTTTGTGATTTACACTGGTGAAAATCAAAGATCGTTTAAAAAAATGCGAAATTTTATTTTATTATTCCTTTTTAGCGAACTAAGTTAAATTTCTGGCTTAAATCACGCAATTTGTCTCCTAAATTACTTAAGAATGCCGAATTTAATTCAATATGCAGGATTAGTCCTGCAAAAAATAATCTTGAGAAAATTGCGTGATAATTAGCAATCTACTGGGAAGACGCACATGATAAAATAGTTGTACTGATTGAATAATTCTAAGCAATGTTTAACACTCAATATTTTTTGGTTCATAATATTTTTCCTCTAAGGAATCTATAGTAATATTGAAAGGTATGGTGTTTATATCTTTACCATCGATTTCATCTTCAGAGTACTGTGAGATGTTCTGTGTTGCAATACTTCCAACAAGAAGGAGAACAACACAGGTCAATGTGATCGAGTGCATGGCTGTTCACAGAACTATGCCTGCAAATATATAACATGTTGAAACGGTTGGATATTTCTTTATCTGGTTACGCAGGGTGATAACGATTTTTTCATAAATCTACTGAGATTTATGGTGATTTAATTTTTTATAAAATTAGTACACATAAATACTTGGGATCGCTTCTGTTTGTTGGATTGATTGGTTTATTAGGCATATATATATAAATATATATATATATATATATATATATATATATATATATATATATATATATACATTTATGTATACAGGATTTAGTGCCGAACAATTGGAAATGATTATCAATTAAAAAAAAAAAATTGACAAATATATCAATTTTGGCCAATAGGCCATAATGATGATAGTGCAGTTACCTGCAAAACCTATTAAGTGCTTCTGACCAAGCAGAAGAAGAAGAAGAAGAGCTGATGTTATCAGCTCATGGCTGTTCACAGAACTGTGCCTGTCACGGCTGAATTTTTTTTTATCTGTCATTGCAGAGCGATAACGATTTTTTCATAAATTTACCGATATAAACATATATATATATATATATATATATATATATATATATATATATATATATATATATGAATAAATTTGTTTATCATATAAATTTTGAATAAAGTTGTTGTATTACCGAAAATTTTCGGTTTTCAGATTTCAACGGAAATATCCATTTTGATCATCCCTGAATCAAATTTTGACAAGTTTCGTCGTGACGTTCGTTCGTTCGTACGTATCTTGCATAACTCAAAAACGGTTAGCCGTAGAAAGTTAAAATTTTGTATTTAGGATTACTGTAAAATCTAGTTGTGGACCTCTCTTGTTGGCCACTGCATGATTACTGGAAACAGTACTTTACTTGAAGGTCATTATTGATTTTCATCAAAAATTATATTAAAATATAATGCAAAACTTCTCATATTTGGTATTTAAGGCTTGCATACTAATATAAGTAATATAATAAATTTTGGTTGAAATTGAAAAGCCGAAAGGAGTAATTTACTTGAAAGTCATAATAAACTTAAAATTAAAAGGTATTTCGACATTTGATACAGAGATCATATGGTTCAGTGATAAAGGCTATAAACGCGATTTTTCTGTCCACTCTAACTAACCAATTTTATTAATTGTTTTTGTGTTAAAATTGAGTCTAAAATACTCGTTTTCCTTCCTATTTGTGAGATGAACACGTCTATAGCAGCAGAATAGCGCATAAGTTTAGCGGGCTCTTCTGCTTAAAATATTCAAACCGTCGATTTCCAAGACTTTGACTAGTTACATAGACAGAAAATGACATATAATAACGGAATAAGACCTTCATAAACAAGAGCTTGTGTGTTTATGTGTCAACAAATGGACGTCGTGACGCCGAGTGTCGTTTTTGAGATACTGCTTTTTGAGGATTCAGGGTCAATCTTTGAGCCGCCGATTTATAGTTAGATAGGTGTGCAAGAAAGTCGTGGGGTGTTCATATAAGATATTTTTAAATGACCTCGGAAAGCATTCTCTTGAATGTTTGAAGTTCATTCATGAATACTAGTCCTGTTAATATATTGGTTAATTACTTAATTAATTAATCAGCTTAATGTACCACAATTTTAGCTGTTTATTAATTTTTCAAAAAATCTGTTTATCAACAAATATTATGACTGTTTTGCAAATCATATAAAAAGCAAACTAATTAACACATTATAGTAAATTTCTACCCTGTACAATTTAATCTTCTTCTTTACAATTTGATTCTGTCACATTTATTTTTATTCTTATTTTTAATGTTTAAAAGCATATTGTGCAATATTTTCATCCTTGTTTTCATACCTATAATTTACACTCTTAAGATCTTAAGATCAGTTACAGTAAGATCATTGAAGACAACTTTTTATCAGTATTACTTATCCATTTTTATGTAAATACAAGGAGTTTGTTCATTAAATCCGTAAAGATGGCACATTATATCAAAATATTTGTACATCAATTCTGATCAATTTTTATTTTCTTCTTTACCCATTTTATATATTTACTTTTATATTCATTTATTATTTACATTTGTTCCTTTGGATTTATCCTTTTCTTCTGTTTTCAATACCTATTTATATTTTCATGATTAACCCGTATGTATAATGACAACTCCTCTCCACTGCTTTCTCTATATAACTATTATAACATTCTTAATTACAACCCCTACACCGCTTTTTTAATTACTTTGCTATTTTTCTTAGTCACTCCTTGACCACACTTTGAGCTTGAAGATACTAAATTTTGTCTATTTCTTTATTTTTATGTTATTATTTCCCGTTTAACTTATTTATTACTGTTATTAATATTTTAATTCCGGGCTCGAGACCGGCTGTGGCAGATAATTATTTATTCTGTTATCAGCCGTGGATTGACCCTGTGGGATCGGGAGACTCTCCTACGGCTCACCCAGCCTCTATAAACTGGATACTCTTAATTTGGGGAAAAAACCTGGGGGTGGAACGGGATCTCAACCAAATCAACTCCTTGCACAACCGTTGGCTTGGAAACAGTACGGTCCTTGACAAGTACTGAACCCAAGACCTTTCATGGATTGTAGTGGTACAGAGTTTTTTTTTTTTAAATAAAAGAAGGAAGAAAATCAATATTGAACGAATTCAAGTGCATATTAGCATTTATTATTAAAAAGCCTCATTACCTACTGAGAACTAGACAAAAAAGAATTAAATTGCATAAAAAAAAAAGGAGTGAAAAAGAAGGAAGAAAACCTTATAGACCTTGTAAAAAAATTGGTTAAAAGTGGTTGATTAAAGTTGGAACTAAATCATGATTTTAAGAGCATAATATTGAAATTATGCTGAAATTATGCTTATAACTGATACTAATTAATTAGTTATTATAATTATTACAACTTGTATTTTTATGATAATTGTTACTATTTTATTTTATTTCATGTCAATATCACTGTCAACATTTGAATATTGGATATTTTATTGTAAACAAACAAACAATTTAATAACAAATAAATAATGACCATAAAAAAAGCTCAATTGAATAATTTTCATCCATATTAAATTAAATTTAAATAAAAAATCTAATGAATAATTTATTTTTGATCCACTAAAGGACTGGGATTAGCCTGTTTTAGTAGTGATTTAGTGATATAGTGATTTTCAGTAATGATTTAGTAATCTCTCTCAGTTGTGATACGAGAGTATAAAAAACAATAAAAAAATATATGTCTCTGTACCTAGAAGTGGCGAACATCGGCGCGATGAGCAACAGCCTTACCGCGGGACTGAGTCAGTTTTAAAAATAATAGAGCGACCATTTCTACTCAAATTACACGTAAAACTTCTATTATATTTCATTCGAGAATGAAAGCGAATTGAATCTTACCATTCTGGAGAAGCAATGGAGAAATGTACTTACATTTTTTTTGTTATTCTATCATTCTTATGCCAATCTCCTCTAAACGTGTCTGACTGTAACAAATTTCAATAAATTAAAAAAATATTTAGGGAAAAACTCAGTTGTCTCCTCTATATCTTGTGAAATATCATTTTTAACTTGAATTGGAGAGAATTATTTTTATAATACAAATATATTTTACGAATATAATTCCCGATGATCCTTTTTCATGATAATAATTTAAAATCTATATAATCCCAGTTGATGATTTATTTATTTGCTTTTTTTCCTTCCCTTTTTTTTAAAACCACATATTAAAATTATTTTCCATAAGTGCTGTAAATTTGCCGAAGGGTACCCAAAATTTCTTAGTATTGAATTTTAGGAAGATTCATCATCACTCTTCAAACTCTTACGTTTATTTTATCAAATAGAATACGTTTCTGACAAACCACAAACTAATTTTTCGTTGAAATTCATTTATTACCTAGAAAATCAGTAGCATCTTCACATATCCCTATTTAAATTGGGACTGTGCTACTACGTCTCAATATTGTGCTATTTGTCTGCGGAGCATAGTTTAATACAATATGTTATTTTGTTAGAATATTATTTTTAAAGATCCTTTGCTAATTATTTAAATGCTTATTTTATTGTTAATATCTACAAAATATTGATTGTTATCTTTAATATCAGTTTTAAAATTAACAACAATTTTAAGTATTTAATACTAATAATAATGAGACAAAGAATAATTCCGGTGATGTATTAGTGGATTAATTTCTTCCATATATCTCAATATTCCTTCATTGGTATATTTTACATAGTTACACCAATGTTTCGGAGTACTCCCCCATTCTCAAGTTGCTTTTTTCTACAAATATCATATAACAAATAAAACAATCAAAATTATTGATATAATAATATTGTAAATAAATCATTTCATATTAAAATACTCTATACTCCTGCTGTCTAGACGTACCCATATTAATTTCGTCTCTTAATAGAAAAAAAAAAACACTTTTAAAACAATTTTAATATTTTTGATAATATAAATTTATTCAATAAATTTTCTTATTTTATTATACTCTTCATTATTTAAAATGTTTACGTTGATGAAATCAATATTCTGATCGTCAAAAATAGCGCCTCTCCCTAATGCTGAAGCGTAAACGTTTTAAGATTATTTACATTTATTTTATGCTGCTTTATTCTTGATTTATTTTTCGAGGTTTCACCGATGTAACATCGATCTAGACACTGAAGATATTTAACTTATAATAAAATAAATTATATTTTGATTATTATTATTTTCTATTCTGTATAGTATATATATTCTGGCACTATAATATGCTTAAATAGTGTTTTCATACATTTGTCAACGAGATACTTTCGTTGACGGTATAACCGTTCGTTTTTTGTTCATAAAATTAGTTTATAATCCATCTACGATTCAAGTAGGATTAGAATAAATTCGATTAAATGGACTAAACTGATAATAATTTCTTTATTTAGTGAATCATATAATACTTCATCGCTAATGATGCTGCTTAAAATTCCATTCTGATTTGGCAAAGAAGTATATCTCAGGATTAGTAGCAGTCACCAATATCTCGAACATCCCTGACGAGATAAGATTTTGAGGATGGATATTAATATAGGTTTTATTAATTTTTATAGTTAATCTTTCTTTTATCTTATAACTGATAAATGGACTCTTCGTCTTACATATAGGTCTTAATCGTTACATACTTCTTTTCTTTATTTAAATGTTGTCGACAATTTTTCAATTTGATCTCACCTTTTCTGTATATAGGTGACAGCTTAGAAGCAAGAAACCGTAAAGCAGATCCGTCTGGAAAAAATTAATTAATTATCATTACAATTGAATGATTCTTTTTGGTAATACGAAAATTAACCGTTTCTACCTCACACCCTTGCAGCAGGATCCAGATAAGCAACACTTGAGCTGCAAGGGGCAGCACTCATTCATGCCGGGACACTTCTTAAAACCTGGCGGAATTACCTGAACTTCATTTGTACCTTAAGAAAAATTCAAACATATATGAAACTGACTAAATTTAATTTTTTTTTTTCATTGGAAGATTTATCGAGAAAATAAATAATTCAAAACATATGAAATCTGGTTCCATTTAAGCTTTGAGTCATTTAAACAAAAACAAATAATAATCTGCACAATTAGTGTTTTGTGTAATTCACGGCCTATATTAAATAGTTTAACTATTTTGAGATCTGACTTATAATAAATAGTTTAATTATAGTGAGCGCTTATGATGAATATTTTAACTATTTTGAGATACGGCGTATGATAAGTAGTTTAACTACGTTTAAATCCATTTCTATAGCGCCACCTGGACTATCTTATCCTTCATTAACTGTACGGCCAACCAATAATTTTCAATATTATAATTTTGAAATTATTACTAAAGCTTTCTGATTATTCTTATTGAACATTTAACACTTTTTAATTATTATTATTATTATTGAACATTAAACACTTTTTAATTAATCTAAGATTTTATTTAGAATTTATGTGTTCAGATTAAAATGAAAGATGAGAAGAGTTAAGAGATTGTTCATCACAACGTGCAAAACATTGCGGAAGTGTTTTGCACGCGTAGTGTTTGTTAAGGTGTACATTTATTAATGACTTTTGATGTTACGTATATATGAATCTGTTTACTTTAAATATGTTGCAAAATTTGTGTCTTAATGATTAATTAATTTCTATCTATCAATGACTACTTTTGTTAAACTTAAAGTTCTTTTGTTTCTTTGTTTATTCTGTTTTTATAGTTATTTTTTAGCCTTCACATGTTATAATATATCTCTTTCTATTTACCTATTACCCTTTATCAACTAATATGGCATTCATGGCTACCTAGAAATCTAATAATGTTCAGCTTCGAGCAGGTAAGCATATGCGATCGAATGTTCAAAAACGGTATTAAAACATCAAATATTATTTATTTAATTTTCAATATCTGATAATGAATAATAAAATAATATAAATTTAGTTTTGTGATTTACACTGGTGAAAATCAAAGATCGTTTAAAAAAATGCGAAATTTTATTTTATTATTCCTTTTTAGCGAACTAAGTTAAATTTCTGGCTTAAATCACGCAATTTGTCTCCTAAATTACTTAAGAATGCCGAATTTAATTCAATATGCAGGATTAGTCCTGCAAAAAATAATCTTGAGAAAATTGCGTGATAATTAGCAATCTACTGGGAAGACGCACATGATAAAATAGTTGTACTGATTGAATAATTCTAAGCAATGTTTAACACTCAATATTTTTTGGTTCATAATATTTTTCCTCTAAGGAATCTATAGTAATATTGAAAGGTATGGTGTTTATATCTTTACCATCGATTTCATCTTCAGAGTACTGTGAGATGTTCTGTGTTGCAATACTTCCAACAAGAAGGAGAACAACACAGGTCAATGTGATCGAGTGCATGGCTGTTCACAGAACTATGCCTGCAAATATATAACATGTTGAAACGGTTGGATATTTCTTTATCTGGTTACGCAGGGTGATAACGATTTTTTCATAAATCTACTGAGATTTATGGTGATTTAATTTTTTATAAAATTAGTACACATAAATACTTGGGATCGCTTCTGTTTGTTGGATTGATTGGTTTATTAGGCATATATATATAAATATATATATATATATATATATATATATATATATATATATATATATATACATTTATGTATACAGGATTTAGTGCCGAACAATTGGAAATAATTATCAATTAAAAAAAAAAAATTGACAAATATATCAATTTTGGCCAATAGGCCATAATGATGATAGTGCAGTTACCTGCAAAACCTATTAAGTGCTTCTGACCAAGCAGAAGAAGAAGAAGAGCTGATGTTATCAGCTCATGGCTGTTCACAGAACTGTGCCTGTCACGGCTGAATTTTTTTTTATCTGTCATTGCAGAGCGATAACGATTTTTTCATAAATTTACCGATATAAACATATATATATATATATATATATATATATATATATATATATATATATATATATATATATATATATATATATATATGAATAAATTTGTTTATCATATAAATTTTGAATAAAGTTGTTGTATTACCGAAAATTTTCGGTTTTCAGATTTCAACGGAAATATCCATTTTGATCATCCCTGAATCAAATTTTGACAAGTTTCGTCGTGACGTTCGTTCGTTCGTACGTATCTTGCATAACTCAAAAACGGTTAGCCGTAGAAAGTTAAAATTTTGTATTTAGGATTACTGTAAAATCTAGTTGTGGACCTCTCTTGTTGGCCACTGCATGATTACTGGAAACAGTACTTTACTTGAAGGTCATTATTGATTTTCATCAAAAATTATATTAAAATATAATGCAAAACTTCTCATATTTGGTATTTAAGGCTTGCATACTAATATAAGTAATATAATAAATTTTGGTTGAAATTGAAAAGCCGAAAGGAGTAATTTACTTGAAAGTCATAATAAACTTAAAATTAAAAGGTATTTCGACATTTGATACAGAGATCATATGGTTCAGTGATAAAGGCTATAAACGCGATTTTTCTGTCCACTCTAACTAACCAATTTTATTAATTGTTTTTGTGTTAAAATTGAGTCTAAAATACTCGTTTTCCTTCCTATTTGTGAGATGAACACGTCTATAGCAGCAGAATAGCGCATAAGTTTAGCGGGCTCTTCTGCTTAAAATATTCAAACCGTCGATTTCCAAGACTTTGACTAGTTACATAGACAGAAAATGACATATAATAACGGAATAAGACCTTCATAAACAAGAGCTTGTGTGTTTATGTGTCAACAAATGGACGTCGTGACGCCGAGTGTCGTTTTTGAGATACTGCTTTTTGAGGATTCAGGGTCAATCTTTGAGCCGCCGATTTATAGTTAGATAGGTGTGCAAGAAAGTCGTGGGGTGTTCATATAAGATATTTTTAAATGACCTCGGAAAGCATTCTCTTGAATGTTTGAAGTTCATTCATGAATACTAGTCCTGTTAATATATTGGTTAATTACTTAATTAATTAATCAGCTTAATGTACCACAATTTTAGCTGTTTATTAATTTTTCAAAAAATCTGTTTATCAACAAATATTATGACTGTTTTGCAAATCATATAAAAAGCAAACTAATTAACACATTATAGTAAATTTCTACCCTGTACAATTTAATCTTCTTCTTTACAATTTGATTCTGTCACATTTATTTTTATTCTTATTTTTAATGTTTAAAAGCATATTGTGCAATATTTTCATCCTTGTTTTCATACCTATAATTTACACTCTTAAGATCTTAAGATCAGTTACAGTAAGATCATTGAAGACAACTTTTTATCAGTATTACTTATCCATTTTTATGTAAATACAAGGAGTTTGTTCATTAAATCCGTAAAGATGGCACATTATATCAAAATATTTGTACATCAATTCTGATCAATTTTTATTTTCTTCTTTACCCATTTTATATATTTACTTTTATATTCATTTATTATTTACATTTGTTCCTTTGGATTTATCCTTTTCTTCTGTTTTCAATACCTATTTATATTTTCATGATTAACCCGTATGTATAATGACAACTCCTCTCCACTGCTTTCTCTATATAACTATTATAACATTCTTAATTACAACCCCTACACCGCTTTTTTAATTACTTTGCTATTTTTCTTAGTCACTCCTTGACCACACTTTGAGCTTGAAGATACTAAATTTTGTCTATTTCTTTATTTTTATGTTATTATTTCCCGTTTAACTTATTTATTACTGTTATTAATATTTTAATTCCGGGCTCGAGACCGGCTGTGGCAGATAATTATTTATTCTGTTATCAGCCGTGGATTGACCCTGTGGGATCGGGAGACTCTCCTACGGCTCACCCAGCCTCTATAAACTGGATACTCTTAATTTGGGGAAAAAACCTGGGGGTGGAACGGGATCTCAACCAAATCAACTCCTTGCACAACCGTTGGCTTGGAAACAGTACGGTCCTTGACAAGTACTGAACCCAAGACCTTTCATGGATTGTAGTGGTACAGAGTTTTTTTTTTTTAAATAAAAGAAGGAAGAAAATCAATATTGAACGAATTCAAGTGCATATTAGCATTTATTATTAAAAAGCCTCATTACCTACTGAGAACTAGACAAAAAAGAATTAAATTGCATAAAAAAAAAAGGAGTGAAAAAGAAGGAAGAAAACCTTATAGACCTTGTAAAAAAATTGGTTAAAAGTGGTTGATTAAAGTTGGAACTAAATCATGATTTTAAGAGCATAATATTGAAATTATGCTGAAATTATGCTTATAACTGATACTAATTAATTAGTTATTATAATTATTACAACTTGTATTTTTATGATAATTGTTACTATTTTATTTTATTTCATGTCAATATCACTGTCAACATTTGAATATTGGATATTTTATTGTAAACAAACAAACAATTTAATAACAAATAAATAATGACCATAAAAAAAGCTCAATTGAATAATTTTCATCCATATTAAATTAAATTTAAATAAAAAATCTAATGAATAATTTATTTTTGATCCACTAAAGGACTGGGATTAGCCTGTTTTAGTAGTGATTTAGTGATATAGTGATTTTCAGTAATGATTTAGTAATCTCTCTCAGTTGTGATACGAGAGTATAAAAAACAATAAAAAAATATATGTCTCTGTACCTAGAAGTGGCGAACATCGGCGCGATGAGCAACAGCCTTACCGCGGGACTGAGTCAGTTTTAAAAATAATAGAGCGACCATTTCTACTCAAATTACACGTAAAACTTCTATTATATTTCATTCGAGAATGAAAGCGAATTGAATCTTACCATTCTGGAGAAGCAATGGAGAAATGTACTTACATTTTTTTTGTTATTCTATCATTCTTATGCCAATCTCCTCTAAACGTGTCTGACTGTAACAAATTTCAATAAATTAAAAAAATATTTAGGGAAAAACTCAGTTGTCTCCTCTATATCTTGTGAAATATCATTTTTAACTTGAATTGGAGAGAATTATTTTTATAATACAAATATATTTTACGAATATAATTCCCGATGATCCTTTTTCATGATAATAATTTAAAATCTATATAATCCCAGTTGATGATTTATTTATTTGCTTTTTTTCCTTCCCTTTTTTTTAAAACCACATATTAAAATTATTTTCCATAAGTGCTGTAAATTTGCCGAAGGGTACCCAAAATTTCTTAGTATTGAATTTTAGGAAGATTCATCATCACTCTTCAAACTCTTACGTTTATTTTATCAAATAGAATACGTTTCTGACAAACCACAAACTAATTTTTCGTTGAAATTCATTTATTACCTAGAAAATCAGTAGCATCTTCACATATCCCTATTTAAATTGGGACTGTGCTACTACGTCTCAATATTGTGCTATTTGTCTGCGGAGCATAGTTTAATACAATATGTTATTTTGTTAGAATATTATTTTTAAAGATCCTTTGCTAATTATTTAAATGCTTATTTTATTGTTAATATCTACAAAATATTGATTGTTATCTTTAATATCAGTTTTAAAATTAACAACAATTTTAAGTATTTAATACTAATAATAATGAGACAAAGAATAATTCCGGTGATGTATTAGTGGATTAATTTCTTCCATATATCTCAATATTCCTTCATTGGTATATTTTACATAGTTACACCAATGTTTCGGAGTACTCCCCCATTCTCAAGTTGCTTTTTTCTACAAATATCATATAACAAATAAAACAATCAAAATTATTGATATAATAATATTGTAAATAAATCATTTCATATTAAAATACTCTATACTCCTGCTGTCTAGACGTACCCATATTAATTTCGTCTCTTAATAGAAAAAAAAAAACACTTTTAAAACAATTTTAATATTTTTGATAATATAAATTTATTCAATAAATTTTCTTATTTTATTATACTCTTCATTATTTAAAATGTTTACGTTGATGAAATCAATATTCTGATCGTCAAAAATAGCGCCTCTCCCTAATGCTGAAGCGTAAACGTTTTAAGATTATTTACATTTATTTTATGCTGCTTTATTATTGATTTATTTTTCGAGGTTTCACCGATGTAACATCGATCTAGACACTGAAGATATTTAACTTATAATAAAATAAATTATATTTTGATTATTATTATTTTCTATTCTGTATAGTATATATATTCTGGCACTATAATATGCTTTAATAGTGTTTTCATACATTTGTCAACGAGATACTTTCGTTGACGGTATAACCGTTCGTTTTTAGTTCATAAAATTAGTTTATAATCCATCTACGATTCAAGTAGGATTAGAATAAATTCGATTAAATGGACTAAACTGATAATAATTTCTTTATTTAGTGAATCATATAATACTTCATCGCTAATGATGCTGCTTAAAATTCCATTCTGATTTGGCAAAGAAGTATATCTCAGGATTAGTAGCAGTCACCAATATCTCGAACATCCCTGACGAGATAAGATTTTGAGGATGGATATTAATATAGGTTTTATTAATTTTTATAGTTAATCTTTCTTTTATCTTATAACTGATAAATGGACTCTTCGTCTTACATATAGGTCTTAATCGTTACATACTTCTTTTCTTTATTTAAATGTTGTCGACAATTTTTCAATTTGATCTCACCTTTTCTGTATATAGGTGACAGCTTAGAAGCAAGAAACCGTAAAGCAGATCCGTCTGGAAAAAATTAATTAATTATCATTACAATTGAATGATTCTTTTTGGTAATACGAAAATTAACCGTTTCTACCTCACACCCTTGCAGCAGGATCCAGATAAGCAACACTTGAGCTGCAAGGGGCAGCACTCATTCATGCCGGGACACTTCTTAAAACCTGGCGGAATTACCTGAACTTCATTTGTACCTTAAGAAAAATTCAAACATATATGAAACTGACTAAATTTAATTTTTTTTTTTCATTGGAAGATTTATCGAGAAAATAAATAATTCAAAACATATGAAATCTGGTTCCATTTAAGCTTTGAGTCATTTAAACAAAAACAAATAATAATCTGCACAATTAGTGTTTTGTGTAATTCACGGCCTATATTAAATAGTTTAACTATTTTGAGATCTGACTTATAATAAATAGTTTAATTATAGTGAGCGCTTATGATGAATATTTTAACTATTTTGAGATACGGCGTATGATAAGTAGTTTAACTACGTTTAAATCCATTTCTATAGCGCCACCTGGACTATCTTATCCTTCATTAACTGTACGGCCAACCAATAATTTTCAATATTATAATTTTGAAATTATTACTAAAGCTTTCTGATTATTCTTATTGAACATTTAACACTTTTTAATTATTATTATTATTATTGAACATTAAACACTTTTTAATTAATCTAAGATTTTATTTAGAATTTATGTGTTCAGATTAAAATGAAAGATGAGAAGAGTTAAGAGATTGTTCATCACAACGTGCAAAACATTGCGGAAGTGTTTTGCACGCGTAGTGTTTGTTAAGGTGTACATTTATTAATGACTTTTGATGTTACGTATATATGAATCTGTTTACTTTAAATATGTTGCAAAATTTGTGTCTTAATGATTAATTAATTTCTATCTATCAATGACTACTTTTGTTAAACTTAAAGTTCTTTTGTTTCTTTGTTTATTCTGTTTTTATAGTTATTTTTTAGCCTTCACATGTTATAATATATCTCTTTCTATTTACCTATTACCCTTTATCAACTAATATGGCATTCATGGCTACCTAGAAATCTAATAATGTTCAGCTTCGAGCAGGTAAGCATATGCGATCGAATGTTCAAAAACGGTATTAAAACATCAAATATTATTTATTTAATTTTCAATATCTGATAATGAATAATAAAATAATATAAATTTAGTTTTGTGATTTACACTGGTGAAAATCAAAGATCGTTTAAAAAAATGCGAAATTTTATTTTATTATTCCTTTTTAGCGAACTAAGTTAAATTTCTGGCTTAAATCACGCAATTTGTCTCCTAAATTACTTAAGAATGCCGAATTTAATTCAATATGCAGGATTAGTCCTGCAAAAAATAATCTTGAGAAAATTGCGTGATAATTAGCAATCTACTGGGAAGACGCACATGATAAAGTAGTTGTACTGATTGAATAATTCTAAGCAATGTTTAACACTCAATATTTTTTGGTTCATAATATTTTTCCTCTAAGGAATCTATAGTAATATTGAAAGGTATGGTGTTTATATCTTTACCATCGATTTCATCTTCAGAGTACTGTGAGATGTTCTGTGTTGCAATACTTCCAACAAGAAGGAGAACAACACAGGTCAATGTGATCGAGTGCATGGCTGTTCACAGAACTATGCCTGCAAATATATAACATGTTGAAACGGTTGGATATTTCTTTATCTGGTTACGCAGGGTGATAACGATTTTTTCATAAATCTACTGAGATTTATGGTGATTTAATTTTTTATAAAATTAGTACACATAAATACTTGGGATCGCTTCTGTTTGTTGGATTGATTGGTTTATTAGGCATATATATATAAATATATATATATATATATATATATATATATATATATATATATATATATATATACATTTATGTATACAGGATTTAGTGCCGAACAATTGGAAATGATTATCAATTAAAAAAAAAAAATTGACAAATATATCAATTTTGGCCAATAGGCCATAATGATGATAGTGCAGTTACCTGCAAAACCTATTAAGTGCTTCTGACCAAGCAGAAGAAGAAGAAGAAGAGCTGATGTTATCAGCTCATGGCTGTTCACAGAACTGTGCCTGTCACGGCTGAATTTTTTTTTATCTGTCATTGCAGAGCGATAACGATTTTTTCATAAATTTACCGATATAAACATATATATATATATATATATATATATATATATATATATATATATATATATATATATATATATATATATATATATATATGAATAAATTTGTTTATCATATAAATTTTGAATAAAGTTGTTGTATTACCGAAAATTTTCGGTTTTCAGATTTCAACGGAAATATCCATTTTGATCATCCCTGAATCAAATTTTGACAAGTTTCGTCGTGACGTTCGTTCGTTCGTACGTATCTTGCATAACTCAAAAACGGTTAGCCGTAGAAAGTTAAAATTTTGTATTTAGGATTACTGTAAAATCTAGTTGTGGACCTCTCTTGTTGGCCACTGCATGATTACTGGAAACAGTACTTTACTTGAAGGTCATTATTGATTTTCATCAAAAATTATATTAAAATATAATGCAAAACTTCTCATATTTGGTATTTAAGGCTTGCATACTAATATAAGTAATATAATAAATTTTGGTTGAAATTGAAAAGCCGAAAGGAGTAATTTACTTGAAAGTCATAATAAACTTAAAATTAAAAGGTATTTCGACATTTGATACAGAGATCATATGGTTCAGTGATAAAGGCTATAAACGCGATTTTTCTGTCCACTCTAACTAACCAATTTTATTAATTGTTTTTGTGTTAAAATTGAGTCTAAAATACTCGTTTTCCTTCCTATTTGTGAGATGAACACGTCTATAGCAGCAGAATAGCGCATAAGTTTAGCGGGCTCTTCTGCTTAAAATATTCAAACCGTCGATTTCCAAGACTTTGACTAGTTACATAGACAGAAAATGACATATAATAACGGAATAAGACCTTCATAAACAAGAGCTTGTGTGTTTATGTGTCAACAAATGGACGTCGTGACGCCGAGTGTCGTTTTTGAGATACTGCTTTTTGAGGATTCAGGGTCAATCTTTGAGCCGCCGATTTATAGTTAGATAGGTGTGCAAGAAAGTCGTGGGGTGTTCATATAAGATATTTTTAAATGACCTCGGAAAGCATTCTCTTGAATGTTTGAAGTTCATTCATGAATACTAGTCCTGTTAATATATTGGTTAATTACTTAATTAATTAATCAGCTTAATGTACCACAATTTTAGCTGTTTATTAATTTTTCAAAAAATCTGTTTATCAACAAATATTATGACTGTTTTGCAAATCATATAAAAAGCAAACTAATTAACACATTATAGTAAATTTCTACCCTGTACAATTTAATCTTCTTCTTTACAATTTGATTCTGTCACATTTATTTTTATTCTTATTTTTAATGTTTAAAAGCATATTGTGCAATATTTTCATCCTTGTTTTCATACCTATAATTTACACTCTTAAGATCTTAAGATCAGTTACAGTAAGATCATTGAAGACAACTTTTTATCAGTATTACTTATCCATTTTTATGTAAATACAAGGAGTTTGTTCATTAAATCCGTAAAGATGGCACATTATATCAAAATATTTGTACATCAATTCTGATCAATTTTTATTTTCTTCTTTACCCATTTTATATATTTACTTTTATATTCATTTATTATTTACATTTGTTCCTTTGGATTTATCCTTTTCTTCTGTTTTCAATACCTATTTATATTTTCATGATTAACCCGTATGTATAATGACAACTCCTCTCCACTGCTTTCTCTATATAACTATTATAACATTCTTAATTACTACCCCTACACCGCTTTTTTAATTACTTTGCTATTTTTCTTAGTCACTCCTTGACCACACTTTGAGCTTGAAGATACTAAATTTTGTCTATTTCTTTATTTTTATGTTATTATTTCCCGTTTAACTTATTTATTACTGTTATTAATATTTTAATTCCGGGCTCGAGACCGGCTGTGGCAGATAATTATTTATTCTGTTATCAGCCGTGGATTGACCCTGTGGGATCGGGAGACTCTCCTACGGCTCACCCAGCCTCTATAAACTGGATACTCTTAATTTGGGGAAAAAACCTGGGGGTGGAACGGGATCTCAACCAAATCAACTCCTTGCACAACCGTTGGCTTGGAAACAGTACGGTCCTTGACAAGTACTGAACCCAAGACCTTTCATGGATTGTAGTGGTACAGAGTTTTTTTTTTTTAAATAAAAGAAGGAAGAAAATCAATATTGAACGAATTCAAGTGCATATTAGCATTTATTATTAAAAAGCCTCATTACCTACTGAGAACTAGACAAAAAAGAATTAAATTGCATAAAAAAAAAAGGAGTGAAAAAGAAGGAAGAAAACCTTATAGACCTTGTAAAAAAATTGGTTAAAGGTGGTTGATTAAAGTTGGAACTAAATCATGATTTTAAGAGCATAATATTGAAATTATGCTGAAATTATGCTTATAACTGATACTAATTAATTAGTTATTATAATTATTACAACATGTATTTTTATGATAATTGTTACTATTTTATTTTATTTCATGTCAATATCACTGTCAACATTTGAATATTGGATATTTTATTGTAAACAAACAAACAATTTAATAACAAATAAATAATGACCATAAAAAAAGCTCAATTGAATAATTTTCATCCATATTAAATTAAATTTAAATAAAAAATTTAATGAATAATTTATTTTTGATCCACTAAAGGACTGGGATTAGCCTGTTTTAGTAGTGATTTAGTGATATAGTGATTTTCAGTAATGATTTAGTAATCTCTCTCAGTTGTGATACGAGAGTATAAAAAACAATAAAAAAATATATGTCTCTGTACCTAGAAGTGGCGAACATCGGCGCGATGAGCAACAGCCTTACCGCGGGACTGAGTCAGT
This sequence comes from Rhaphigaster nebulosa, assembly GCA_948150685.1. Lineage (NCBI taxonomy): Eukaryota > Metazoa > Arthropoda > Insecta > Hemiptera > Pentatomidae > Rhaphigaster > Rhaphigaster nebulosa. Next base: position 30,376,041 of record OX411306.1, read on the forward strand.
TTTAAAAATAATAGAGCGACCATTTCTACTCAAATTACACGTAAAACTTCTATTATATTTCATTCGAGAATGAAAGCGAATTGAATCTTACCATTCTGGAGAAGCAATGGAGAAATGTACTTACATTTTTTTTGTTATTCTATCATTCTTATGCCAATCTCCTCTAAACGTGTCTGACTGTAACAAATTTCAATAAATTAAAAAAATATTTAGGGAAAAACTCAGTTGTCTCCTCTATATCTTGTGAAATATCATTTTTAACTTGAATTGGAGAGAATTATTTTTATAATACAAATATATTTTACGAATATAATTCCCGATGATCCTTTTTCATGATAATAATTTAAAATCTATATAATCCCAGTTGATGATTTATTTATTTGGTTTTTTTCCTTCCCTTTTTTTTAAAACCACATATTAAAATTATTTTCCATAAGTGCTGTAAATTTGCCGAAGGGTACCCAAAATTTCTTAGTATTGAATTTTAGGAAGATTCATCATCACTCTTCAAACTCTTACGTTTATTTTATCAAATAGAATACGTTTCTGACAAACCACAAACTAATTTTTCGTTGAAATTCATTTATTACCTAGAAAATCAGTAGCATCTTCACATATCCCTATTTAAATTGGGACTGTGCTACTACGTCTCAATATTGTGCTATTTGTCTGCGGAGCATAGTTTAATACAATATGTTATTTTGTTAGAATATTATTTTTAAAGATCCTTTGCTAATTATTTAAATGCTTATTTTATTGTTAATATCTACAAAATATTGATTGTTATCTTTAATATCAGTTTTAAAATTAACAACAATTTTAAGTATTTAATACTAATAATAATGAGACAAAGAATAATTCCGGTGATGTATTAGTGGATTAATTTCTTCCATATATCTCAATATTCCTTCATTGGTATATTTTACATAGTTACACCAATGTTTCGGAGTACTCCCCCATTCTCAAGTTGCTTTTTTCTACAAATATCATATAACAAATAAAACAATCAAAATTATTGATATAATAATATTGTAAATAAATCATTTCATATTAAAATACTCTATACTCCTGCTGTCTAGACGTACCCATATTAATTTCGTCTCTTAATAGAAAAAAAAAAACACTTTTAAAACAATTTTAATATTTTTGATAATATAAATTTATTCAATAAATTTTCTTATTTTATTATACTCTTCATTATTTAAAATGTTTACGTTGATGAAATCAATATTCTGATCGTCAAAAATAGCGCCTCTCCCTAATGCTGAAGCGTAAACGTTTTAAGATTATTTACATTTATTTTATGCTGCTTTATTATTGATTTATTTTTCGAGGTTTCACCGATGTAACATCGATCTAGACACTGAAGATATTTAACTTATAATAAAATAAATTATATTTTGATTATTATTATTTTCTATTCTGTATAGTATATATATTCTGGCACTATAATATGCTTTAATAGTGTTTTCATACATTTGTCAACGAGATACTTTCGTTGACGGTATAACCGTTCGTTTTTAGTTCATAAAATTAGTTTATAATCCATCTACGATTCATGTAGGATTAGAATAAATTCGATTAAATGGACTAAACTGATAATAATTTCTTTATTTAGTGAATCATATAATACTTCATCGCTAATGATGCTGCTTAAAATTCCATTCTGATTTGGCAAAGAAGTATATCTCAGGATTAGTAGCAGTCACCAATATCTCGAACATCCCTGACGAGATAAGATTTTGAGGATGGATATTAATATAGGTTTTATTAATTTTTATAGTTAATCTTTCTTTTATCTTATAACTGATAAATGGACTCTTCGTCTTACATATAGGTCTTAATCGTTACATACTTCTTTTCTTTATTTAAATGTTGTCGACAATTTTTCAATTTGATCTCACCTTTTCTGTATATAGGTGACAGCTTAGAAGCAAGAAACCGTAAAGCAGATCCGTCTGGAAAAAATTAATTAATTATCATTACAATCGAATGATTCTTTTTGGTAATACGAAAATTAACCGTTTCTACCTCACACCCTTGCAGCAGGATCCAGATAAGCAACACTTGAGCTGCAAGGGGCAGCACTCATTCATGCCGGGACACTTCTTAAAACCTGGCGGAATTACCTGAACTTCATTTGTACCTTAAGAAAAATTCAAACATATATGAAACTGACTAAATTTAATTTTTTTTTTTCATTGGAAGATTTATCGAGAAAATAAATAATTCAAAACATATGAAATCTGGTTCCATTTAAGCTTTGAGTCATTTAAACAAAAACAAATAATAATCTGCACAATTAGTGTTTTGTGTAATTCACGGCCTATATTAAATAGTTTAACTATTTTGAGATCTGACTTATAATAAATAGTTTAATTATAGTGAGCGCTTATGATGAATATTTTAACTATTTTGAGATACGGCGTATGATAAGTAGTTTAACTACGTTTAAATCCATTTCTATAGCGCCACCTGGACTATCTTATCCTTCATTAACTGTACGGCCAACCAATAATTTTCAATATTATAATTTTGAAATTATTACTAAAGCTTTCTGATTATTCTTATTGAACATTTAACACTTTTTAATTATTATTATTATTATTGAACATTAAACACTTTTTAATTAATCTAAGATTTTATTTAGAATTTATGTGTTCAGATTAAAATGAAAGATGAGAAGAGTTAAGAGATTGTTCATCACAACGTGCAAAACATTGCGGAAGTGTTTTGCACGCGTAGTGTTTGTTAAGGTGTACATTTATTAATGACTTTTGATGTTACGTATATATGAATCTGTTTACTTTAAATATGTTGCAAAATTTGTGTCTTAATGATTAATTAATTTCTATCTATCAATGACTACTTTTGTTAAACTTAAAGTTCTTTTGTTTCTTTGTTTATTCTGTTTTTATAGTTATTTTTTAGCCTTCACATGTTATAATATATCTCTTTCTATTTACCTATTACCCTTTATCAACTAATATGGCATTCATGGCTACCTAGAAATCTAATAATGTTCAGCTTCGAGCAGGTAAGCATATGCGATCGAATGTTCAAAAACGGTATTAAAACATCAAATATTATTTATTTAATTTTCAATATCTGATAATGAATAATAAAATAATATAAATTTAGTTTTGTGATTTACACTGGTGAAAATCAAAGATCGTTTAAAAAAATGCGAAATTTTATTTTATTATTCCTTTTTAGCGAACTAAGTTAAATTTCTGGCTTAAATCACGCAATTTGTCTCCTAAATTACTTAAGAATGCCGAATTTAATTCAATATGCAGGATTAGTCCTGCAAAAAATAATCTTGAGAAAATTGCGTGATAATTAGCAATCTACTGGGAAGACGCACATGATAAAGTAGTTGTACTGATTGAATAATTCTAAGCAATGTTTAACACTCAATATTTTTTGGTTCATAATATTTTTCCTCTAAGGAATCTATAGTAATATTGAAAGGTATGGTGTTTATATCTTTACCATCGATTTCATCTTCAGAGTACTGTGAGATGTTCTGTGTTGCAATACTTCCAACAAGAAGGAGAACAACACAGGTCAATGTGATCGAGTGCATGGCTGTTCACAGAACTATGCCTGCAAATATATAACATGTTGAAACGGTTGGATATTTCTTTATCTGGTTACGCAGGGTGATAACGATTTTTTCATAAATCTACTGAGATTTATGGTGATTTAATTTTTTATAAAATTAGTACACATAAATACTTGGGATCGCTTCTGTTTGTTGGATTGATTGGTTTATTAGGCATATATATATAAATATATATATATATATATATATATATATATATATATATATATATATATATATATATATATATATACATTTATGTATACAGGATTTAGTGCCGAACAATTGGAAATGATTATCAATTAAAAAAAAAAAATTGACAATTATATCAATTTTGGCCAATAGGCCATAATGATGATAGTGCAGTTACCTGCAAAACCTATTAAGTGCTTCTGACCAAGCAGAAGAAGAAGAAGAAGAGCTGATGTTATCAGCTCATGGCTGTTCACAGAACTGTGCCTGTCACGGCTGAATTTTTTTTTATCTGTCATTGCAGAGCGATAACGATTTTTTCATAAATTTACCGATATAAACATATATATATATATATATATATATATATATATATATATATATATATATATATATATATATATATGAATAAATTTGTTTATCATATAAATTTTGAATAAAGTTGTTGTATTACCGAAAATTTTCGGTTTTCAGATTTCAACGGAAATATCCATTTTGATCATCCCTGAATCAAATTTTGACAAGTTTCGTCGTGACGTTCGTTCGTTCGTACGTATCTTGCATAACTCAAAAACGGTTAGCCGTAGAAAGTTAAAATTTTGTATTTAGGATTACTGTAAAATCTAGTTGTGGACCTCTCTTGTTGGCCACTGCATGATTACTGGAAACAGTACTTTACTTGAAGGTCATTATTGATTTTCATCAAAAATTATATTAAAATATAATGCAAAACTTCTCATATTTGGTATTTAAGGCTTGCATACTAATATAAGTAATATAATAAATTTTGGTTGAAATTGAAAAGCCGAAAGGAGTAATTTACTTGAAAGTCATAATAAACTTAAAATTAAAAGGTATTTCGACATTTGATACAGAGATCATATGGTTCAGTGATAAAGGCTATAAACGCGATTTTTCTGTCCACTCTAACTAACCAATTTTATTAATTGTTTTTGTGTTAAAATTGAGTCTAAAATACTCGTTTTCCTTCCTATTTGTGAGATGAACACGTCTATAGCAGCAGAATAGCGCATAAGTTTAGCGGGCTCTTCTGCTTAAAATATTCAAACCGTCGATTTCCAAGACTTTGACTAGTTACATAGACAGAAAATGACATATAATAACGGAATAAGACCTTCATAAACAAGAGCTTGTGTGTTTATGTGTCAACAAATGGACGTCGTGACGCCGAGTGTCGTTTTTGAGATACTGCTTTTTGAGGATTCAGGGTCAATCTTTGAGCCGCCGATTTATAGTTAGATAGGTGTGCAAGAAAGTCGTGGGGTGTTCATATAAGATATTTTTAAATGACCTCGGAAAGCATTCTCTTGAATGTTTGAAGTTCATTCATGAATACTAGTCCTGTTAATATATTGGTTAATTACTTAATTAATTAATCAGCTTAATGTACCACAATTTTAGCTGTTTATTAATTTTTCAAAAAATCTGTTTATCAACAAATATTATGACTGTTTTGCAAATCATATAAAAAGCAAACTAATTAACACATTATAGTAAATTTCTACCCTGTACAATTTAATCTTCTTCTTTACAATTTGATTCTGTCACATTTATTTTTATTCTTATTTTTAATGTTTAAAAGCATATTGTGCAATATTTTCATCCTTGTTTTCATACCTATAATTTACACTCTTAAGATCTTAAGATCAGTTACAGTAAGATCATTGAAGACAACTTTTTATCAGTATTACTTATCCATTTTTATGTAAATACAAGGAGTTTGTTCATTAAATCCGTAAAGATGGCACATTATATCAAAATATTTGTACATCAATTCTGATCAATTTTTATTTTCTTCTTTACCCATTTTATATATTTACTTTTATATTCATTTATTATTTACATTTGTTCCTTTGGATTTATCCTTTTCTTCTGTTTTCAATACCTATTTATATTTTCATGATTAACCCGTATGTATAATGACAACTCCTCTCCACTGCTTTCTCTATATAACTATTATAACATTCTTAATTACTACCCCTACACCGCTTTTTTAATTACTTTGCTATTTTTCTTAGTCACTCCTTGACCACACTTTGAGCTTGAAGATACTAAATTTTGTCTATTTCTTTATTTTTATGTTATTATTTCCCGTTTAACTTATTTATTACTGTTATTAATATTTTAGCTATTGGTATTTCTCTATCAGTTTAATCTATTATTATTAATAGTCAGTTTAATTAATAATAAGTTTAATCTATTATTTTTTTTTTTGACACGAAACGGTCTTAAAGACCACGCGAATATCATTTCTTCCTAACTATCCCCACACATTCCTCTGTGTGGAGCTCCCCTCCCCCCCCCCACTATCCCCACCCCTTTCCTCCTCTCTTCCCACCTCTCCTTCATTCTTTCAGACTGCATTCTTCTTTCTTCCTCGCTCCATATTCTCCCCTTTCTCACCTCTTTGGCACCCACAAGGACTTTTATTCTCATTAATTTTTCCCTATACTTATCCCTATCGAAACAGTCTTGACTTGAGATCCACAATTTCCTTGTTTCTTCCTTTATCTGCTTGATGTACCCCCCAGCCCCTTTATATTCCCACATTTTCCCAAAGATCTCCCTATTTATTCTGTTCAGGTTCATCCTGACCATATGATCGTAGAAACGCAGTCTTAACCTAATGTATAATGGATAACCTATTCCAGATCATCCGTTTCTCTGTATAATTCTCTGCTTGGCCTCAGCCTATATCCTTCCGGTAATTTTATTGGCCCATAAATTTTCCTCTAGATCTTCATCTCTATTCCCAAAAGTTTCTTCAAGCTAGGAAGAGAAGCGGTCTCCATTCCATATAGAATAACCGGTTTGACAACCGTATTTTTGTGTCTTTTTTTTGCTCTTATTGAATGACCCTTTTTACAGTATAGGCTACTGGTGGCAAAGCTGAATCTTTCCATCTTGACCAACCTCATTGGTTTATAAACCAAAAAAAGCATTGTTTTTCTTGAATTTGGAAAATGGTATTGATCTGGTATTCCCGCCAAAAGATTTGTTTTTCAATGTACATCTAAGTAAAAATACAAACATTAAAAAAAAAAAATACAAACAGTAACAAATAATTGCTTTTTGGATATTTTTCAATGTACATCTAAGTAAAAATACAAACATTAAAAAAAAAAAATACAAACAGTAACAAATAATTGCTTTTTGGATAAATAAATTGAAAAAAATGTTTAAATTATGGGAAAGAATTTTTTTCACACCAAAAATTTGGCGGATCTTGATTCAGCTCACCAAAAAACCTTTATGTTGAAAATATATATATATCTTTTGATTTCGATGATATTTCTCAGGCAGGGGGATTGTCTGTCACCAGTACTCTTCAATACAGTGCTAGATAGAGTAATGAAGGAGTTATTGGTCAAAAATTGCGCGGGGGCAAAATTAGGAACCAAAAGGAATAACGTTAGAGTAATTTGTCTTATGGTAAAGAAGACGTACGCTGATGATCTGGCCCTCCTAACGGAATCTGCGGATGAAGCAATAGGGCAGTTGAACACCCTAAAAGAAGTAGGGGAAAGAGTGGGTTTGCAAATATCGTTCGAAAAAACGGAGTTGATGACTACGGATCGAAATTTTCGGGAAAAAGTAGTTAAAACAAAGTATGGGGAAATCAGGGTCACAAATAGCTTCAAGTATTTAGGGGAAATTATTTGTAGTAATGGGTCCGAGATAAAGGGTATGGAGGAGAGGTTGGTCAAGATGGAAAGATTCAGCTTTGCCACCAGTAGCCTATACTGTAAAAAGGGTCATTCAATAAGAGCAAAAAAAAGACACAAAAATACGGTTGTCAAACCGGTTATTCTATATGGAATGGAGACCGCTTCTCTTCCTAGCTTGAAGAAACTTTTGGGAATAGAGATGAAGATCTAGAGGAAAATTTATGGGCCAATAAAATTACCGGAAGGATATAGGCTGAGGCCAAGCAGAGAATTATACAGAGAAACGGATGATCTGGAATAGGTTATCCATTATACATTAGGTTAAGACTGCGTTTCTACGATCATATGGTCAGGATGAACCTGAACAGAATAAATAGGGAGATCTTTGGGAAAATGTGGGAATATAAAGGGGCTGGGGGGTATATCAAGCAGATAAAGGAAGAAACAAGGAAATTGTGGATCTCAAGTCAAGACTGTTTCGATAGGGATAAGTATAGGGAAAAATTAATGAGAATAAAAGTCCTTGTGGGTGCCAAAGAGGTGAGAAAGGGGAGAATATGGAGCGAGGAAGAAAGAAGAATGCAGTCTGAAAGAATGAAGGAGAGGTGGGAAGAGAGGAGGAAAGGGGTGGGGATAGTGGGGGGGGGGAGGGGAGCTCCACACAGAGGAATGTGTGGGGATAGTTAGGAAGAAATGATATTCGCGTGGTCTTTAAGACCGTTTCGTGTCAAAAAAAAAAATAATAGATTAAACTTATTATTAATTAAACTGACTATTAATAATAATAGATAAAACTGATAGAGAAATACCAATAGCTAAAATATTAATAACAGTAATAAATAAGTTAAACGGGAAATAATAACATAAAAATAAAGAAATAGACAAAATTTAGTATCTTCAAGCTCAAAGTGTGGTCAAGGAGTGACTAAGAAAAATAGCAAAGTAATTAAAAAAGCGGTGTAGGGGTTGTAATTAAGAATGTTATAATAGTTATATAGAGAAAGCAGTGGAGAGGAGTTGTCATTATACATACGGGTTAATCATGAAAATATAAATAGGTATTGAAAACAGAAGAAAAGGATAAATCCAAAGGAACAAATGTAAATAATAAATGAATATAAAAGTAAATATATAAAATGGGTAAAGAAGAAAATAAAAATTGATCAGAATTGATGTACAAATATTTTGATATAATGTGCCATCTTTACGGATTTAATGAACAAACTCCTTGTATTTACATAAAAATGGATAAGTAATACTGATAAAAAGTTGTCTTCAATGATCTTACTGTAACTGATCTTAAGATCTTAAGAGTGTAAATTATAGGTATGAAAACAAGGATGAAAATATTGCACAATATGCTTTTAAACATTAAAAATAAGAATAAAAATAAATGTGACAGAATCAAATTGTAAAGAAGAAGATTAAATTGTACAGGGTAGAAATTTACTATAATGTGTTAATTAGTTTGCTTTTTATATGATTTGCAAAACAGTCATAATATTTGTTGATAAACAGATTTTTTGAAAAATTAATAAACAGCTAAAATTGTGGTACATTAAGCTGATTAATTAATTAAGTAATTAACCAATATATTAACAGAACTAGTATTCATGAATGAACTTCAAACATTCAAGAGAATGCTTTCCGAGGTCATTTAAAAATATCTTATATGAACACCCCACGACTTTCTTGCACACCTATCTAACTATAAATCGGCGGCTCAAAGATTGACCCTGAATCCTCAAAAAGCAGTATCTCAAAAACGACACTCGGCGTCACGACGTCCATTTGTTGACACATAAACACACAAGCTCTTGTTTATGAAGGTCTTATTCCGTTATTATATGTCATTTTCTGTCTATGTAACTAGTCAAAGTCTTGGAAATCGACGGTTTGAATATTTTAAGCAGAAGAGCCCGCTAAACTTATGCGCTATTCTGCTGCTATAGACGTGTTCATCTCACAAATAGGAAGGAAAACGAGTATTTTAGACTCAATTTTAACACAAAAACAATTAATAAAATTGGTTAGTTAGAGTGGACAGAAAAATCGCGTTTATAGCCTTTATCACTGAACCATATGATCTCTGTATCAAATGTCGAAATACCTTTTAATTTTAAGTTTATTATGACTTTCAAGTAAATTACTCCTTTCGGCTTTTCAATTTCAACCAAAATTTATTATATTACTTATATTAGTATGCAAGCCTTAAATACCAAATATGAGAAGTTTTGCATTATATTTTAATATAATTTTTGATGAAAATCAATAATGACCTTCAAGTAAAGTACTGTTTCCAGTAATCATGCAGTGGCCAACAAGAGAGGTCCACAACTAGATTTTACAGTAATCCTAAATACAAAATTTTAACTTTCTACGGCTAACCGTTTTTGAGTTATGCAAGATACGTACGAACGAACGAACGTCACGACGAAACTTGTCAAAATTTGATTCAGGGATGATCAAAATGGATATTTCCGTTGAAATCTGAAAACCGAAAATTTTCGGTAATACAACTTTATTCAAAATTTATATGATAAACAAATTTATTCATATATATATATATATATATATATATATATATATATATATATATATATATATATATATATATATATATGTTTATATCGGTAAATTTATGAAAAAATCTTTATCGCTCTGCAATGACAGATAAAAAAAAATTCAGCCGTGACAGGCACAGTTCTGTGAACAGCCATGAGCTGATAACATCAGCTCTTCTTCTTCTTCTTCTGCTTGGTCAGAAGCACTTAATAGGTTTTGCAGGTAACTGCACTATCATCATTATGGCCTATTGGCCAAAATTGATATATTTGTCAATTTTTTTTTTTTAATTGATAATCATTTCCAATTGTTCGGCACTAAATCCTGTATACATAAATGTATATATATATATATATATATATATATATATATATATATATTTATATATATATGCCTAATAAACCAATCAATCCAACAAACAGAAGCGATCCCAAGTATTTATGTGTACTAATTTTATAAAAAATTAAATCACCATAAATCTCAGTAGATTTATGAAAAAATCGTTATCACCCTGCGTAACCAGATAAAGAAATATCCAACCGTTTCAACATGTTATATATTTGCAGGCATAGTTCTGTGAACAGCCATGCACTCGATCACATTGACCTGTGTTGTTCTCCTTCTTGTTGGAAGTATTGCAACACAGAACATCTCACAGTACTCTGAAGATGAAATCGATGGTAAAGATATAAACACCATACCTTTCAATATTACTATAGATTCCTTAGAGGAAAAATATTATGAACCAAAAAATATTGAGTGTTAAACATTGCTTAGAATTATTCAATCAGTACAACTATTTTATCATGTGCGTCTTCCCAGTAGATTGCTAATTATCACGCAATTTTCTCAAGATTATTTTTTGCAGGACTAATCCTGCATATTGAATTAAATTCGGCATTCTTGAGTAATTTAGGAGACAAATTGCGTGATTTAAGCCAGAAATTTAACTTAGTTCGCTAAAAAGGAATAATAAAATAAAATTTCGCATTTTTTTAAACGATCTTTGATTTTCACCAGTGTAAATCACAAAACTAAATTTATATTATTTTATTATTCATTATCAGATATTGAAAATTAAATAAATAATATTTGATGTTTTAATACCGTTTTTGAACATTCGATCGCATATGCTTACCTGCTCGAAGCTGAACATTATTAGATTTCTAGGTAGCCATGAATGCCATATTAGTTGATAAAGGGTAATAGGTAAATAGAAAGAGATATATTATAACATGTGAAGGCTAAAAAATAACTATAAAAACAGAATAAACAAAGAAACAAAAGAACTTTAAGTTTAACAAAAGTAGTCATTGATAGATAGAAATTAATTAATCATTAAGACACAAATTTTGCAACATATTTAAAGTAAACAGATTCATATATACGTAACATCAAAAGTCATTAATAAATGTACACCTTAACAAACACTACGCGTGCAAAACACTTCCGCAATGTTTTGCACGTTGTGATGAACAATCTCTTAACTCTTCTCATCTTTCATTTTAATCTGAACACATAAATTCTAAATAAAATCTTAGATTAATTAAAAAGTGTTTAATGTTCAATAATAATAATAATAATTAAAAAGTGTTAAATGTTCAATAAGAATAATCAGAAAGCTTTAGTAATAATTTCAAAATTATAATATTGAAAATTATTGGTTGGCCGTACAGTTAATGAAGGATAAGATAGTCCAGGTGGCGCTATAGAAATGGATTTAAACGTAGTTAAACTACTTATCATACGCCGTATCTCAAAATAGTTAAAATATTCATCATAAGCGCTCACTATAATTAAACTATTTATTATAAGTCAGATCTCAAAATAGTTAAACTATTTAATATAGGCCGTGAATTACACAAAACACTAATTGTGCAGATTATTATTTGTTTTTGTTTAAATGACTCAAAGCTTAAATGGAACCAGATTTCATATGTTTTGAATTATTTATTTTCTCGATAAATCTTCCAATGAAAAAAAAAAATTAAATTTAGTCAGTTTCATATATGTTTGAATTTTTCTTAAGGTACAAATGAAGTTCAGGTAATTCCGCCAGGTTTTAAGAAGTGTCCCGGCATGAATGAGTGCTGCCCCTTGCAGCTCAAGTGTTGCTAGTTAGTTAGTTATTTGGATGTCAAGACGTAAAACCTATTGGTCATCAACGCCTTTTATTTTTATTTATTCCTATTTATTTTTCCAAATTATGATATATTATCTTCAATATAAATAAGAAAGAAAGAAAGAAAAAAAAAAAAAACCAATAATAATAATAATAAATAGATTAAAAACTATTATATGTTTATCAATAAACCTTCTTTGGATAGAAAGTTGACTATCTTGGTAGCCGTTTCCTCCTTATTACCCAGAGATATTGATATATTCAAAGGGATACCAAATTCCTTTAACTTTCTGACGTAGAAAGGACAGTCCTCTAAAATGTGCGATATTGTCAATATGTTGCCACATTTTTGACATCTGGGAGGAGCCTCTTTCGTTATTAGATGGAGATGTGTCAATCTTGTATGACCGATTCTCAGCCGCGTGAGGGCTACCTCTTCTCTACGGCTACTGCGGCTGGAGCTGCTCCACGGCCCTACGTCCTTTTTTATAGTCCCCAGTTTGCTAGCTGGGCTGTTGTCCCACAGTGCCTGCCAATCCTGGTGTATGGCTTCTCTTAGTGGCCGCGCTAGTTCTGATGCTGACAAGAAAGCTTTACCGCGCCCTGGAAGGGTGAGAGCTTTTTTCTTTGCCCTATCAGCCATTTCATTGCCTTTAATGCCTATATGACTAGGCGACCAAATAAAACATATTGATATTCCATCACCTTTTAGCTTTTTTACAAGTCCTAAAATGTAATGGATTCCTGGGTGATCTGGATGCATGTTATTCATGGCTTTTAACGTACTCAGTGAATCTGATACAATTCCAATATTTTTAATTGGGGATTTTATGGCGTATCGGAGAGCCATTATAATGGCGTTGATCTCCGCTGTGTAGATATTACAAAGGTGGTGTAATTTACATTTGTGGGTTGTATGGGGAGTAACAAAGGCAGATGCTGTAGATGAGTTTGATTTAGACCCGTCGGTGAATATTATTAGGTGTTCGGGCATTGAGAGGATTATTTTGTGGTATTGTTCTTTATACTCTTCTGTTATTGTAGTTTCTTTTCTGAGTTTTGAGAGTTGGAGGTATAGTTCGGGTCGTATATACGTCCAAGGAGGTATTTCGTTTTCTATTGTGTTCAATTTGATTTGTTTCAGTTCATTAATTGCAATGAGCATTCTTTCTGCTAATGGAAATGTGGCATTCCTCTGCTGTTGAAATCGTGCTGCAAATTTGGATTGGAACACGTATTTGTGAGTGGGGTGTGTGGTTTGTGGATATAGCTTAGTTATATAGTTAACGGCTAGTTTCTGTCTTCTGAAGAATAAAGGTGATTGCCCAGATTCGACACAAATGCTCAAGATCGGGCTTGTTCTAAAGGCTCCTGTCGCGAGACGAATCCCTGTGTGGTGTACTGAGTCCAGTTTGGCTAGGGTATTTTTTCGAGCAGACCCATAGACAAAACTGCCATAATCCATTTTGGAAAGGATCAAAGCTTGATACACTTTAAGCATCGTAGTCCTGTCCGCTCCCCAGTTGGTACCGCTAAGGACTCTCAATATTTGAAGTTTCTTAGTACAAGTTTCTTTTAGTGATTTTATGTGGTGTTCCCAAGACAAGCGTCTATCAAATGACAATCCTAGAAACTTGCAGATGTTTACGTACGGTAAGGTAACTTCACCTAGAAAGAGTTCTGGTGATTGTGGGGTGTTCCTTTTTCTACTAAAGTGGATACATTTTGTTTTTTCAGAAGAAAAACGTAATCCCGAAGAATTGGACCAGTCATTAATGCGATTAAGTGCATCTTGGAGCTTTTCTTTTATAGAGAGGATGTCTTTTGCACGGCATAGAATAGCGAGATCATCGACGAAGAGCATCACTCTAACACCACGTGGTAGATTTAGTTCCAGGTCTCTAATTGCCAGAGCGAAAAGCGTGGTGCTCAAAACACAGCCTTGTGGTACTCCACTTATTTGTTCGCATTTCTTGGACAATGATGTTCCTATACGGATCTGAAAGGAGCGGTTCGAGAGGAATTCTTGGATAAATTTGGGCAAATTACCACTGAATCCCAATGATTGCAGTTTCTTTAATATTGAGAGCTGGTCGGTTCTATCGAAGGCCTTCTGCATATCAAAGTAAACTGCCACAGCTTGTTCTTCTTGGATGAATGCGTACTGTAGTTCGGCTTCCATTTGAACCAGGTGATCTATAGTCGATCTCCTTTTACGAAAACCGCATTGGAAATTTTGGATGTAATGATACTTTTCTAGGATCCATATGAGCCTCTTATTTACCATGCGTTCAATTATTTTACTCAGGCAGCTGGTCAAAAAAATTGGCCTGTAGCTGGATGGGTAGCGCTTATCTTGATCAGCTTTCAGAATAGGGACGACTATAGATTGATGCCAGCTGCTTGGGAAGTCACCACTAAGCCAGATGTGATTGTAGAAATCTAAAAGCCAGTTCAGTGTAAGACTTGGAAGATTTTGTATCATAGTATAATGTATATTATCAGGTCCGGGTGAAGTTCCTTTGACGTTTTGAAGTACAGATTGGAGCTCCCAAGTAGAGGGAAAACAGGCGAGCTGGGCCACCGATAGGAGCAGCCAATCAGAAGCCAGCATTTTGGTCACGTGACCTATGGCGGGAAATTTGAATTTGAATTTTTGCCTCGACCTAACCTTAACTGCCACGTGGTCTTGCCTCGACCCTACCTTAACCACCACGTGGTCCCCCCTCGACCTAACCTTAACTGCTAGGCCACGCCCCTTTTTGGTCACGTGACCGTTAAGCCCCGCCCCTTTTTAGTCACGTGATCCAGTCACGTGACCCGCAGCGCATCCTGGTATATGCTCCGCCCACATGTTTTAGTCACGTGATCCAGTCACGTGACCCATAGAACCTCCTGACCTATGCTCCGCCCACAAGATTTACCCCCTCCACCCATTGAAGGTCAGGTACCCCCAGGTGCCCATGGAACCTCCTGACCTATGCTTCGCCCACAAGATTTACCCCCTCCACCCATTGAAGGATCAGGTACCCACCTTATAGAGCATGAGTGTACCCGGCCGCCATTTTGTTCTTCTTACACCACCATTTTTGTTTTTCTACTGTTTGAGGGACTTGAGGTTTTGTTGAAGGGTTAGGTACCTACCTTATAGAGCATGAGTGTACCCGGCCGCCATTTTGTTCTTCTTACACCACCATTTTTGTTTTTCTACTGTTTGAGGGACTTGAGGTTTTGTTGAAGGGTTAGGTACCTACCTTATAGAGCATGAGTGTACCCGACCGCCATTTTGTTTTTTATACATCGCCATTTTGTTTTTCTTATGCAACCATTTTGTTTTTCTACTGTTTGAGGGACTTGAGGTTTTGTTGAAGGGTTAGACACCAACCTTATAGAGCATGAGTGTACCCGACCGCCATTTTGGTTTTTCTTACACCACCATTTTGTTTTTCTACTGTTTGAGGGACTTGAGGTTTTGTTGAAGGGTTAGGTACCTACCTTATAGAGCATGAGTGTACCCGACCGCCATTTTGTATTTCTTACACCACCATTTTGTTTTTCTACAGTTTGAGAGACTTGAGGTTTTGTTGAAGGGTCACGTACCCCTCTTATAGAGCATGAGTGTACCCGACCACCATTTTGTTTTTTATACATCGCCATTTTATTTTTCTTACACCGCCATTTTGTTTTTCTACTGTTTGAGAGATTTGAGGTTTTGTTATATGGTCAGATACTCACTTTATAGTACGCAACCTCCCCAACGGTTATATAATCATAACCTATACGACGAAGGGTCAGGTATCCACTTTATAGTCTGTAACCTTCTCTATGGTTGTATAGTCATAACCTATACAATGAAGGGTCCGGTGCCCACTTTATACTCGGTAACCTTCTCAAAGGTTACATAACCTTTACATTGTTTTCGTGTTTGTGCAACCTTCTCAAAGTTTACATAACCTTTACAATATGTAGCTGTATCAACATGTAAACAGGTTGCATCTTGTATAGACAAGTTGGATTATGTCCAGGTGAAATACAAATATGGACCTTGAACTGTTTATCTCTAACATATAAATAAATAGCATAGTTTCTTAATCCTATAACTGCTTTTGGACTTTGAGCTCTTAATCCCAAACCTTTCTTATCTCGCTGAAACATAAACAAAACAACTTTTCAATGTACTATGTATTTTTAATGGCTGATAGTATAAGTAATGGTCTTAAAAGGATTAACTTGTCAATGTTCTACGTATTTTTATTCTCTCATAGTTAAATAATGGTCTTAAAAAGATTAACTTTTAATCCATTAAGTTCCTATCGAACTTTTAATTTTTAAAATATATTAACAAATCGAAACGATGGTATCACGTTGGCCAAAGAGGTTGCACCTTTTCATAGCTTTGAAATATTTTCAAAGTACACGAGTCGGTATTAATAACTGCGAACATGTCGCAGTAAATTTTAATTAATGAATATTAATTAATACTATTTCTTAATCCCTTAAGGGCTTTTGGACTTTGAGCTGTTAATACCAAAACATAAAGAATGATTTAGGACTTCCGCTAAAAAGTAAACAAATTTAGCTTTCGCAATAATGCTCTATCTCTTAATCCTTCCTTTAAAAGTTAACAATGGACTTTGAAGTGTTAATCCTCTATCATTACTCATCTCGCTGAAACATAAACAAAACAACTTTTTAATCTTATATGTATTTTTATTCTCTAGTATAAACTATTAAAACGCCGTAAAAGAATTAAATATTAAATCCTTAAAGTTTTTTATCATTTACAAACAATGATAAAGAGCCTTTTAATCATTTCATAATATCTGGATAGATGACGTCATTATTATTAGCTAAAGTTTTGTACCTTTTTCAGTTCTCAATGTTTACATTTTATGCAATTTTTCCAAATTTTTACCTTTACCTATCTATTTCTTTATTAAATTTTCTATAACCTCCTCAATGTTTATACATTTTCTGTCCGCTAGGGCGCAGCACCTTACTCCAGTAGGGGATTTTCCTGGCTAGTTTACATAATGTCCTCAATGTCTATGATTTATGCAACCTTCCCAATGTTTACGTTTACCCACCTATTTGTTTACGTTTTCTTTAACCTTCCCAATATTTAAATTTTATGTAAATATAGTCTTCTCAACTGATTTTTTTTGCCTTTCCTAAATTGTTTTTCCCCTTTTCTGAACTTGATTTAATTATAATTAACTACCCTGGTTCCTAATTGCACTCGTATCAGACCTTGCGATATCATCGGCTCCTTTCGGCTACTCTCGGATACCCTCGGAGCAGAGCGGCCTGGCCCCGATCATTGTCCTCGGTGACGCTCGTTCGTCCTCGTTTTTCCTCGGGCCCCCCACCTCGATTTCCCTAATCCGCCTTAGGATGCTCCCGATTCGAGAATAACCGAACTCCTCCGGCCTCATATGATCATCCAGAATCACTAGAAAAAATTTGAAAAAATCTCCTCTTCTCACCTGGACTTCTTCTCCTACGGTTCCAACCATTCATTTTACTCAGCACGTAGAGGTCTCTCGTCTGCGTACCCCTTGATCAACTCTAAATATTTACATTATTCATAACTTGAAGTCCCATAATTTTAGTGGTTTTTAGTAATTTTAGCGGTTTTTATTGATTTTTAGTTATTTCTCATCAACTTCTAACGGCAAAATACAATTCGACAATAATAACATGCTTAATGTTTGACCGAATCCATCATTTTCTTTTACATTATTGATAATATCCTTTGAGTAGGTCTTTTACTGCATAGACTTCGATCTCTAATTTTTAACATAGCTTTATATTTTTTAGTATATTTTAACCAATTTTAGATATTATTTTTTTGTTTTTATAATTGGTTTTGCCTGTTACTTTATTGATTTTAGTCAATTTTTAATGATTTTAGAAATAAAAAAAATTTTATTAGTAAATATTTGTATATAATACTGTTTTGAGATGATGTATTATCTGTAGTTGATATTATTTGAGAATGCTGATGTAAGATGTGCTATATTTGGTCCCTATTTGTATGATATTATGTTGTTTGTTTTTTTTTTTCACTTCTAATAATGACCGAATTGGCGAAACGTTGACTGATCAAATATTTTCTGCTGTTTAAGAGATTCAAATCTTTATAAAATGAAATAAAATAATTTATATAATGAAATAATAACTATTTATTAGATATTTCTATATCGTCTCCGGGTCAAAATGTCTTGTTTTGTGCAGGAGACTGTCAATATGAAAATGTTTAGCATGATCGGATTATAGATAATACTAAAATTAACTCATATGAGCACAATCGTGGTAGTTATAGCACAATTATGACCACACTTTTTCCCAAAAATACCAAAAGTTCACCTATGAGGCACCACTATCAGTACTTGTTTCCTCATCGAAGTTTGTTTATCGATTAATCAACAATCAGTTCAATCAATTTTTACGAGTCCATCTTGCTTTTGCACACTAACTTTCTGTTGGACAGAACATTTATGGACTTCACCAGGATGAGAACCATTGTTAAGAGGTGTTTCATAGCACCCTAGGATTTTAAAATGAGTAGCCGATAGAGGGAAAATGAGGTAGTTCGAGCACAATGCTGATCACATTTTCTACGAAGAATAGCATCAGGTCTCGTCTATGAGACATTTTTTCCCAGTTACTTTCGCCTTGCCGAGGTGTTTTTATTGGTAAACACAGCAATCACATACTAGATTTGATTTGTTTTTATTAGATTGATATTTATTTTTTTATTAAGAGGCGGAAGCTGGACCTCATTAAGACTCCAATATCTTTTGGTAATCAACTCCAATCAATCCAAAATGTTAAATATTTCCTCGAAAAAACATAAATTTAACGGAAGGTATTAGCTCCGTCCTCATTTCATAATTCAAATTGTTTGATATCTTTCATGAAATGATAACTATTTATTAGATATTTCTATATCGTCTCCGGATCAAAATGTCTTGTTTTGTGTGGGTGACTGTAAATATTAGAATGTTTACCATCATCAAATGATAGATAATATTAACAGTGACTAATATGAACAAAATCGTGGTAGTTAGATTCTGATCACAGTTTCCTCCAAAAATACCATAAGTTCGTCTGTGAGGCACCTCTACTAGTACCTGTTCCCTCATCGAAGTTTGTTTATCAATAAATCAACAATCAGTTCAATCAATTTTAACCACTCCATCTTGCTTTAAGACTCCAATATCTTTTGGTAATCGACTCGAATAAACTCATAATATTAAATATTACCCCGAAAAGACAGAAATTTAACAGAAGGCATTAGTCACTTTCTGAAAAGTTATACGAGCTGCGGACATTACATGTGACTATAATCCAAGAGTCATGCCCTGGATAAATTCTACTGTCACAGTCGAATCATAATATTAATCATGGTTGGATGACCTTAGTAGTTGAGCTCCTCTAAATACTACACTCTTAATACGAATATAAAATTTTTAATCCAATTTATCACTTTTGCAGGGGAAGTACTGCAGTATATCGATGATTATTAAAACTATCAACACAACTGCATGCGAATCTGCTGACCTCTATTGTCTGTTTTAAGAGCTATTATTCAGCTTTCATGTCACACGAGGGGGTGTAGATCGGTATGTTCAAGGTATGGCTTGAGGTAGTGATGGAGAGTAACGGATGATCAGGAATGTGGTGTAGGATGATTTAGGGATGTTCAGACATGGTTTGAGATGGTTAGCGATGGTATGGGATGGTCAGAGATCGTTTGAGATGGTTAAGAGTGGTTTGGGGTGGTCAGACATGGTTGGAGATGGTCTAAAATAATCTCCCCCAAACCACTCTTAACCATCTCAAACGATCTCTGACCATCCCATACCATCGCTAACCATCTCAAACCATGTCTGAACATCCCTAAATCATCCTACACCACATTCCTGATCATCCGTTACTCTCCATCACTACCTCAAGCCATACCTTGAACATACCGATCTACACCCCCTCGTGTGACATGAAAGCTGAATAATAGCTCTTAAAACAGACAATAGAGGTCAGCAGATTCGCATGCAGTTGTGTTGATAGTTTTAATAATCATCGATATACTGCAGTACTTCCCCTGCAAAAGTGATAAATTGGATTAAAAATTTTATATTCGTATTAAGAGTGTAGTATTTAGAGGAGCTCAACTACTAAGGTCATCCAACCATGATTAATATTATGATTCGACTGTGACAGTAGAATTTATCCAGGGCATGACTCTTGGATTATAGTCACATGTAATGTCCGCAGCTCGTATAACTTTTCAGAAAGTGACTAATGCCTTCTGTTAAATTTCTGTCTTTTCGGGGTAATATTTAATATTATGAGTTTATTCGAGTCGATTACCAAAAGATATTGGAGTCTTAAAGCAAGATGGAGTGGTTAAAATTGATTGAACTGATTGTTGATTTATTGATAAACAAACTTCGATGAGGGAACAGGTACTAGTAGAGGTGCCTCACAGACGAACTTATGGTATTTTTGGAGGAAACTGTGATCAGAATCTAACTACCACGATTTTGTTCATATTAGTCACTGTTAATATTATCTATCATTTGATGATGGTAAACATTCTAATATTTACAGTCACCCACACAAAACAAGACATTTTGATCCGGAGACGATATAGAAATATCTAATAAATAGTTATCATTTCATGAAAGATATCAAACAATTTGAATTATGAAATGAGGACGGAGCTAATACCTTCCGTTAAATTTATGTTTTTTCGAGGAAATATTTAACATTTTGGATTGATTGGAGTTGATTACCAAAAGATATTGGAGTCTTAATGAGGTCCAGCTTCCGCCTCTTAATAAAAAAATAAATATCAATCTAATAAAAACAAATCAAATCTAGTATGTGATTGCTGTGTTTACCAATAAAAACACCTCGGCAAGGCGAAAGTAACTGGGAAAAAATGTCTCATAGACGAGACCTGATGCTATTCTTCGTAGAAAATGTGATCAGCATTGTGCTCGAACTACCTCATTTTCCCTCTATCGGCTACTCATTTTAAAATCCTAGGTTGCTATGAAACACCTCTTAACAATGGTTCTCATCCTGGTGAAGTCCATAAATGTTCTGTCCAACAGAAAGTTAGTGTGCAAAAGCAAGATGGACTCGTAAAAATTGATTGAACTGATTGTTGATTAATCGATAAACAAACTTCGATGAGGAAACAAGTACTGATAGTGGTGCCTCATAGGCGAACTTTTGGTATTTTTGGGAAAAAGTGTGGTCATAATTGTGCTATAACTACCACGATTGTGCTCATATGAGTTAATTTTAGTATTATCTATAATCCGATCATGCTCAACATTTTAATATTGACAGTCTCCTGCACAAAACAAGACATTTTGACCCGGAGACGATATAGAAATATCTAATAAATAGTTATTATTTCATTATATAAATTATTTTATTTCATTTTATAAAGATTTGAATCTCTTAAACAGCAGAAAATATTTGATCAGTCAACGTTTCGCCAATTCGGTCATTATTAGAAGTGAAAAAAAAAACAAACAACATAATATCATACAAATGGGGACCAAATATAGCACATCTTACATCAGCATTCTCAAATAATATCAACTACAGATAATACATCATCTCAAAACAGTATTATATACAAATATTTACTAATAAAATTTTTTTTATTTCTAAAATCATTAAAAATTGACTAAAATCAATAAAGTAACAGGCAAAACCAATTATAAAAACAAAAAAATAATATCTAAAATTGGTTAAAATATACTAAAAAATATAAAGCTATGTTAAAAATTAGAGATCGAAGTCTATGCAGTAAAAGACCTACTCAAAGGATATTATCAATAATGTAAAAGAAAATGATGGATTCGGTCAAACATTAAGCATGTTATTATTGTCGAATTGTATTTTGCCGTTAGAAGTTGATGAGAAATAACTAAAAATCAATAAAAACCGCTAAAATTACTAAAAACCACTAAAATTATGGGACTTCAAGTTATGAATAATGTAAATATTTAGAGTTGATCAAGGGGTACGCAGACGAGAGACCTCTACGTGCTGAGTAAAATGAATGGTTGGAACCGTAGGAGAAGAAGTCCAGGTGAGAAGAGGAGATTTTTTCAAATTTTTTCTAGTGATTCTGGATGATCATATGAGGCCGGAGGAGTTCGGTTATTCTCGAATCGGGAGCATCCTAAGGCGGATTAGGGAGATCGAGGTGGGGGGCCCGAGGAAAAACGAGGACGAACGAGCGTCACCGAGGACAATGATCGGGGCCAGGCCGCTCTGCTCCGAGGGTATCCGAGAGTAGCCGAAAGGAGCCGATGATATCGCAAGGTCTGATACGAGTGCAATTAGGAACCAGGGTAGTTAATTATAATTAAATCAAGTTCAGAAAAGGGGAAAAACAATTTAGGAAAGGCAAAAAAAATCAGTTGAGAAGACTATATTTACATAAAATTTAAATATTGGGAAGGTTAAAGAAAACGTAAACAAATAGGTGGGTAAACGTAAACATTGGGAAGGTTGCATAAATCATAGACATTGAGGACATTATGTAAACTAGCCAGGAAAATCCCCTACTGGAGTAAGGTGCTGCGCCCTAGCGGACAGAAAATGTATAAACATTGAGGAGGTTATAGAAAATTTAATGAAGAAATAGATAGGTAAAGGTAAAAATTTGGAAAAATTGCATAAAATGTAAACATTGAGAACTGAAAAAGGTACAAAACTTTAGCTAATAATAATGACGTCATCTATCCAGATATTATGAAATGATTAAAAGGCTCTTTATCATTGTTTGTAAATGATAAAAAACTTTAAGGATTTAATATTTAATTCTTTTACGGCGTTTTAATAGTTTATACTAGAGAATAAAAATACATATAAGATTAAAAAGTTGTTTTGTTTATGTTTCAGCGAGATGAGTAATGATAGAGGATTAACACTTCAAAGTCCATTGTTAACTTTTAAAGGAAGGATTAAGAGATAGAGCATTATTGCGAAAGCTAAATTTGTTTACTTTTTAGCGGAAGTCCTAAATCATTCTTTATGTTTTGGTATTAACAGCTCAAAGTCCAAAAGCCCTTAAGGGATTAAGAAATAGTATTAATTAATATTCATTAATTAAAATTTACTGCGACATGTTCGCAGTTATTAATACCGACTCGTGTACTTTGAAAATATTTCAAAGCTATGAAAAGGTGCAACCTCTTTGGCCAACGTGATACCATCGTTTCGATTTGTTAATATATTTTAAAAATTAAAAGTTCGATAGGAACTTAATGGATTAAAAGTTAATCTTTTTAAGACCATTATTTAACTATGAGAGAATAAAAATACGTAGAACATTGACAAGTTAATCCTTTTAAGACCATTACTTATACTATCAGCCATTAAAAATACATAGTACATTGAAAAGTTGTTTTGTTTATGTTTCAGCGAGATAAGAAAGGTTTGGGATTAAGAGCTCAAAGTCCAAAAGCAGTTATAGGATTAAGAAACTATGCTATTTATTTATATGTTAGAGATAAACAGTTCAAGGTCCATATTTGTATTTCACCTGGACATAATCCAACTTGTCTATACAAGATGCAACCTGTTTACATGTTGATACAGCTACATATTGTAAAGGTTATGTAAACTTTGAGAAGGTTGCACAAACACGAAAACAATGTAAAGGTTATGTAACCTTTGAGAAGGTTACCGAGTATAAAGTGGGCACCGGACCCTTCATTGTATAGGTTATGACTATACAACCATAGAGAAGGTTACAGACTATAAAGTGGATACCTGACCCTTCGTCGTATAGGTTATGATTATATAACCGTTGGGGAGGTTGCGTACTATAAAGTGAGTATCTGACCATATAACAAAACCTCAAATCTCTCAAACAGTAGAAAAACAAAATGGCGGTGTAAGAAAAATAAAATGGCGATGTATAAAAAACAAAATGGTGGTCGGGTACACTCATGCTCTATAAGAGGGGTACGTGACCCTTCAACAAAACCTCAAGTCTCTCAAACTGTAGAAAAACAAAATGGTGGTGTAAGAAATACAAAATGGCGGTCGGGTACACTCATGCTCTATAAGGTAGGTACCTAACCCTTCAACAAAACCTCAAGTCCCTCAAACAGTAGAAAAACAAAATGGTGGTGTAAGAAAAACCAAAATGGCGGTCGGGTACACTCATGCTCTATAAGGTTGGTGTCTAACCCTTCAACAAAACCTCAAGTCCCTCAAACAGTAGAAAAACAAAATGGTTGCATAAGAAAAACAAAATGGCGATGTATAAAAAACAAAATGGCGGCCGGGTACACTCATGCTCTATAAGGTAGGTACCTAACCCTTCAACAAAACCTCAAGTCCCTCAAACAGTAGAAAAACAAAAATGGTGGTGTAAGAAGAACAAAATGGCGGCCGGGTACACTCATGCTCTATAAGGTAGGTACCTAACCCTTCAACAAAACCTCAAGTCCCTCAAACAGTAGAAAAACAAAAATGGTGGTGTAAGAAGAACAAAATGGCGGCCGGGTACACTCATGCTCTATAAGGTGGGTACCTGATCCTTCAATGGGTGGAGGGGGTAAATCTTGTGGGCGAAGCATAGGTCAGGAGGTTCCATGGGCACCTGGGGGTACCTGATCCTTCAATGGGTGGAGGGGGTAAATCTTGTGGGCGAAGCATAGGTCAGGAGGTTCCATGGGCACCTGGGGGTACCTGATCCTTCAATGGGTGGAGGGGGTAAATCTTGTGGGCGAAGCATAGGTCAGGAGGTTCCATGGGCACCTGGGGGTACCTGATCCTTCAATGGGTGGAGGGGGTAAATCTTGTGGGCGGAGCATAGGTCAGGAGGTTCCATGGGTCACGTGACTGGATCACGTGACTAAAACATGTGGGCGGAGCATAGACCAGGATGAGCTGCGGGTCACGTGACTGGATCACGTGACTAAAAAGGGGCGGGGCTTAACGGTCACGTGACCAAAAAGGGGCGTGGCCTAGCAGTTAAGGTTAGGTCGAGGGGGGACCACGTGGTGGTTAAGGTAGGGTCGAGGCAAGACCACGTGGCAGTTAAGGTTAGGTCGAGGCAAAAATTCAAATTCAAATTTCCCGCCATAGGTCACGTGACCAAAATGCTGGCTTCTGATTGGCTGCTCCTATCGGTGGCCCAGCTCGCCTGTTTTCCCTCTACTCTCCCACATAGTAAATGGGACATTATAATCTTGATAAGGGTTATTGCCGGAGAAGTCTAATTTCTGAAAGGTACTGTCTCTAGGAGTAGCTGTGTACATCTCAGCGTAATAGTCGGCAAATTTATTTCCTATCATTTCTGGGTTGTCGCATAATTTCCCTTCGCATATCAAGGTGTATCTATAAGAAGAACTGGTTCCTCTTATCTTCCTTATTTTGTCCCATACAACTTTGCAAGGGGTAGAAGAATTAATGGACTCTATGAATGATTTCCACGATTCTTTTTTTTGACATTTTATAATTCTTCTACACATAGCCCTTTGTTTTTTATATTCTATGTGATTAGCCAGATTCATGTTTTTTTGAAATTTCTTAAGCGCTTTTCTTCTAAGCCGTATAGCATTTTTACAATCGTCATTAAACCAAGGAACTGGTGGCCTTTTGCAGCATCCCTTACTTTTTGGAATAGAGGCTTCCGCAGCTGTCAATATAGCCTCGGTTATAGCTTGGCAACCGTCATCGATAGTCAGACTATTTGGGAGATCTCGAGGTGGGGCAGCTAGTGAAGTGAATAGGAGCCAATCTGCTTTTTCTAAAATCCATCTTGGCATTCTGTGATTATTGCATTCAGCATTCCTAAATTTTAGACGTATTGGGAAGTGATCACTGCCATAAGGTTCTGGTAGAACTGTCCAGTCTATAATATCAATCAGTGAATTGCTACATATAGAGAGATCTATACTTGAAAATGTGCCATAGGTGGAGCTTATAAATGTTGGCTCGCCGGAATTAAGTAATAGAAGGTCAGTTAGATCTAAAAAATTTCCAATTATTCGTCCTCTGGAATTTGTATTTTGTGAGCCCCATAATGAATTGTGGCCATTAAAATCTCCGGTGTATAAAACTGGTTTCGTCAATTGTCTATGGATATGGAGCATGTGTTCTGTCTCTATGGTATTGTCTTGAGGAAGGTAAATATTGCAGACTGTGAAAGTGGTATTTAGATGAAGTGTAACCGCTATTACCTGAAGTGGGGAATCTATTTCTACATGATGGGAATATACTGTACCTTTTACGGCTATTGCTACTCCCCTGCACGCCCGCTCATAATTTGGACTACAATCAGTTCTGTAGACGTCGAAGCCTTTAAGAGTGAATTGATCTGAAGGTCTCAGATGCGTTTCCTGAAGACATATACAAAATGGATCTTCATCTTCGATTAATATCTTCAAATCATTGAAATGACTTTTAATCCCGTTGCAGTTCCATTGGACTAGAGTCATAGTTTAGGTATAATATATATTTGCGAAAAACATTTGATCTCCATAGAAATAAATAGATGAAAATAAATAGAATGAGTGTAAAAAGATAAATCGATAAGGAATAAAATAATAATGATAATAGGGAAATGATAATAATGCAAGAGGAAGAAAGAGAGAAAAAAGAAATAATGATAATAATAAAAGCAAATAAATAAATAAGAGAAATAATAGATAAATAAACATAGACAGAAACAAAATAAAAATAAAAAATATAATAAAATTCTTATGTAAAAGTAAGCAATATGAACTATCTTTCTATTAATAGCTGGAGTATTTATGTTAGGCCTAAGTTGCGTTTTTGAATAAATATTAATTATAAGATAAAGTGTAAAAAATGACTGAAATAAAAATGATAAAAAATACAATATAAAGAGAAAATAACATAATAAAACTATAAAAATATGATAATAGTAACATTGAAAATAATATAAAAAATAATTATTCATATTATTTATTTCGTAATGGCATTTTTAGTTTTACTAACTGAATTTTCCTTTTTAATTTTTCCCTTTTTATATGTTACTTCGGTATATCCTTCATCTTTACCTGACGGATCTACGTCAATCGGTTCATCGCCTTCAGGGTGGCCCTTGTTTAAAGGAACCATATCTAAGGACGAGGATGACGGACTTAATAAGGATAGGGTGGGAGGATGGGAGAGGACGTGAGAGGGAAATGGGGAGGGGGGATGTGACGGAGAGGGGAGTGGTAGTGGGGGAGCATGGACTGGAGTGGGGCCATGACTCGTCGCCGAGGTAACCGAACGTGTCACGATCGTACGCTGCGGCCTTGGTTCCAGCACAACTGATGTGCTTGGAACAGGAGATGATTGTTTTGGCGTTACTTTTACCTGTTGATTTGTCGAAGCATCAAATTTAAAAAATATATCTGTTTGAGTACCTGTTTCCTCTGTTTTAAAAGTTTTCTTAGATCTAGTTATTTCAGAAAACAGTTTATTAAAATTTTGGGGATTATCCTGTTTATAAATTTTTTTTGCCTCGTTGTACGGTACTTTTTTACTAAATTGTATACATTTTATATCTTTGTTCATTTTATAAATAGGGCATGAACGGTCTAAACTATTATGTTCGCCGCTACAATTTATGCATTTTGGGGTTAAAGTGCATTTACCGTCTGTGTGTTTTTCATTACCACATTGTGAGCATATAATTTTAGAATTTGTGCATTTAAGAGTTGGATGGGAAAAACTGAGGCACTTATAACACCTCACGGGACTAGGTATATACTGTTGTACTCTGATATTTTGATACCCTATTTTGAGTATTTCAGGCGGAAATGGTGTGGGGAAAGTTACGATATATGAGTTGGTGAATTTTTCGTTTCCATTTATCTTTATTTTTATTCTTTGGATATCGTTAATTTTCCCATTCAATTCGGCCATTATTTCATTTTTATCTAAACATTGCAGATCAAAACATCTGATAACCCCCTTACTGTAATTCAGTGTCGAATGCGGTTTAACTGATATATTAAACTGCTCTGCAAATATTTTGCAGTCTAAAAGCTTTTTTGATTGTTTGCCATTATATGTTTCAATAAGTAGATCTCCGTCTCGTAATTTCTTGACGTTTTTCACATCTCCTACCAAACCATTAATAAATTTATAAATTAAAAATGGGGACACTTTTTGAAACCCCTCATCCCCTTCTCTATTTATTAATAAATAAGTAGGTACAATGTTTACAATTTCATTTAATTGTATTGGATCTGGTGGAGTTTTTATCCGACCTCGTTTTCTTCTTTTATTTGAGCTAAAAAATAGCTCATCCATTTTAACTTCCCAATATATTTTTTAACTACTTCTCAAGTGTTGCTTATCTGGATCCTGCTGCATGGGTGTGAGGTAGAAACGGTTAATTTTCGTATTACCAAAAAGAATCATTCAATTGTAATGATAATTAATTAATTTTTTCCAGACGGATCTGCTTTACGGTTTCTTGCTTCTAAGCTGTCACCTATATACAGTAAAGGTGAGATCAAATTGAAAAATTGTCGACAACATTTAAATAAAGAAAAGAAGTATGTAACGATTAAGACCTATATGTAAGACGAAGAGTCCATTTATCAGTTATAAGATAAAAGAAAGATTAACTATAAAAATTAATAAAACCTATATTAATATCCATCCTCAAAATCTTATCTCGTCAGGGATGTTCGAGATATTGGTGACTGCTACTAATCCTGAGATATACTTCTTTGCCAAATCAGAATGGAATTTTAAGCAGCATCATTAGCGATGAAGTATTACATGATTCACTAAATAAAGAAATTATTATCAGTTTAGTCCATTTAATCGAATTTATTCTAATCCTACTTGAATCGTAGATGGATTATAAACTAATTTTATGAACTAAAAACGAACGGTTATACCGTCAACGAAAGTATCTCGTTGACAAATGTATGAAAACACTATTAAAGCATATTATAGTGCCAGAATATATATACTATACAGAATAGAAAATAATAATAATCAAAATATAATTTATTTTATTATAAGTTAAATATCTTCAGTGTCTAGATCGATGTTACATCGGTGAAACCTCGAAAAATAAATCAAGAATAAAGCAGCATAAAATAAATGTAAATAATCTTAAAACGTTTACGCTTCAGCATTAGGGAGAGGCGCTATTTTTGACGATCAGAATATTGATTTCATCAACGTAAACATTTTAAATAATGAAGAGTATAATAAAATAAGAAAATTTATTGAATAAATTTATATTATCAAAAATATTAAAATTGTTTTAAAAGTGTTTTTTTTTTCTATTAAGAGACGAAATTAATATGGGTACGTCTAGACAGCAGGAGTATAGAGTATTTTAATATGAAATGATTTATTTACAATATTATTATATCAATAATTTTGATTGTTTTATTTGTTATATGATATTTGTAGAAAAAAGCAACTTGAGAATGGGGGAGTACTCCGAAACATTGGTGTAACTATGTAAAATATATCAATGAAGGAATATTGAGATATATGGAAGAAATTAATCCACTAATACATCACCGGAATTATTCTTTGTCTCATTATTATTAGTATTAAATACTTAAAATTGTTGTTAATTTTAAAACTGATATTAAAGATAACAATCAATATTTTGTAGATATTAACAATAAAATAAGCATTTAAATAATTAGCAAAGGATCTTTAAAAATAATATTCTAACAAAATAACATATTGTATTAAACTATGCTCCGCAGACAAATAGCACAATATTGAGACGTAGTAGCACAGTCCCAATTTAAATAGGGATATGTGAAGATGCTACTGATTTTCTAGGTAATAAATGAATTTCAACGAAAAATTAGTTTGTGGTTTGTCAGAAACGTATTCTATTTGATAAAATAAACGTAAGAGTTTGAAGAGTGATGATGAATCTTCCTAAAATTCAATACTAAGAAATTTTGGGTACCCTTCGGCAAATTTACAGCACTTACAGGAAAAAAAGCAAATAATAAATCATCAACTGGTATTATATAGATTTTAAATTATTATCATGAAAAAGGATCATCGGGAATTATATTCGTAAACTATATTTGTATTATAAAAATAATTCTCTCCAATTCAAGTTAAAAATGATATTTCACAAGATATAGAGGAGACAACTGAGTTTTTCCCTAAATATTTTTTTAATTTATTGAAATTTGTTACAGTCAGACACGTTTAGAGGAGATTTGCATAAGAATGATAGAATAACAAAAAAAATGTAAGTACATTTCTCCAGTGCTTCTCCAGAATGGTAAGATTCAATTCGCTTTCATTCTCGAATGAAATATAATAGATGTTTTACGTGTAATTTGAGTAGAAATAGTCGCTCTATTATTTTTAAAACTGACTCAGTCCCGCGGTAAGGCTGTTGCTCATCGCGCCGATGTTCGCCACTTCTAGGTACAGAAACATATATTTTTTTATTGTTTTTTATACTCTCGTATCACAACTGAGAGAGATTACTAAATCATTACTGAAAATCACTATATCACTAAATCACTACTAAAACAGGCTAATCCCAGTCCTTTAGTGGATCAAAAATAAATTATTCATTAAATTTTTTATTTAAATTTAATTTAATATGGATGAAAATTATTCAATTGAGCTTTTTTCTATGGTCATTATTTATTTGTTATTAAATTGTTTGTTTGTTTACAATAAAATATCCAATATTCAAATGTTGACAGTGATATTGACATGAAATAAAATAAAATAGTAACAATTATCATAAAAATACAAGTTGTAATAATTATAATAACTAATTAATTAGTATCAGTTATAAGCATAATTTCAGCATAATTTCAATATTATGCTCTTAAAATCATGATTTAGTTCCAACTTTAATCAACCACCTTTAACCAATTTTTTTACAAGGTCTATAAGGTTTTCTTCCTTCTTTTTCACTCCTTTTTTTTTATGCAATTTAATTCTTTTTTGTCTAGTTCTCAGTAGGTGAGTGTGAGAAGATGAGTGACTTGAACATAGCCACTAAGGATGTTACTATAGGAGTAACACGAACACACCACAAGTTTCTTTCTTCTTTATTTGTCCAAGAGCTATCAACCCGCTATTCTTTGTTAATTTTTTTCTTTTTTTTTGGGAGTTTGGGGAAATATCAGTTTTCAATACTCAAGTTTTAATATAGATATTACAATCTATCGGATAACAACTGCCGGACAAAAATATGTATATATTTTCACGTTTACTTCTATTTACACTTAACGTTAGTTCATCGAGAGCGAAGTCCGCATCCGAAGTCTTAATCTATTAACAGCAGACCAGAATTCACTAGGACTTTTTCTCATCCCTTAAACACATTCTTACGTAATCATAATATTTTTTTATTTTTATTGATTTTTTTGTATTCAGATTTAAGTCTTTTATATTCAACTATAATGAAATAAATTCTTATACATTCACGAAGCTGAGATTTTATCAGTCTTTTTATTAGCAAGGGAACATTTTCTGTTAAACCACGGCTTATGATT
Source organism: Rhaphigaster nebulosa (assembly GCA_948150685.1). Classification (NCBI taxonomy): domain Eukaryota; kingdom Metazoa; phylum Arthropoda; class Insecta; order Hemiptera; family Pentatomidae; genus Rhaphigaster; species Rhaphigaster nebulosa. The sequence goes on from OX411306.1 coordinate 30,407,748, forward strand.
AATTTCCAAATTTGAAGTTATGTGAATTTATTGACATGAATTCCGGATGACACCATTAAAGGAAGCATATAAATTAAAAATATAGCTAATATTTAGATTATCCGAACAAATTTTAGAGCTATCAAAATCAACTGATAAAGACTTAAATTGAACAAAAGTAACACTATCTCTGTAATCTCTGTAAATGTAAAATAAATATGGAGATATTTCATGGACAGGGAAGGGGAAATAAATAGATTTCTGCTGACGGTATGTATCTTCTGATGATCGATATGTAGACTTTGGCTAATATATGTCTACATATATATTTTTTTTAATAAAGCTTATGCGTTAAAAATTTGAAATTTAGGTTTATATTTCTGATTTTATGTAAAGACCTCTCGCTCATGATATACAGAGAAAAAAAATTGGAAATGGTCTAAAAATAGACTATTGCTGACGTAAGCACCAAATACTGACGATTATCAGTCGTTCAAAATATATTGCAATTACAAAGGTTTTGTGACCTTAATAAACAGAACAATAGTATCACTATCTCTTTTTACGCTAAATATTGTATTAAAAATGTAAAATGGATTAGTAAATAGTAAATCAATTAGAAAATATTAGAGGGGAAATGAAGATATTTAACGGAGAGAGAAGGAGAATCAATAGATTTCTTCTGACGGATTGAGATGTAGACTTTGGCTAATATGTAGAATCGTCAATCGTGCTTATATCTCTGCGAACATATCGACGTCGTTTTTAAAAAATAATGTTCTCTTCTTCGTTTTGTGGCTCAACAGTCCAAGATGGACTTTGGCCTCCCAAACAATTCGCCCCCATCCTTCTCTATCCAGAGCCTTTCTTCTCCAGGCATTCACTCTGATTTTCCTGAGGTCCTCTTGCTCTCTTTATTTTTCCTGGTAAGGATTCTCTTGTGACCTTTTTTGCCATTCGCTCGTTGCGCAACCTTTCGACATGATTTGATAAATTCTGAACTTGATAAATCTAACAATGTCTTCGTTGTTATCTAGCTCAACCAGTTCTCGGATATTCCTTATTCGCCAGTTGCCTTGTTCGCAGATTGGACCATAAATGCGTACAAATGTATATATATATATATATATATATATATATATATATATATATATATATAACTTAAGCGCTTTCTGGACAAATGGAATGAGGAGTGGTCGCCCTCGTTTGGAATCACACATCATGAATTGTCGACCTCCAGCAGACATATGATTCCGTAAACAAAAATAAAGTCTACAAAGCTATGATAAATATGCAGATACCTCCGAAATTGATAAGACTCGCGCTCATGACAATGGAGAGTAACTTGTGCTGTCTGCGAATGTTCTGGGATCTTTTCAGAAGCTTCAACACAGGGACGCTTTCATGGGAGGACTGAATTGCTGCCGATGCATTATCGATACTTATTCGTAACTGGATGGCAGCAGTACAAAACAGAAACAACTGGCGGTCAATACTCGAGCAGGCTCTGACTCAACGTGTAAGTTGTAGGGCCGTATGAAAAGAAAAACAATTTTTATTGACAATAGAATCACCATGAATCTCGATGGATTTATGAAAAAATCATTATCACCCTGCGGAATCAGATAAAGAAATATCTAATCTTTTCAACAAGTTATGTTCAGATTGGCTGGTACAATTCTGTGAATAGCCATGCATCCGATTGGTCTTTATTGTTCTACTTCTTGTTGGAGATATTGCAACACAGTACTCTCAAGATGAAAATGATGGTAATGATATTAACATAAGTTAAGCATATCTTTCTGTGTTACTATATTTTTTAGAAGAAAAATATTATGAACCAAAAAAATACTGGGAATTAATGTCTTCAGAATAACAGAATCATAACTTAAAACTATTTTATCTTGCACGTATTTCTTGTAGATTATTAGTCCTATTTGTTATAGTAGAGCCGTATGAAAATAAAAACAATTTTTATTGACAATAGAATCACCATAAATCTCAATAGATTTACGAAAAAATCGTTATCACCCTGCGGATTAAGACAAAGAAATATCCAATCTTTTCAACAAGTTATATTCAGATTGGCTGGTCCAGTTCTGTGAATAGCCATGCATCCGATTACATTAGTCTTTGTTGTTCTGCTTCATGTTGGAGATATTGCATCAAAGTACTCTCAGGAAGAAGAAGATGGTAATAAAATAATGAACAAATTAATTATTAAAAATCATCGGAAATTAGATTTCGCGATATTTTATTCTTTATTTTTAAATTCTCAACAATGTAAATCATAAAACTAAATAAGTATTTTTTCTTATTAAGTATAAGCTGTTGAAAATTAAATATATAAATATTAGGCATTTTCATGTCGTTTTTAAATATTCGTGCATATGTTATGTATGTTAAGGTACATTTCAAGTTCAGCTTCTCTTAGATCCTTGTCCTCCAGGTTATCACAGGTGTGCAAACCCGAACCAATGCTGCGAAATAGGACTCAGATGTTGTTACGAAAGACAGTGCTGCAGGGGTATGAGGTATGCACAGCTTATTTTCATACTACCTATAATAATACATAATTATTCAATTATAAAAATTAACAATGATAATTAATTAAACTATTCCAGGAGGGCCTACTTTGCAATTAGATGCTAATAAGCTGTCATTCTAAAAATGTGAGATTGTTAATACTGCAGAGGCTGAACATCTCTTACAGAAACAAGAAGTAAGGAATGAAACACTGTTCACCATTTATTGTATTTATTCATTTCAAATAAATACGTTGAATGTTGTCAGTTTTATTTGTTATTGTTGGAAAACATGTACCTGTTTATTTCTGTATTTAAAAATGAATTTGAAACTAGGTAACGATAGTTATTAACAAGTATGTAAACAGTGACAAAGAAATCATTTGTATTGTTCGAATGGAAAAGAACAAAAGTACAACCAGCTGATTTCTAGACAGTAATAAACACACATCAAATAAAGTTTTTTATCATCTCTTGTTTCCCCTATAACAGTTTGCCATAGCAAAGACGGCTTCGGATCCTAGTAGCGCAACACTAGAGAATAAAAACCATATAGAAGTCTTAACGTATAGAAGGATTAACACCAGATAAGGAGTCCTAACAAAGATAATTCCTTTAAAAAAAAGTGAAAACCGGTTAATTCAGCTTTTATCTTCAGTTTTTATTTTGCTATTAATGTGAGCCTGTGTTATTGTAAGCCTGTTCATGATGAGTAGGAATGTGTCATAACTAGAAAACGCCATTGAATCTTTTCTTTGAGGGAGGAAGGGTTGTAAACTAGCCAAATCGCTCAACGGTTAAATATAAGGCAAAGCTACGTTTAAGGTGGTCAAATAAATTATTGATTTAGGTATTGTTCAGTATAAGAAATATGTCGTTTTAGAGAACCCAGTTACAACGAATTTTTTACTTTTTTTTTTTTTAAAGTACTGTGATACTTTTTTTTTTAAGTCAAATTTTCGAGATGCAGTTATCAATAGGTCTTTGTGTCCTTCGAGTCCAAAAACGCATTTTCAGCCTTTGGCCTCTGTGTCTATGCCGCAATTATCCCTTGAACGGGTCCATCCGTTCAAGAGATAATAGAAATACAAGCTATTTTTGATGTACGGTTGTGTCAAGAAAAATACGTTTGTACATGTGTAAGAAATCGAATTTTATAAAACTAATATGGGACCATCTGGGCACAAACACTTAAAATTTCATCAAAATCGGATTACCGGTAGTGGGTACTATCCCGTCAAATGGATTTGAATTCTTTGGTACTAAGGAAGCACCATACAAATAACAAGAGCAATTCAATTTACAAAATCAAATTGTCCATAAAGAGCGGAGGAAACTGCAACCTGTTTTAATATTTAATTAGGAGTCTTGTTTTAATAAAAAAATATATTTTTTACCTGCGGTCGACTGTGCTCGAAAGTTATATAATAAAATATTTTTATAGGTTTTTTTTTGGGGGGGGGGAGCACATTCGAGATATTATTATTGGCTTAAATTAAACAAAATATGATGGTTTTTTTTCACTTACAAGAGGGGCACGATTTGTCCGTCTTCGATTTTGATCAAAATTTATTTAGTGGGTATACATTACAAAAAGTGGACATATCATTTAGTCCAATGGGCCTAAGAAACTGAAAAAAAAAAAAAAAAAACAGACTGAAACTGCATTATTTTATATCTCGAGTTAGAAAAATGACTTTGTGTTTTTTACCAGCAGAATATTAGTTTTTTAGAGTATACAAAAAAAAATAAACATGAAAAAAGAATTGAATTTGGTCAAATACATTAAATAAGGTATTTAAATTATTAAGTAAAGTGGCCATGTAGATTTTTTAACAGCAAAAAATATTTGTATTCTGAATTTGAAATGTTGAATCAGAACACTAAAAAAAAGTCTATGGGTAATAATTACCCAAGGTGGCAGTCCAACCGTGTGATTCACAGGAATGGAGACCTTAGAAGGTACCAACCACCTCTCTACCTTATTTGTGTGAATTGTACATTAGAAGTATGATACGCAATTTTTCAATAAACTTTATTGTATTTTATTAATTATTTTGTGAGAAATATACTGAAGTATGGAGGAATGACAAAAATCAAAACTTTAATTATTTACTAATTTTGAAATAAAAAACAAAACAAATTTTATAAATGTGTTACTTTTCATTAAATACACTTCTGTGCATCTTACATATATTTTGTTAGCGACCTAACCCACTTTATATTGTTAAGTATTGAGAATACAGAGGGGATTGAAGGAAATAATTCAGATTAAATAATAGTAATGAATAAGGAATAAATTAAAGAGATGCCACGCAATTTAGAAATATTAATATCAATCGGTTACTTTTTCGGACAAAGAAATGCGTACAAAACCGGACGGGGTACCTGGATGTGGTCGAGATTGCCGACAGGCACCTCAAGGAGTTTTAAAGATAAGCAAAAGTGAAAGCATACCGGTCGACAAGGTATAATAAAACCTGCCACCTAAGGATACACGGAACAATAGAGAAAAAAAGTTCAAACAATTTGAAGGCCTCTTCAAAAATTCCTACAGTATCAACCAATCAGAAGGCCCAAAAGGACAGTGGGGATAAATGTATCTTTCAAGAAGGAGAAGAGGAAAGAGAGAGAAGGGACAGAGCAGACAAAAATAGTTCTAGCTAGAAGGTAGAAGAGTGAGTTTCGAGGTAGTTGTAGAGAAAAGGTGATACAGTAAGGAGATAAGAGTAGAAGCAGAAGGTCCAGCTGAGCAGTAGGGTGGTCCAAAATTTTTACTTCAGTTGATAGTAGGAAAGTGCCAAAATTTCAATGTCCTAAGTGGAGTAGAAGGCAATGATCAACGTCTCCAGAGTTTTAAAAAAATCAATATTATCTTACTATTTCAATATTAATTTCTGGGTTTTTCTTTTTTTTCAGATACTGTTTTATAAAATATGGCTTTGTCATAATGTTCAACACACCAAACGGACACTATATTCTTGATAGGTGTTAACGATTTAGAACCAATATCTAGATTTAATTGATTACCAACTCTAAGAAAAGTTCTTCTTTGATTCCATTTTCTCATAAAAAAAAAAAAATCGGTTCGAAATGCAAGTCACAGCACTGTAGAAGAATTAATTTTAGTGTAGCAAAAGAACGCTATTCCGATTACGCTTATAAAACATTGTATTGATAAACTTGAAAAATAGCACTCTGAATGGCTCCTGTTAAAAAAAAATAAAGGAAGAATCTTTGATACCCAAAACAAACGTGAAATACTATTTCAAGAGCAGCTAGATACGGTATTTGACATTTCTCACAATTATGCACTTACAATGTGCAAAGTAGACGGAGTTTTTAATTGATCAGAGGACGGAAAGAAATATAATTATTTAATCAGCAGACAAGAAATACAACAAGAAAGAATTCATAAAAGAAAAAGAAAAAAACAAAAGAGACTTGAAAAAGGGAAAGATCCAGGTTCCTCTTTCCTGATATCCTGTGACTATTTAAAATTCAGATTCAGAAGATGAATCACCAGAACATTCTGGTTCAGCCAAAAAAAAAATCAAAAGAGATGTATGTCGCTATGATGTAAGCATGTCGCTAGCGTTTTAGATCGCAATACGGTTTCTGATTGGGAAGCCTTAAGATTAATGGTCCCTACGGTAGCAGCATTAGGACATGACCCTAGTTTGTTTCCATTATCACAAAGCACTATTCAACGCAAAAAAAGGAAAGAAGGAAGAAAAGCTATGTTTGAAGAAATAAAGCAATTTGTTTCTTTTTGCGATCCAATTATTGATCATTGGGACGGGAAGATTCTTCATGATATTTTGGGGACTAAAAAAGTAGATCGTTAGCCCGTATTAGTATCTACAGATGGTAATGAGAAATTACTTAGAGTGCCAAAACTTGTAAGTGGTACTGGAGCAAACTCAGCGAATGCAGTTTATAATATACTAATTAATTGGGTTTTGGAGAACAAGATAGTCGGCATGTGTTTTTACACTGCATCCGTTAATACATGATTGAAAAATGGAGATTAAGGTAAGAGCAGATTCGTTACTTTTAACTTACCAAGCCGTTTTGGCTGATTTTGCCTATAAAAGATCATTGCAGCTGTTTGATAAGTTAAAAATAAAATGAATTTTTTTGACCACACATCCAAATGAATAGAACAGCAATGAACATTTTATTAGTGGTAAAATAATCACAAAAAACTTAAAAAATTTTAATGATATAGCTGAGGGTGGTGTCAAACTGTTTGAAGAGTTTAATAAACTTCTGACAAATGATGAAGAAGAGAAAAAGTTGTTCCTATAAATGGTTGAAGCTAACAGAAAGTGGGTTCCGACCGAACCGACAAAACAAGCAGATGTTGGAAGTTTGAAGCGGTCCTTTAAAGGATTAAACCATGTTTATTCACCCCTCTCACTACTTTCATCTAAGGTTTTTGTATTATTTATCAATTTTATCCTACAAAATAAACTAATTTACTACTTATCAGCTAGTAGTGCTTAATATAAAACAATCGTCAAAATATTACAGGTCTTTGAGCACTGCCTTACAATTGGATTATTATCTTCAAACTTTGCCAACATATTTGTTTTATTACTAGAAAAAAAATTAGGGAATGCCCAGATATGTTAACTAGTTTTGAAATTTTGACTGAATTATATGGGCCATCCTACTGAGCAGTCTATCCGAGACGAAGTCCTTGAGCCTGGCGGCAAAGAAGAAGACCAGACCATCAGGCGACTTAGCGGTCAGTATCCGAGACGACGAAGGCAACACTAAGATAAGTGATTGTCCTTTCATTCAAATGTGTGCATTATTGTCTAATATTATGTGGCAACAGAGTAAGATTTTAAATAAGCAAGTTCTTCCAGTATTCTCAAATACATATGTTATAGTCAAAGATTCTAATGAATCTAGTTATAATGAAAGGAATTTAGGTTGTAAATTAGTAAAAAAACAGTTTAATTAATAATATCCTCTTCAATAAAGTAAGATCTTCTATCAAAATACATTATTCTATTTACCCTGCATGTCATCATATAGTTTAATTAAGTGAATTGGTAAACGCGACATCGTTTGAAAGGATCTCTAATGGTATTTATAATATCCCAACCTAGTGACCATGGCAGAGGGTCTGTAGTCTCCAGCCTTTTAAGTTAAAATACAGTTTAATTGATCGTTTCTCTTCCGGAACCGATGCAAATACAGGGTATGGTAAATAAGTAAATGCGGTTTCTGGAACCTCCACCTGCCGTAGAAAAGCAGTTTGCCAGAAACATAGCATTTAAAATGGCAACCCACGTGAAGGATGTTCGTTCCAATTCACTCAATTATTACATTAATTATTAGACCTAAATTAAAATTCATTATTTTATTATTATGATTACCACTGGTGGCATTAGGGTTATTCTATTAATTCTATTAATAGAACCATACAATAGTCGTTAATTTTCTTTGACATAATTTAAAGAATTTAATTTGTTTAATTCTACTTAATGACTTCTATGATGAACTTTCCCTACCATGAAAATTTATTTCAATTCTTAAGGATAAGGAATAGGCCAATTGGTTAAATTCAACAGCCCCTCTCCACATTTGAAGATCTTATTAATGAACGGGTTGTAATTGCATTGTAAATCGGATTTCTGGAACATTGTAGGTATTTTTTGTTTGCGTTAGTGCTTAACTCCACCATAAAGATTTTTAAGTAATTAACATAATAGGGATAATATACGCACATGCTGATCAAAGATGGCTTTACGTGTTGAGAAAGAAATACTACCAGAGCCTAGACGGTCTGAAGAAGAATCGATCATGAGGCACCCAAAGAACAAACCGATCAGACGTTAGCTGAAGAAACAGTGGTCCCAATGCCCAAGAATACACAACCACAGTCCGCGATTAAAACGGAGGGGGACCATGTGGACTAACGAAGAAGGAGCGGGGCTTAATGCTAAAAATCCTTCAGAAAATTCAGGAAGATATGGAATAGGATCGAAGAGATATAAAGGAAAGTAAAAAGAAGCTCGAAGAAAATATCTCAAAGAAATTAGCGAACTAATTTTAAATTAGCGAAATAAAGCGAAGATAGATGAAGTGGCCGAAAGGGCAGAAATTTTTTGAAAATTTTGAAGCAAGGATTGAGGAAAAGATAGATGAGGTATGTACATACGGGTTTTGTGACAGGTTGCTTTGAGAATGGTGCAAATGGACTGAAATCTCAGGAACTTCCAACTGGAAATAAAAAAGAGAATTAGACTGAGGAGCAGGGATACCGAGAAATTGAAGACCCTAGAACTAGAGTGAAATCTTTAGTAAGTGACAATAAAGAACCTACATTGGCAGTAACTTGAGAAAGAAGAACCTGTGAGCAGTTTTATAAGTAATCCCATTGAAGCCAAGGAAGAGTTGCTCCTCTTGGAAAAAGGGAATTAAGAGGTCTCAGCTGGGAAGACAAATTTTAATTAGTTCATTAAATCTCCAAATTTCCGGAAGAATACTTCCTCAGATTGAAAATAAATTACCGACATCAAATGGTGCTAAGAAGGAATTCCCATTAACACCTAAGAATTAACAATCCAGGTTCAATGAATTTAAGTTTTATAAACTAAATCGATTGTCCTCCGCATTTTAGAATATGAATTCTATGTGGGCTATATAGTCCTTTTCCATTGGATAAAAAGGGGTTTCTAACTTAGCGTTCTCTCCGTTGACGAGCTAAAGGGTCCCGGCGAAATCTTCTTCATGTTAACTCATTCTGGATATAATGTAAATTTAAAATAAATAGTAAAATTAGGTTACATGTATAGATAGTTTTAAGATTATTAAATATAACGTTTTTAGATAGAATGGATCTCAGGATTAATTATGTGATTAGATTTAATTAAAAAAAAAGAAATACAAATTTCTTGTAAAATTATTTGAATATTAGGAATTGGCATTCGTAATACAAGACCTTACCAGAGTTTTAAACAATTGATTTTTTAGTTGATGAGAAAGGATTTAAATATATATTCCTAGAAAGTTAATAATAAGGTTAAAAGAGTTTTTTTTTATTTTTAATGATAATTTAATTTTTAATATAATTTTTTAATGATAATACTCCACCTATTGGTTTAAAATCATTAATTAGCCATAATACATCACTTAGCACCAATAATAACCTCTCGAGAAACGTTAGACCATTGTTGTTTTTTATCCTGATTGGATTTTTTATAAGTAATTAGGGAATAGTTACCCTTAACTTGGAATAGACGTAGATCTCTATACATCCCTAAAGTGGGATTGTTACTTAACAATTGTTTTGTAAAAGGAAAAAATCCTTAATGTGGAGTAGCTGTACGGCTGGCCTCCCTATATCCCTGAGTTGGGTTTAATATTTTTCAATTGTAAAAAGATAGAAAAGTCTTCTCTATACACCCAGAGTACTGTGGTGGTATAAAACATTGGTCCAAACGGTTTAAGTTTAAAATTCTATAAATTTAATGGTGCTCAATGAGTAGTTATTAATTTTGTGCATTTAACACCATGGCTGGCAAAACCAATTCTTTTCATTGTCCATAAGTAAGGAAGAGATATTTCAGGAACAATTAAAGTATTTTTTGAGACACAACATCTTTTTGTAGAGTTAATTAATGTTTAATAATGTTTTTTTAAGAACATAGACAATTTTGAGTATTTCATCGGTCATTGAAGTTTGATCTAACTTTTTTACCGGGTAGATCGTAGTATTTCAATTTAGATTTTGTAATTTGATTTCATTTCCATTGTTCGAAGGTTACTGTGAAGTAATACAATGTAGTGGTACTGTTAATTAAATTCTGAGATTTATTACATCATAACTATAAGTTCGTCCTGATAATTGACGTAACTTAGTTTTCCCAAAAATCTTTTAAATTACCATCAGACTCTTGAATTCATTAGCTACGGTTAAGAATGAGGCAGTAAAATGCACTGATCGGAATAGAATTAACATTTATGTGAGAATACTGGGTGCATCTGTTTCATACACAATTAATATTTAAAAGGTAATAGGAAGTAGAAAAATCTAAGATACCTAAAGTAGATTCATTTTTCTTTTTGAAAGATATGAGACACTACAATGTACAGACAGTACATTATGAATTGTGCTGCAAATGTGTGCGATCAAGTTATCAGGAAGGGACTGAAGAAAGTGGGATTCCTTAAATATAAGAATTATGAAATTCCCAAGAAATAGGACATTCTAGAGATTCAATGGATCTTGTATATGTTAGTGATATAAAAAGTGAGTATACATAAATGGATTGATAAGGAGAACAATATGTAAATAGAGAGTAGTTTAGTATAATATGTATATATAAATATTTTGAATATTTGAAAAATTCCTGCCTATTATTTAAATTTAAAATTAGTGAAATAGAGACATTAAGTAATATAAAATGAAATAATGATAGACTGTGCCAATGATTAAAGATGAATTTGGTTTTGTGAAATTATTGAATATAGGCAATAATAAAAACGCTGCAAAATATTACACAATGGTTCATTATTTCCACTCAGTAATATTTCAAAAATATCTATTCTGTCCAAGTAAAAAATATTAAGCAGTAGGCACTAAAGGAAAAGAAATTTGAAGCTTGTCCCAAAATGATCGCCGTGAGAGTGCCGAACTGGGAGTGTTAAGAATACACTGTGTCAATGCAAGTAGACTGTGATGGTTAGGACATGTAATCAGAGGGTAAAATGATACAGAGAAAATATTTGTTGTGTACTTCAGTAGGAAAAAAATAAGGAAAAACGAAGGAAGCTAGAGGAAGCGCAGAAATAATCCAAGGAAGGATAAAGCAGAGAGATACTAAGAAGTCAGAAGCCCAACAGAAAAGTCAGGAGGCTAAGGTCCACGATGACCAGCCGCGCCGGAGAATTAGTCTGCGAAGTTCAGTACGCTATATCTCAGCTAATACTGGTCCGATTTAAATATTTTAAATATTAAAATCAATTTAATATTATATTAAGTTAATATAATATTTTATATTAGATTAAAATCAAATTTAATATTATAATCAACTTATATTTAAATACAATAATAGTACCAAACAAACAAAAACAAAAAAAAATTGCGGACGGATTTTTTTATTATTCGATATTTGGATTCTACGTATCTTGAAACGTAAAGCCTCAAATTTTGAGAGGGGGGTTACAAAAAGTTTTTTTTTTGGTCGATTACAAGGTCTTTAATTGAAAATAATAAACCAAAAGCATTTACAGATAGAGATTTTTTTATTCTTCGTTTTTTTTTCTTATTTTAATGCCTTGTTATGCTGATTCCAAAACTCCCAACGTTTCCCCTCTATCTTTATAAATGGCTGAGTTATTGGCTTATAACATCTCTAATCGGCCGCCATTTTGAAACAAACAGACGGATGGTAATCTCGAGTTCCGAGGATCAACCTGGGGTGGCCTGTGACATTGGTGGATAGAAAATCGGTCCAGTAGTCTCAGAGAAAAGTCGCAGGCGGCATTCGGCTGACGGCGGACGGACGGATTTTTTTTTATTCGATGTTTGGATTCTACGTATCTTGAAACGTAAAACCTCAAATTTTGAGGGGAGGTTAGAACATTTTTTCTTTGGTAGATTACAAAGGTCTATTATTGAAAATAATAAACCAAAAATTGATATTTTTTGGTATCAATGTCTATGTCTATTTGATATCTATGTCTATTTGGTATCAATGTCTATTTGGCTGGATAGTAATAGGATCAATTGTTATTGCCGTGTAGATTTCATTTATAACTAGAGTGAAGTTTTTTTTTTATATAATTGGTATATCAATGTATTTACTTAGTTAACTACTGAATATTTTTGTGCATATTTGTTTTGTATTTATTGTTATGATTCCTGTAGATAAAAGTCTCTTTTCCTGTTTTATAGAACCTACGTCTAATAGTACCGATATAATTATGACTAGGTATATTTAGTATACTGTGTTTATAGAAAAATCAATGAACATGCTTCCATTTATTTTTATTTTCCTCGGGACTAGGACAATGCTATGCATTGAGTATAAAGGGATTGAAGGAAATAATTCAGATTAAATAATGGGATAAATTAAAGAGATGCCACGAGGTTCAGCAATATTAATATTAATCGGTTTCTTTTTCGAAAAAAGAGTTACGTACAAGGCCGGGCGGGATGCCTAGAGGCCCGTGTAGCTGGTCGAGATAGCCGACAGGCCACTCAAGGAGTTTTAAAGATAAGCAAAAGTGAAAGCACCATAAAACCAAGAGATAGGCCCGGTTGACAAAGTATAATAAAACCTGGGACAAAGTGCATCTTTCAAGGAAAAAAAAGAGGAAAGAGAGAGAGAAGGGGCAGAGCAGACAGAAGTAGGGGGAGTTCTAACTAGAAGGTAGAAGAGTGAGGTTCGAGGTAGTTGAAGAGGGAAGGTGTCACACTGAGGAGCTAAGAGTAGAAGCAGAGCGTTCAGCTGAGCAGTCCATCCCAGACGGAGTCCGTGAGTCTGGCGGCAAAGAAGAAGAACGCTGTAAGGGGAGAAGACCAGACTATCGAGCGACGAAGCGGCCTGTATCCGAGACGGCGAAGGCAACTCTAAGATAATGATAGTCCTTTCATTCAAATGTGTACATAATTGTATAAATTATGTGACACCAGAGTAGGATTTTAAATAAGCAAATTCTTCCAGTATTCTCAAATAAATATGTTATAGTCAAGCGTCCTTTTATAATGAGAGAAATTTAGGTTGTAAATTAGTAAACCAACAGTTTAATTAATAATATTCTCTTAAATAAAGTAAGATCTTCTATCAAAATACATTATTCTATTTACCCTGCACGCCATCATATAGTTTAATTAAGTGAATTGGTAAACGCGACATCCTTTGAAAGGATCTCTAATGGTATTTATAATATCCCAACCTAGTGACCATGGCAGAGGGTCTGTAGTCTCCAGCCTTTTAAGTTAAAATACAGTTTAATTGATCGTTTCTCTTCCGGAACCGATGCAAATACAGAGTATAGTAAATAAGTAAATTAAGTAAATGCGGTTTGTGGAACCTCCATCTGCCTTAGGAAAGCAGTTTGCCAGAAACATAGAAATGTTTCTTATCTTTGCAACAATTGAATACAACTTTTATCATAACTTGCCCTGTAAAGAAAATAATGTGCCTGGGTCAAAATGACCCTGTGTCCCCGATAGCGTAAAGCTGGGTACGACACTTGTAACGTAATCGTTCATCTGAAGTTGTGGTTGAGTTTTCGCGAGTTTGAGAATCAATCATGGCATCTCAGCTGCAAGTGTTAGCAGCCGCGTACATTTTGATTGATTGCGTTTTGAAAAATAGGAAGAAAAAACAAGTTGGTGAAGGATTTCATCTTTTTCCCACTCCGTGTTAAATTAGCCTTTTCTATCACGGAGACGTGACCAACCAAATGCCCAAACACAAACTAATAAAATATTGAAAATTAACAGAGTATGCAAGAGAAGGAGGGCCACGGGTGGGAGGAGGGAATTCGAAGAACGGAGGAACGGAACGGTGCATCTTCGCTCCCGTTCACACTAGTCTCACCCCGTTCCGAACATTTCCTGATATGATGGTGAAAAACCGCCAACGGAGCGATCGGCTCCGATCCATTCTTCAGAACATCTTATCTTTGCAGTTTTGCCACCCCTCTCCTGGGATTTGTTCAGCTCAAAGGAACGGAACAATAGTTTGTTACAAGTGCGTACCCAGCTTGACACATTGGTGGTGTCAACGGTTAGTGGTGAACATCGCGGTCCGTGCGTTTGAAGTTGCGGTATCTTTAATAAGTCCCTTCAGTAGTTCCACAGATACCTCTCTCCTGCCCAGGAGATTCCATCTATCACTTTTCTTATTTAGTGTGTTTATATTTAATTATTTTATTTATGATGTAATTATTTCTAATTTATTGTTTTTTGTCAATTTTTTTTTAAATTTTTGTCTATCGTTTCTTGTTATATTTTTTATACAAAGTATATTTTTTTGTTTCTTAACATTTTCGTATATACTTACACTAATTTTTAAGTTATTTTACTTATCTATACCTAGTTATTTCTTTTTTATAGTTCTATAGTTATTTTTTATTAGTCATCATAATTATATTGAATTAAATTTTTATAAATCTTAAAAATGAAAAAACCACCAGATTAGCCATATTTCTGAAGAAAAACATTCTCGACACCGTATAAAAATTCCGACCGAAAAAATAATAGCAGAATCTCCCATAAAAAAAAGTCCAAAGTAATTATAAGAACTGAAAACTAACTTAGTAACTAACTTAGTAATTAGGAAAACTATAAAAAGGTATTTCCTGCTTTATCAGGAACTTCATTAATGGATTAGTTGGCGATAAAAATAAAATTTAAAAAAATAAGAAAGGGCTCATTATTAACAGACAGCTACCGGACAACAATTCGAAACTTTATTACTGTGAAAGGATTTCGGAGACAATATCCAATACAAGTGACTTCACATAATACCCTCGAACATTGTAAAGGCGACTTTAGGTATCTCGATTTTCAATACATATCTTGAAATAGAGAAAATAAAGGAAGAATTATGCTCTATAATAAAAGATACAGTAAGAATTAAAATTAAAAATGGTGGAAAAGAAATACTTACTCTGAAAACCAGCCATATGCATCCAGTGCGGGCAGGCTAAACACGGCGAAAAGTGTAATTTATCACCGAAATGTGTACGATTTTTACGAAGGTCTATACACAATGCACTAGATCGCAATTGTCGAGTTTTCTTATTACAAAAAGAGATAAAACGATTAAAAAGTCTTAAAACGAGATCAAACAAATGTATAAAGAAAGGAACCCAAACTATACTAAAAAATACTTTGCAGATATCATTAAAAAAAGTATAAAAATGGCTCATAGTTCTAATCAAAAATTGTTAGTAAAAATTAATAAAATATTAACTAATAATTAAAATATTAATAAAAAATAATTAATAATTAAAGCTTTATTATTTAATAGGATAATTAATTTTAAATTATAAATTAAATAAATATTATTTAATAATTTATAAAGTATTTTGAGATAAATAATTCGAATTAGTACCCACTTCTATTAAGAATTTACTAGAGCTTTTTTTTTTTTTTAAGAAAATCCTACATACATGGTTTTGTTTGTTTTTATTAAAAGAAAAACGTTACTTTTTATTTTATGTACATAACATCTTCCACTTTTTCACATAAGAATATAATTATTTTACTTTTTTTAACACAGTTAAATAATATTAATTAAGTAATATTTGTTTTGTAATGACCTTCATAATTTAAATCGCATGATTAACAAGCATTTGTAACAATTAATTTCATTAACTTATTTTTAATTTAATTGCATAAAAATAAGTTAAATAACTATGTTCATAAATAGAAACCATAAAATTACGACTTTACTATCGTAATCGAATTTTTTAAGTAATTAATTTAATTTTCTGCAAAAATAAGTTTTTGCAAAATACAATTAATATACAATTATTTAAATACAATTATTATAATCCATCATGATTATAAATGATATAGTTCATAATTAAAAAAACATGAAATTACCCATTTACTATCATAATTAGGTACAAACTAGAATCTAACAAAATTAAATCATAATCGATGTCGCAACTCCGAATAACAAACACGGAACATTGGGTACATCGATATTTTACTACAATATATCGATGATACCGACATTTTAAACTATTTTATAGTAGAATCTCGATAATTCATGTCCCAGAAATTCGTGCATTCTGATAATTTGTATAGACTCTCTGGTATCCCTTAATCAATATTTGGCTATGAATAAAGCTCAAAAAATTGATAAACAGCCTAAATTGTTCGGTAATAAATGCTGTGTATATCGAGGTTGTACAGAATGAGTAATTATCCTATTCACCCTGTAAACTAAATGAATCCCAAACATTTATGAGTATTAATCATAATCATTTAAAAACTAAAAATTTATTAACAATATAATCACTATAGACCTCAGTGGATTTTTTGATAAAATTGTTTCCTGCTACATCAGATAAAGAAATATACAGATATCCAACGGTATATATTCAGATTGACAGGAACAGTTTTGTGAATAGCCATGCAGCAGATCACATTTACTCTTCTAATAATGCATCAAAGAACACCTCACAATACTCCCAGGAAGAATTCGTTCGTATGGATACTAACAGCATACCTTTCAGTGATACTATATTCCTATAAATAATTCGAATTAGTACCCACTTCTATTAAGAATTTACTAGAGCTTTTTTTTTTTTTTAAGAAAATCCTACATACATGGTTTTGTTTGTTTTTATTAAAAGAAAAACGTTACTTTTTATTTTATGTACATAACATCTTCCACTTTTTCACATAAGAATATAATTATTTTACTTTTTTTTACACAGTTAAATAATATTAATTAAGTAATATTTGTTTTGTAATGACCTTCATAATTTAAATCGCATGATTAACAAGCATTTGTAACAATTAATTTCATTAACTTATTTTTAATTTAATTGCATAAAAATAAGTTAAATAACTATGTTCATAATTAGAAACCATAAAATTACGACTTTACTATCGTAATCGAATTTTTTAAGTAATTAATTTAATTTTCTGCAAAAATAAGTTTTTGCAAAATACAATTAATATACAATTATTTAAATACAATTATTATAATCCATCATGATTATAAATGATATAGTTCATAATTAAAAAAACATGAAATTACCCATTTACTATCATAATTAGGTACAAACTAGAATCTAACAAAATTAAATCATAATCGATGTCGCAACTCCGAATAACAAACACGGAACATTGGGTACATCGATATTTTACTACAATATATCGATGATACCGACATTTTAAACTATTTTATAGTAGAATCTCGATAATTCATGTCCCAGAAATTCGTGCATTCTGATAATTTGTATAGACTCTCTGGTATCCCTTAATCAATATTTGGCTATGAATAAAGCTCAAAAAATTGATAAACAGCCTAAATTGTTCGGTAATAAATGCTGTGTATATCGAGGTTGTACAGAATGAGTAATTATCCTATTCACCCTGTAAACTAAATTAATCCCAAACATTTATGAGTATTAATCATAATCATTTAAAAACTAAAAATTTATTAACAATATAATCACTATAGACCTCAGTGGATTTTTTGATAAAATTGTTTCCTGCTACATCAGATAAAGAAATATACAGATATCCAACGGTATATATTCAGATTGACAGGAACAGTTTTGTGAATAGCCATGCAGCAGATCACATTTACTCTTCTAATAATGCATCAAAGAACACCTCACAATACTCCCAGGAAGAATTCGTTCGTATGGATACTAACAGCATACCTTTCAGTGATACTATATTCCTAAGAGAAAAATGATAAAATGATAATACCTAAAGTCCATAGAATTACATAATCAGGAAAACCTAAGAGGGTTGTTTCATTCCAAATCACCCGCTCAACACGCCCACTTCCTCAGATCTTTATGAAACTTTAAGCAATTAATTCA
The DNA here is from genome assembly GCA_948150685.1 of Rhaphigaster nebulosa. Lineage (NCBI taxonomy): Eukaryota > Metazoa > Arthropoda > Insecta > Hemiptera > Pentatomidae > Rhaphigaster > Rhaphigaster nebulosa. Next base: position 30,425,804 of record OX411306.1, read on the forward strand.
AACACTATCCTGCAATTTTATTTTTGAATTATCATCTACATTTTCCGTTAAATTGATTTTTTATTATGTTCATTTGGCGCTTTCCGAGGCCTCGAAAATTGCGCCCTTAACACGCACTTGCAACTTTAAAATTATTTTTCTAAAAAATTATGCAAGATATCATCATAAAATTTTGCAGGAAGTTTGTGTGATAATCTAAAAGCAGCGAAAATTCTTAAATAAAAATATTTAAAACTAATATTACAGAAAATTAAATAAATCCTGAAAGAGGACCTTCTCCTGGGAACACTCGATGGAGGTGCATCTGCTACACTGATGATCTGTTAAAAGCCATCGGTATTGAAGACAAGCCTGGATCAAGTGACACCGGAAGAATGTGTTGTTTCAAAAAAGATTGTGACATAAAAACTGATAGCTGTTGGATGAAGTGGAAAAACTATTTCAATCAGCGATGTGCCAAAAGTGGACATTACTCCTTATTACTTCATCTTTCTCAACTCCTTAAAAACGAATGAGTATTTGTAAGTCCTCAAAGACTACTTCTCAGAATCATAACTAAATATTTATACATACCGTCATTCAGAAATGATAGTGACACATTAGCAAGACATAATGAATTTCTTAAATTTCTAAAAATATAAATTTAAACATTTTTAGTTAAATAGCATTTTTCGCTGATTTTAGGTATAACACACAAACCTCCTGCAAAATGTAATAATGAAATATTCATTAGTTTGATGAAAAATGCTTTTAAATTTGTAAGTTCACGTTCACGTTCAAGTTCACGAGTGCGATATACGAGGCTTCAGCTAGCGCCATATTAAAAACTCTGCAAATTATTATAAAATGGATTATGATTTCCAAATAGTAATATTTCCAAAAACAATATATATATATATATATATATATATATATATATATATATATATATATATATATATATATATATTTCATCTCATAATTGGCTCAGTAAAGGTAAAATATGACTGATCAGAAACCGTATACCGTTTTGCTTTAGGACCGTTGGTATCACACTGTATGAGCTTCCAAATTACCTGGGGGTTTTCTGCTACTTGAGAGACTTACAGGGGCTGGCTTGAGAAGGTCAGATATCGATCCATCTTATACATGCTGAGTGTACCCTACTACCATTCCATTTTTTTCCTGCTACTTGAGAGACTTGAGGTTTTGTCTAAGGGTCAAATACCCATCTTGGAGAGGCTGAGTATTCTTGACGGCCATTTTGTTTTTATTACGGCCCCATTTACATTTTCTACAACTTGAAAGGCTTAAGGCTCTGTCGACGGGCAAGGTAACAACTTAAAAGTGTGTAGCCTTCTCAGCGGTTATACAACCATAACGAATCCGGTGAAGAGTCTGTTACCGCCTTATAGTCTATAACCTTTCTGGCGGTTATATAATCTTCAAATTGTTTTTAGCCATCTCAATTTTTATATGACGTTCACAGCGTTTAACATTACCTAAATCAATACAAGTTGTATAATACCTAGGTCATATGTAAACATGTACTTTAAACTTTTAATCCTTTCGTGATATCCTAATAGTGACCTCACGGCATCAAAATTTTAATCTTCAGAATTTTTTAATCCTTTCGCCGAAAACTATGCAAAAACAGCTTTCGCAATAAATCCATACCTCATAATTCTTTTCCTTGAAAGTAAACAAAATACAGCTTTCGTAATATGCATTTTTTGTAATATATATATCGGAAGATTTGTGAAAAAATCATTATCACTTTGCAACGTACAATGACAGATAAAGAAGTCCAGCCTTCTTAACAAGTTACATTCAGATTGACAGGCACAGTTCTGTGAACAGCCATGCAGCCGATAATATCGACCCTTCTAGTTCTGCTTCTTGTTGGAAATATTGCAACACAGAACATCACGGAAGAAATCCATGGTAAAGAAATTAACAGTATATCTATCAGTGATATTCCTTAGAAGAAAAATATTATGAACCAAAAAATGTTGAGTATTAAAAAGTCTATAGAATTATAATCAGTATAAATATTTTATAATGCGCATTTTCCCTGCAGATTATTAGTCCTACATGGTGAAGTAGCTCCCATTCTACGATAGATTCGACTTTCTCAAGTAATAAGGAAAAAAAAATCTAGCGAAAATTGCGTGATCTAAGCCAGTATTTGGACTTTTTTCGTTCAAAATGGGAATAATATTGAAACGAATGGAATGGAAAGACTACTTCTTATCTATAGAATCATAACTAAATATTTATACTTACCGTCATTGAGCAATGATAGTGATACATTAACAAGATATCACAAATAACATCCGTTTCTTAAATTTATAAAAATATAAATTTAAATATTTCTATTTGAAGAGCATTTTTGGCTGATTTTAAGTACAACACAAAAACTTCCTGCAAAATTTAGTGATGATATCTTGAATAGTTTTATGAAAAATGTTTTTAAATTTGTAAGTTCATGTTCACGTTCAAGTTCACTAGTGCGATTTATAAGGCTTCAGATAGCGCCAAATTAAAAAAAGCTCCATATTATTTCACGATGGGTTTAATACTATTAAATTACTATTTCCAAATAGTAAAATTTCAAAAATATCTGGTCTGTCCATTCATAGAACTTTTCGTAATGCTTTAGTTTACAGTTCAGATCATTAGATTATCTTTTAAATGAGCATTTGGAATGTTTCGGGAAAGAAACGTGTGCGGAATACTTTATAAAACATATGTACCAAGTTCAGCTCTACATATTATAATACCAAGGTTAGCTCAACATATCTACTAAGAAGAAGGCACTTATAGAGCAGAAATTTGAAGCTGGTCACAATATGATCACTATGAGTGAGCCGAACAGAATGTTAAGAAGAAACCCTGTCAATGCAAGGAGGCTGAGATGGTAACATGTAATCAAAGGATGGAATGGAACAGAGGGAAATATTGGATGTCCACTTCAGTAATAACACAGTACAATTTAAAAATGGAAGAAATAAAATTAATATAATAGACAAGGTATGAATATTATAAAGGAGAATCTTGGTTGGGGGTGCGGGATTTTTCTTCAGATTCGCCTACACATTCTCCTTCATACTTTTCCACGGTCAACCATATTCTCACCTTTATGAATATTATAATTTTCTAATTTAAATAATTTGGTTATCGAACGTGCTGATTATGAAAATCTTATCGATTTAAAAATCGCTTCCCACGTATCGATTTATTTTAACATTTCGGATATCATCGATATTGAGGTCAGTTATTAGGTTGTTCTAATATCATCGATATTTTAAAAGCGCTATTGATTTTAACATTGCACGCTTATGTATCGAAGTATTTCGACATTTCAGATATCCTCGTAATTGAAATCAATTATTGCGCTATTGAAGTTGCTGATTATGAAAATACTATCGGTTTGTTTTGTTATTTTGAATATCATCGACATTGAGGTCCATTATTAGATTATCAAAGATTTTTATTATGAAAAAATGTATCGAATAAAATGTATGTTTAAAATCGTGCACTTTCCTGTCGATTTGTTTTAATATTTCGGATATACTTGATATTTAGATCTATTAATGGGTTATTGAAGGCGTTTTTTATAACTACTATTCCAAAGCTACTATCTCCAAAAATGTTAGCATTTTATTCAAGGTATAACGTATAATTTTTCCTATTTTTTCATTCTGTGCTCAATATCTTGAAAATTTCCAGCCACACGAAATATTATAATTACATTTTTCAAAGGAAATTAAATTGTCTAAAATTTGAGTCCTAAGAGATCTCTACTCGTTTACTAGTTCTCGAGATAATGTTTAAAAAATATCTGATGTGGGCAACACATGACTTCCTTGTACTCCTATTAAACTATAAATCGTTGGCTCAAAAAGTGATCCTCAATTTGGTTACTAATTTCCGAAAATTGCAATATCTCAAAAACAAAATTTGGCGTCGGGACACCCATCTAATGACACACACACACACACATACTCTTGTTTCTGGAGGTTTCATTCCGTTATTAAATGTCGTTTTTTTTTCAGTAGGTAACTAGTTTCCAAGAGATTTCTTCGTGTTCCATGACAACATTAAAACTGTCAATATCACTAAAGCATTAGTAATCGACAGTTTCTAAATTTTAAGCGGAAGAACCCACTTAACTTATATCTTATTCTCCTGCTGCAGACTTGTTCATCGCACAAATGGGGAGGAAAACCAGTATTATATGCCCAATATTAACACTTAAAATAAGTAATAAAAATGTTTAATTAGAGTATAAACAAAATCGCTTTGGTAACCTTTATTACCGAAACATATGATTTCTCCATTTAATTTTAATATAATTTTTGATGTAAGTTTATTATGTCCTTCAAGTAAAGTACCCTTTTCGGCTCACCAATTTTAACCAAAATCTAGAAAATACATTCATATTGATATAAAAGTCCTATTTACTAAATTTTAAATGTTTTACATTATATTTCAATATAATTTAATTTTTGATGAAAGTCTAATATGACCTTCAAATAAAGTACCTCTTCCGGTTTTCCAATTTAGACCAACATCTAGTATGGTATTTAAATCAATATATAAGTTCTAAATACCAAATTTGAGAAGTTTTCCAAAGTATTTTAATATAATTTTTGATGGAAATAAATTATGACCTTCAAGTAAAGTACCACTTCCGCTGATTAAGCAGTGACCAAAAAGGGAGGTTCACAACTAGATTTTACAACAATCCAAAATACAAAATTTCAACTTTCTACGGCTAACCGTTTTTGAGTTATGCGAAATACGAACGTACGTACATACGCCACGACGAAACTAGTCAAAATGGATTCAGGGATGGTCAAAATGGATATTTCCGTTAAAATCTGAAAACCGAAAATTTTCGCGATTACAATACTTCCTTTACTTCGTACAAGAAGTAAAAAACACATTTTAAAAAAAAAATATTACAAACCACTTTTTTATTAATTTATTTTTAGGGCCGATCCAAGAGAAATATTGCTGATATATCTGAAATATAGGTAATTTACATAATTTCACTTTTATTACAGACAGTATTTGAGTATCGGGCGCAAATTGAGTATATTGAGGCGTTTTAGAGCAGAATTCCACTAATTATAAATTCACTGATTTCAAGTAAATTTGTTTAAGTCAGACTAGAATATGTGCTTTGTAGATTTCTGGAGCAGAATTCAACTCTTAATAATTTCAAACGTTCCAAGAAAACTTTTAAAAAAATCGCAGGAAAATGTTAGCTTTCTGGAGCAGAATTAGTTTTGTTATGATACTTTTTCCAAGAAAATTAATGAAAAACGGACGAAGATTTACGTGTTACAGCACATGTTTGCCAATGGTGTAGAAGTTTATGTAAGAGCTGTGTGGTTCCCTGACGATATCGTTTCTTCCGGGATATCAATTTTGCTTGACGCATAATATTTCTGTTCGTTAAAATTATTGATTTCTTAATAATGTCATTAGTAAGTTTTATTTGAAGCCAAGGCTTCTATTATAGCTCTAAGTTAGTAGAGGCTTTCAAAAGGCATCAAAAGATCCTAAAATTCTACTGATATCGATAAATTGAAAAACATTAGGTTGAACAATTTTAAAAATTAAGTTCAAATTTTAAAGTAAAAATAGTCTCCCAACCTCTTTTTCTTCCCCTTCTCACAGTTTATTAATTATCCTTTTGATCTTTTGGAGGAGGGAGGCAAAATCCTCTGCCTTCACCCATGCTCATATAGTGAAACCAGGAAACGTTTCCCTCCTTGCTCTATGCTCTGGTAAGTGACCTGTAATTTTTGGAAAATACTCAAAATAGCAGCAAGATCGAGCCAAAGATCTAAAGAAAATAAATTGGTTGGGCCTCAGCTTGTTCAGATACACCAAATTATTAGTGTGCATTTTATGTATTTTTATGCATCTTACAGGAAGTTTAATATCATGAAAGGTTATAAGTAGCGTAAATATGGATAGTTTTTATAGGAAACGGACGTGAAGAACCATAAACCGCGTTTTTGTTACGTTTTGGGGATTTGGCCTCATTTTCAGGGGGCTATAGCGGCTTAAAAGTTGATAGTAGAGCAATATTTGATGGGCATAAAATGTAAAATATTTTGTCTACTTTAATTTAATGGAGAATGGTCTTGTTCGAATAAAACAAGTTTCAAAGATATAAATGGAAAACCAAGGTTCCGGGCAAAATATATTTTTCATAAAATCTCAGATTAAAGTTCAGAAACCCCAAAAAATAGGATGTGCCAAAATTTTCTTCAATAACAAACCTTTCCTCTTTTCTGTCCTAGTTTGTTTGGATCAACACTTACATAATTTTAATTTTTTCTATTTCTTTTTCAAACAACCGCTTACTCTCTCTTACTCTCTCTGGAAAAACCGTTTCAAAATCAACAAGTCCTCCAGAAATATTAAAATAAATTTTTTTAACTCTCATTTCTAGATATCAAGACTTCACTTGTATTTACAAAGACGGGTCAAAACAACAAGATCATGTATTGTGACTATCTTCCTCCCATCTACTGAGTATTTTCATAAACAAATAAAATTGTGGTACAGCTGATACGGACTGGGTAATCTGAAATCTGAAAATCGAAAATTTTCGCGATTACAATACTTCCTTTACTTCTTACAAGGAAGTAAAAACAACACATTTATTCATTTATAAATATATATATATATATATATATATATATATATATATATATATATATATATATATATATATATATGTTTGTGTGTTAAAAAACTGGCTAGTTAACCAATCAAGCCAGCAAACAGAATCGATGTTATGGTATCAACAACGGGGAGTCCGTTTTAAAAAAGATTTATTAGGAAATAACCTACAATTAATAATTATAAATGAACATCAATTTTAAATAACAAAAAGAATAAATTATGTGACAGTAACGGTGGTGACTTGAAGAGTGATGATACTCCTATATAGTGTTGAGTTTTACAAATGTTTGCATCTTCCATTTTATAGGATTTTCTGTATTTAACTCCTCCCTCCTTAAATTTGAAGCTCCTGCGAAAACATGTAGGCCTGGCCAGGGTAAAGTTGTGGTGCGTGTTGAGTGACCTCAGGTGACCTTGATGGTTGTTCTTTCTGTTCTGATTTTTTACAGCATGAGCAAAATTGTTTAATATGATGCAGTTTAAAATAATATAATATAAGGATTACAATTAGAAAAATGATAATGCCTAATATTATATGATAGGATATTTTATGGTTATTATTAGTTGGTAAGTTATACAAAGGATAATAATGTGACATGTTCACATTAATTTCATGTAGTTCTTCAAAATTTATACTAAGGTTAATGTGTAGTACAATTAATAAATTTTGAATATTTAGGGTAGTTAATTCTTTATTCACAGGGGTTGCCCTTTAATCTAATAATGTTTCTTTCTTTTTTTATTTAATCAGGCTACTATTGGTAAAGAAGATTGTTTCACTATGTTTACTATTTTTTATGGTAACTTTATTAATACTTAAAGTAAGATAATAATCTATTAAGGATTATTATTTATAAAAGGTTTGCTAGTTGTTATAATAATCATACAATTTAAAAGATTAACATTAGCAATTATTTGACTAATACAAATATTATTTACATATGTACTATTTCTACAATACAAGGTTTCCTGAACTTCTTTACATGTTGCAGTGAGTAGTTCCGTCGTTTTCAATATTAACGGGAGTTTAACATGAATGGTCCTTAATTCATTATATTTATTTACTGGGTAAGAAAGAAATAGTAAAAAAAAGTATGAAGTAGGTTTCAATAAGTGGTGACTGTAAAGGTATTTTGATAAAATAAAAGATGATGTTTTTTGTTGAGATCGACTGTTTCTGCAGATCCAGTTTGCTCCGTCAGTAAGGCGATTAATAAAGTCAGAAGTATAGAGATTGATTCACGTGTCATTTGAAACAGAAGGACGATTTACGACCTTTAAATTTTCTTGTTTACGTACCTTATCGATCGCTTGATAAGATTGGGATGAAGTTTAAAAGATTTTTTTTTTTTTATGGTTGCTAATTTAGTTGGTTTTTAATAATTTCCTTTTTACTTCCTTGTACGAAGTAGAGGAAGTATTGTATTCGCGAAAATTTTCGGTTTTCAGATTTCAACGGAAATATCCATTTTGACCATCTCTGAATCTATTTTGACTAGTTTCGTCGTGGCGTCTATACGTACGTACGTTCGTTCGTATTTCGCATAACTCAAAAATCGTTAGCCGTAGAAAGTTGAAATTTCGTATTTAGGATTGCTGTAAAATCTAGTTGCGAACCTCCCTTTTTGGTCACCGGAAGTGGTACTTTACTTGAAGGTCATAATTGATTTTTATCAAACATTATATTAAAATACTATGCAAAACTTCTCAAATTTAGTATTTATAACTTATATATTGATTTAAATAACACACTAGATTTTGGTTTAAATTGAAAAACCGGAAGCGGTACTTTACTTGAAGGTCATATTAGACTTCATAAAGGTTACATACGCAATTTAGTTTCCAAACTAATTAAACATTTTTATTACTTCTATTAAGTGTTAAAATTGAGTGTAAAATTTTCCTCCCCATTTGTGTGTGTCAATAAATGGATGTCGCGACGCCGAGTGTCGTTTTTGAGATACTGCAATCTTCGGAAACTAGTAACCAAATACAGGATCACTTTTTGAGCCACCGATTTATAGTTTAATAGGCGTACAAGGAAGTCATGTGTTGTCCACATCAGATATTTTTATATTTAGGTTTTGCTTTACCGTGCTGTATGATTTTACATGAATTTCACCACTGGGTATTTCTATATTTTATCTGGTTTTGTTAAGTTTTTTAGATGTATCTTCTTTTTCATTTTCTATTACTTCGCGGATGGCTTTATGAATTAATTATTTCTCGTCATGGTATTCCTTTACTTTTTGTTCTAATATTAAGTCTTGAGTTTGTTGATTAGTTTGGATACCGAAAGTTGTTTCATAAGGAGTTAGTTTCAAATTGTTTATCATGTAGTTCTTAAAGGCTATTATTATTAGTCCTAGTCATAATAATTAATAAATTGAATGTTCTTTTTTTGTTTTGATAATGTCCATGATCTCTATTAGATTGAAATGAGCTTTGTTAATTAGTCCGTTAGAGTCTAAAAGATTATGTTTTGTAAAGTGCGTTTCTATATTGTTATATTTTAGAAAATTGGCGATAGGTCCATTTTTAAATTTCGGTCCATTGTCAAATTGAATACGGCCATGATAATTTTATTTGGCCTAAAGGATGTTTCCGTTACCCCCTCCTACATAGTGTGTGGACTAATTTATTATGAATTATGTGGACTAATTTTATTAACGATTGAATCACCATAAATCTCAGTAGATTTATGAAAAAATCGTTATCACTCTGCAAAGTACAACGACTGATAAAGAAATATCCAGCCTTTTTAACAAGTTACATTCAGATTGACAGGTACAATTCTGTGAACAGCCATGCAGCCGATAACATCGACCCTTCTTGTTCTCCTTCTTGTAGGAAATATTGCAACACAGAACATCACGCAGTACTCTGAAGAAGAAATCCATGGTAAAGATATTAACAGTATATCTTTCAGCGATACTATGCATTCCTTAGAAGAAAAATATAATGAACCAAAAAACGGTGAGTATTAAAAAGTTCGTAGAATTATAATCAGTATAAATATTTTATAATGCGCATCTTCCCTGTAGATTATTAGTCCTACATGGTGAAGTAGCTCCCATTCTATGATAGATATTACTTTCTCAAGTAATAAGGAAAAAAAAAATCTAGCGAAAATTACTTGTCTAAAATTACTTATCTAAGCCAGGATTTGAACTTTGTTCGTTCAAAAAGGAAATAAAATAATGAACGAATTATATTTTAAATATCATCGGGAATTCGATTTGCCTTTGTTCCAACGACCTATGATTCTCGCTAGTATAAATCATAAAACTAAATTTATATTTATTATTCAGTATTAGATATTGAAAATTAAATAAATAAATATTTGATGTTTTTATGTTTAAACATTTGAACACATAAGCCTACCTGCTTGAAGCTGAACATTTTTAGATATCTAGACAGCCATGAATGCCATATTGGTTGATAAGGGGCCAAATAGAGATATAATAATAACAGGTTAAGGCTAAACAATAAATATCAGAACAGAATAAACAAAGATACAAAAGATAAAGATAAAATAAAACTATTTACTATAAGCAGTAAATAGTTAAACTATTTATTATAAGTCTCTCAAAATAATTAAACTATTTACTATAAGCCGAAAACTATTTATCATAAGCCAGATTACAAAATAATTAAGATATTTAGGTTAAGTCCAAAACAGTTAACCTATTTATTATAAGCCACTCAAAATATTTAAACTATTTATTATAAACCTCTCAATATTAATAAATTATTTACTATAAGCCCTAATTATTATAAAATATCTATTACAACCCAAATCTCAAAATGCATGAATTATTTAGTATAAGCCTCTCAAAATATTTAAACCTACTATAAGCCCTAAATAGTTGAACTATTTATTATACACCAAATCTCAAAATTGTTCAACTATTTATTATAAACCCCTCAAAATAATTTTACTATTTAATAAGAGCTTCCCAAAATAATCAAGCCATTTATTATAAAGCAGATCTCATCATAGTAAAACTATTTATTATAATCCGGATCTGAATAAGCCAGAGACTGAAACAGTTATTCATCTTTCGCTATGAGTTTCATTTTTAACAGTTTCTCAAATGTTATTTTTGAATTGCCTTCAAAAATAATTTGGCTTGTAATTATTTTAAGTTTTAGCTCAACTTTTATTTTATTGGGATGTATTAAAAAAGTTTCTGGGAAAAAATATATGGTCCTTTCCATGATTTCTACTGCAATGTAAATAAATATATAATAATTTGCTTAGTTTTTTTTATTAAACTTGTACCCAAATATTTAGAAACAATTTTTTATAAAATACTTTTATTTTTATGTTTGTTATATTTAATTATTTGGTTACAGTTTTAGGTGCCGTGTATAACAGAGGTTAGAGGCACCTTATTCTTACAGTATGTTAGAGGAGTCTATAGTAATTATTTTCCTTTCGGAACTGAAAAAGATTCTTCCAACTTTCAGGTTGTAAAGCTGTGCGGTAGTCCTGGAGACCCAGCGATGTTCTTGAAGGAGAAAAGCGCGAACAATGTACTAGAATGTGTTCTAGGGTAAGCAAACCGCCGCAGCTGAGACATCTCGGTGGTGGATTCCCTTCGAGAAGGTGCCCATGGATCAGTCTGGTGTGCCCGATCCTGAGGCGGGTAATAATGGTTTGTTCTCGGCGGTTTAATATTTGTGGCAATGGTCGAAAATCTTCGTAGATCTGCTTCAACTTTTTATTGCTAGGGATCCGAAACCAGGAGTAGCGCCAGACTTCTATGGAAAGGTTCAAAACTGTCGTATAAAAATCTTGCAGCACCGTGTTGATATTTGGTGCAGGAAGTATGATACTTGCTTCTTTGGCGCTTGTGTCAGCCAGTTCGTTACCTGTTATAACTACGTCGCTTGGGACCCAAAGGAACTTTATTATTTTGTTTGTCTATTTTGTTAGTTAGTGTTTTAATGGAGAATACTAAGGTATTTCTGGAAAATTGAAAATTTTTAATTGCCTTAAGGGCTGAATATGAATCGCTGCAAATTAAGATTTGCCTATCGTTTATTTCACTAATTAGGAGTACAGACAAGTAATCGGCATGTGTAGTCTTGATAACTAGAAATGAGAGTTAAAAACCTTTGTTTTAATAGTTCTGGAGGACTTGTCGAGAAAATAAAAGTTTTTTCAAAACTTTTAAGGATATTATCACTCAAATTTAATTAAATTCTTGAAAAAAATGCACTAAAGGGCTAATTCATTTAAATAAATGTTTATCAACAATTTACTTTTTTATTAAGCTTCTCTCTATATAGTTTTAAAAAAAATATTTATAAGAAAAAACGGGTCTTTTTCGTTTCGAATACTGCTAACTATTACTAACCGGTGATTTATGTGATCACTAGTTTAACATATGATGCTAAAGTTTAGGTTATTAATAATGTATGCAGTGACCAAAAAAAATAAACATTTATTTCCATTGTTAAGCCATAAAATAAATATGCAATATAAAAACATTTATAGATCCAAATCTTCAGATTTTATTTGCAACTCCTTTTCGCACCACCTAATTGTAGAATACTCGTTTGCCCAAGAATATATAGACCATAGTGACGTCTTAAATGGTAACTTAAAGCCTTGAAGCCACGTTCTAGTTTATAGAGGTATGGTTGTATAGCATGTTCTTCTTCTATACCTCCAAATTCCTGACGAAACTCCCTTGATGGAGAAGCTCCATATCGTGACAATTTTGACACAGGTTTCTATGAATTATGACACCCTGATCAATATAACGAACACAACTATCCTAGGTATTAAATTCAGGAAAAAGTGTAGAGAAATTTATTTTACCCAAATTTAGAGCTTTGTAGTGTAAACAAAGCAGGTAACGAGGTTAGTTGATAATAGCAACAGATGTTTAAAATTAAGCATGCAAAATAATAGACATTATCACATAAATCACCGGCTAGTATCTGCGGTACTCGAAATGGAAAAGACTATTTTTCAAAACTTATAAGAATATTATTAGCAAAGTTTAAATAAATTGTTGAAAAAAAATGCACTAAAGTGTCTCAATATTAATTCATTAAAATAAATGTTTGTCAGCAATTAACTTTTTTACCAAGCTTGTCCTTAAAAAAGATTTATAAGAAATTTTTTTTTTTTTAACTTTAGCAAAATTCTAACTTTTTTCAAAAGTTTTAAGAAAATTATTAGTAAATTTAAATAAATTGTTGAAAAAAAAATGCACTAAATTGTCTAAATATTAATTCATTAAAATAAATGTTTATCGATAGTTATATTGTAATAAAGCCTTATAATAAATATTTTAACTTTTTTAACGAGATCTATATCTTGACTGCCATCTTATCCCTTTTAAAAATTATTATTTAAAGTATTTATCCGCTCTCCCTCTTAAGAACTTTTGGTTTCGTCATTGATATTTTACAAAAATAGCCATTGGAATTTTAATCAAATTCGGTTAAAAACTCTTTTCAGAAAAGAGCCATGTTAAGTGTTTTTCGCAGATTGTTTTTTTTTAAATGACTTAGAGCTGAAATGGAACCAGATTTCATATCTTATGAATTTTTCTTCTTGAAAAATCTTCCAATGAAAAAAAAATAAGTTGAGTCAGTTTTATATGTGTTTGAATGTTTAAGGTACAATTGAAGTTCAAGATGTTAGGCCAGGTTTTAAGATGTGTCCCGACAAGGATTATTGCTGTCCCTTAATACTTACCTGTTGCTTTCGTGACTACTGCTGCTATAACGAGAGGTAGGAACATTTAATTTCCGTATTACCAAAAATAATCGTTCAATTATAAAGAATAATAATGATAAATAATTAAATTATTCCAGAAAGAGCGTCCAAGCCTATCTTTGTTGATAGACTGCCACTTATAAGTATAAAAGGTTGGATAAAATTGAAATATTGTAACTCTTACATAAAGAAGTATGGAACGATTAAGACCTATATGTAAGACGAAGAATCCGTTATCAGTTATAAAATGTCAGAAAGATTAACTATAAAAATCAATAAAAAAATTAATAAAACCTGTATTAATATCCAACCTTAAAATCTTATCTCGTCAGGGATGTTCGAGTTATTGTTGATCTTGGAGATGTTGTTCCTTGCCGAATCCACAAGGTATTTTAAGAAGCGATATTAGCGATGAAGTATTGTTATTCAATAATTAATGAAATTATTGTCAGTTTAATCCATTTAATCGAGTTTTTTTCTATCCTACTTGAATCGAATACGGATTATAAACTAATTTTATGAACTAAAAACGAACGCTTCTACCGAAAACAAAATTATATCGTTAACAAATGCAATAAAATGAAAACACTATTGAAGCATGTAAAAAATTTAAAATGTAACTAAAATCGTCGAAGAATTAAGTGTTACGATATATATATATATATAATATATATATATATATATATATATATATATATATATATATATATATATATATATATATATATATATATCGTAACACTTAATTCTTCGACGATTTTAGTTAAGTTATCTTATGACGATTTTAGTTAGTTTTTATATATATATATATATATATATATATATATATATATATATATATATATATATATATATATATATATATATACAATATAGAATAGAAAATAATAATAATCAAAATATCATTTATAAAATTAAAAGTGTTCAGTGTCTAGATCGATATCATCGGCGAAACCTCGCAAAATAAAACCAGAATGTATCAGCATAAAATTAATGTAAATAATTCTAAAATATTAACGCTTCACCATTATTGACGCACGCAATTTTTGACTATCATAATATTGATTTCAACAACGTAAACATTTTAAATAAGACAGAGGGTAATAAAATCAGAAACTGTATTGAATAAATTTATATAACATAAAGATATTAAAATTTCTGTTAATTTTAAAACTAATATTAAAGATATGGGTCAATAGTATCAATCAATAAATATTATTATGTGGATATTATCAATAAAAATATCTGATGTGGACAACACGACTTCCTTTTACGCCTATAAACCGGTGGCACAAAAAGTGATCCTGAATTTGGTTACTAGTTTCCGAAGATTGCAGTATCCCACAAACGACACTCGACGTCGCGACTTCCATCTTTGGGGTGGAATGGAAGTATATGGGTCGGGAAATCACGTTTTTAACCTTTATTATCAAAACATATGATCTCTGCATTATATTTTAATATATTTTTGATGAAAATCAATAATGACCTTCAAGTAAAGTACCACTTCCGGTAATTCTGTAGTGACCAAAAAGGAAGGTTTACAACTAGATTTTACAAAAATCCTAAATACAAAATTCTAACTTTCTACAGCTAACCGTTTTTGAGTTATGCGAGATAAGCACGACCAACGTACGTACAGATGTCACGACGAAACTAGTCAAAATGGATTCCGGGTTGGTCAAATGGATATTTCCTTTGAAATCTGAAAACCGAAAATTTTCGCGATTACTATACTTCCTTTAATTCGTACAAGGGAGTAATAGGCATTACTTTTAAAGATAGGATTTATGATAGGATCTTTAAAAATTATAGGCTAACAAAATAACTCATTGAATTAAGCTATGGCTCCGCAGACAAATAGCACAGTTTTGGGACTGTTGAATAGAGAGATGTAAAGATCACACTAATTTGCTAAGTAATAACCTAAGTAATAAAATGGACCTTTAAGCGGCCTCCATACATGGGAACATCAGTTCGCGAAAAAGGTTCGTAGTTCTCTGCACCACTATACGAACACTATTCTCCTGCTGCAGGCTCGTTCAGCTCACAAATGGGGAAGTATTTTAAAACTTAAAATAAGTAATAAAACTGTTTAATTAGACTGAAAAAAAATCGCGTTTTTTGTCACTAAACCATATGATTTCCACCAATATAAATTTTAATATAATTCTTGATGTATAATAAGTTTATTATGATCCTCAAGTAAAGTACCCTTTTCGGCACACCAATTTCAATCAAAATCTAGTAAATTAATATAAAAGTCTTATTTACCAAATTTGAGTTGCTTTGCATTATATTTTAATACAAATTTTGGTGAAAGTTTATGATCTTCAAATAAATTAACGCTTCCGGTTCGGCAATTAAACCAAAATTGATTATGCTATTCAAATCAATATATAAATCAATATTAAATCAATATATAAATCATATACCTTCAAGTAAAGTACTTCATCCGTTGATCGTGTAGTGACCAAAAAGCGAGATTCACAACTAGATTTTATAACGACCCCAAATACAAAATTTTAACTTTCTACGGTTAACCGTTTTTGAGTTATGCGAATTAACGAACACACAAAGTGAAGACTTTAAGATATACTTTTATTGTCGAAGGAAATGTTACAATGACATTTATAATGCTTCTTACAAACTAAGTTATTATATCTTAGCAAGCTTATATCATGGCTTACTCTGATATGGAATGCGGAGGATGGAATGGCTTTTAGTAAATTTAGAAAATACTTTATAGGGATGAGAATAGAGAGGGGATGAAGTTGCAAGGAGAAGGAGAGACAAGTTCCAACACTGGGTGGGCTTCAATTCTTGGAATCTCATTTGTACGTCTTGTGAGGGCTGTCCTGAGGATTTAGTTATGAAGTATAAAATTGGCACCTGACCAAGAATATGGTAGCAGTAAACTGTTAAATATTAGAGGGAGCTTGACATGTTTTCCGGTAGAAAGATAGATAGAGATCCTGAGGGTCAATGGTCAGCCGACCTGACATTGACAAGATGTTGCCACATGGTGGGACTCCCGGATGTACAATATGTGTGGTCTCAGAAATTGGAGAGCCCAAAAGAAAGGCAGTTATTAAAACTAGTGTTTAAAATTATCGTTATAAAAATTGTTAAATATAATAGTCGTCTGATAACTTCTCCCTTCCCTTAAACAGCAAGGCCTACCGAAGCTATTAATAATATATTAAATCCCAGAAAATTTTCACATTTATTAATAGGGTCCAGCATATTTGTCATCAATTCTTCTTCTTCCATGGCTCTACAGCCCTTGTAGGGCCCTGGCCTCCGCAGCAACGCCTCTCCAGTCTTCCCTGTCAGCAGCTCGACCTCTCCACTGTCCGATTCCCATCCTCTGCAGATCGCTCTCCACATCACCCAGCCATCGCAACCTGGGCCTTCCTCTTCTTCTTTTGCCTCCTGGTTTGCCATATAATAGTTTCCTCGGGTACCTATCTTCTCCCATTCTTTCTACATGCCCAAGCCATCTTATACGGGTTGATTTGACATAAGTGACTAGGTCTGGTTCATTGTATAGGTCCCGAAGCTCTCTATTATTTCTTGACCTCCATTGGCCTTCATACTGGCCCAAATATCTGCCGAAGCACCTTCCTCTCCCAGATCTGCAGCATCTTTTCGCATTCCTGGGTCAGGACCCACGTTTCACCAGCGTACGTGACAATCGGTCTTAAGATTGTTTTATAAATCAATAACTTTGCCTTCCGTGACAAGTTCGGAAGTCTTAATACCTTTCGCAATGCAAAGAGACATCTGTTGCCTGCTGAAATTCTTGCTTTAATTTCTGCAGTGGTGTCATTCCTTCGCGTCACTATAGCCCCCCAGATACTTGAAGCTGTCCACTTTCTTAAACCTGTGGTGGAGCAGTTGCACATGACTCTGCTCTTCCTGCCCATCATTTTTTGTGGAAAGCATGTATTGAGTTTTTCCTTGTTTATCATCAGACCCAATTTTTTCCCAGCTTCTTCAAATTTCTGCAAAGCTCCTGAAAGCGCCGCTTTTGATCTTGCTGATATCACTGCGTCATCAGCATACGCTAGGTGTTGGGTCATCCTGTTACATATCGTTCCTCCTGGGTTGGTCCTGATTGATCTCGCAGCTTTTTCGAGTGCTATGTTAAATAATACGGGGGAGAGGGGATCTCCTTGGCGCAGACCATTCTCACCTCAAACTCTTCTGATAGCATATTTTGGATTAATACCAAAGTGGCTTCCGGCCAACTAGGAGCACAACTGATCATATCTTCTCCATACGGCAGATGCCGGAGAAAGCATATGAATACAATATTGACCTCCACCACCTCTTCATAGATTTCTGCCAGGCCTACGTAGTCTTGACAGGAATGAACTGCTCAAAGTAATGAAAACTCTAGGGGTCCCAGAAAAGCTAGTCGGATTAAGTGCGATGACCTTTGAAAACACCAGATGTAGGGTAAAAATGCCAAAATATTTGTCATCAATATGTGGGAAAATAACAGGATATTAGGGAAGATATGGGTATGTAGTTTACATTTTTGTCTATAACATTGGATATAAATTATAACTTTTGTGAAATAGAATTCCTTAAAGATAGATTACAATAATTGTTACTCTTTACACCCACGAATCCTTTCTTTATAAGTTATAATCATTAGTTTCTATTTTATGATACAGGTATAGTATTTTACTAGCATACTGATGTTTTATACATTATTATTATGTTTTATATGCCATACAAATAATATTTTACTTATATTTATAATTATTCTAGAGGATATTAATTGTGAATTAATTAATCATTCATTTGTGAATTAATTATCATCCTTTATAGTGGATAATACTAACTTGAACATCATTATAATATACGAGTGGTAAATAAACACAAATGAAATAGGATAACTTAATACAATAAATATATAAATATAATAAACAATTATACCTTCTTATTAACTTAGTATTCTAATTTTTAACATATGTTCATACACTATTAATATATAATATATATTAACTTATTTTCATTTCTAAGTTTCTTACTTTATCGGAAAAATAGTATCTAGATCCCTTTTTATTATTAATAGTGTTTATTTTTACGAAGCGTCTAGCATATTAAAATGATATAGTTTAATATTACAATCCCAAATAATTACTCATAATTTTTGTTTTACACAAATTATTATTCAAATTATACAAACTGCACACTCGTTTTGAAACGATATTCTTTCATAACACTTTTATAACTTATTTAATAATAATTAACAATAAATAATTTAATCTAACTCTCATTTTTAATTTTCATTGTATTTAATAATAATAATACCTATACTTGGTACAAAGTTAAATAATTTCTATAACGATACTTGTATTGAAAAATGGGATCAATAGCAAACAAGGTGTTGAGGGCAAGCAAAAAGAAAAATCATGGAAAAACTATGCTAGCTCTATTAATAATATTGGTACCAGAAATGAAGTGTGGAAAAAGGTGAATGCGATTCAAGGATCCAAAAAATGTGAGACTGTTTCTACGATTCAAGATAACAATCAAATCATAACTGATCCATTAAAGATTTCTGATGCTTTAAGAACATATTTCTCTTCAATGTCGAAAACAGACGACTATAATTCAGATTTCTTGCAGTATGAAAGTCTGGAAGAGAAAAATTCGATGGAATTCCATACACAACATTCTGAATTTTACAATCATTAATACTTCAATCAAAATACTTTGAGCATATGTAAAGATAAATCTTCTACTGGACCCCATTAGATTCCATATATATATATATATATATATATATATATATATATATATATATATATATATATATATATATTTATTTATTTATTTATTTAAAACTGCCTTTAATTCCTCAATCATTTCTTCTTTCCATCTATAATAGAATTTGGGCAATCGGATTTTTTGTTGAAATGTGGAGGAAGGCGATAGTCATACCAATTAAGAAAAATCCTAAAGATGTAAAAGTCAATAACTATCGGCCTATATTCCTACTTTCGTTTGTGTTGAAACTTCTTGAAAAACAATAGACTGACATATTATTTGGACGCACAAAACTTTTTCTAACTTTTCCAATATGGCTTCAGAAAAAAACGCTCTGCCCTCAACCAAATAATCAACTTGAAAATTTAATTCAAACTGCCATCTCACATAAAGAGCACCTGGTAACTGCCTTAATAGATATTCAAAAAACATACGACACGATGTGGCGATATAATGTTGACCACATTATATAGGATGCAATTATATGCGATATAATGCTGACCGCACACTATCACAAGTCGGTCTGACATTTATCAAAAACTTACTTGAAGAGAGGACATTCCAAGTGAAAGTTGACCCTAATATTTCTAAAATCCTATTACAGGAAAACGGTCCATCCCAAGGATCTCCTTTGAGTGTAACATTATTTTTAATAGTCATAAACAGTATTGCAAAGACATCAGCTTAAGTGAAATATTCCTTATTTGCTGATGACTTCGCAATTTACATAAGTAGCATATATTTTGAATGTATATAGCAGTCTCTAGAATATATTGAATGGAGGTTGCAAAAAACATTGGAGTACATTGAAGCATGGTCCAGAACTACAGGCTTCAGTTTCTCAAGTTCAAAAATAGTAGCGGTACATTTTTACAGAAAATCAAAATGCCTAGCACATCCCTCATTATATCTATTAAATCAACCAATATTTATGCAGATGTCATCAAAGTCCTAGGGGTCTACTTTCATAAAAAGCTAACTTGGTCCCAAAAAATCCGCCAAGTAAAGTTAAAATGCCAAATAGGTTTAAATTTACAAAAAGTTCTGGACAGTACTCATTGGGGATCAGCCAGGCGAACGCTAATAATGCTGTACCGTACCCTCATCAGGCCTATCATCGATTACAAGTCTATCGCCTACAGCTCAGCAAGTCTGACAACATTACAACTTTTGGACCATACATAACCAAGGACTTCGCCTCTGCATCGGTGCATTCAGGACCACACACGTCGAAAGTTTGTATGCAGAGAATGGCGAGCCCTCTTTGGAAACAAGAAGGAAATATTTGGCATTTGCATATTTTGGCACACTGATGACAAGGAAAAACCTTATCACGCACGAAGCCACGGCACACTCAACTGTTAATGAAGAACATATTCATCGTGCAAATGCTTCCAGGATAGATAAAAAAAAAGATAAATAATTTACAAATTACGTTACCGAAATTTTTTAAAATTCCAAATAAATCAGTGCCTAATTGATTAAAGATAGAATATCCAACGGATTTTAGTTTATCAGTATTTTCAAAGCCCATAACACCTCATCTTGTGTATTAACAACTTTGCAAAGAACGGGAAGAGCTGGATTCCAACTACTGTTTTTTGTTCTATGTGTCTAAATCGAACTTTGATGTTGGTTGTACAATCGTCCTGGGCTCTATTTGCCAAAAATTCATGCTACCAGAAATAAATAGTGTATTCACTGGAGAACTTCATTTAGTTTGGAAATCGCTAACCCTCACAGTAAAACATAAGCACATATGCCATTTCATAGTTTCAGGTTCTTTAAGCTCTCACAAGTCTTTAGAAAACAGGAATTATAAAGATGTAACTTCTTGAGAGAGAATGCACGCATTCAGGAAATTTAATAAAACTCCCGTGAGTTCCATCTCATTTGGGCATTGGGAAATGTGAATGCTGACCGAGCTGCTAATGATGCAAGGACGGATGCTGTTACTGAGGTGACACAGGTCAATAAGACAACTGCCTTGGACTGACGCAAGTATAAGTGGAGCAGAATAAGCGACAAATTGGGAAAAATTAAAGTTACCACTGAGGTCTGGAAAACTGCCAAAAAAAGAAACTGCCGCGAAGAAGTCTTGGTTGGCTACGTTACGTAGCGGACATACAGCCTTGACCTTCCTTCTAAAGCCTGCAAGGTGCCTTTGACTGGGGAGCGCATCCTGCTGGACCGGAAGACCCTTAACGATGCAAGGGTGACAGTGAAACTCCATTTGGACTCTTGGTGACAGTGAAACTTATGTTCAAAGTTTATTCAAGTTCTTAAAAAATTGTAGCCTATAAGTGTGATGTACAAACTTGTATAGTTCATTAAAACTGTGTTACGTGAAAAAGTGATTCAAAAACAAATATAATGCCATCATTATGAAAAAAATAAGTTGTTAAAAATACCATGTAGTATTCTAATGACCCTTCATGGGTAGATGCATGTATACAATAAATAATATATATATATATATATATATATATATATATATATATATATATCCCTGTATATATATATATATACAGGGAGCGGAATAGCTCAGTGGTAAGGCACTAAGTTACAATGCTCCCGGTCTCGGGTTCGAGACCGGTTGTGGCAGATAATTATTTATTCTGTTATCAGCCGTGGATCGACCCTGTGGGATCGGGAGACCCTCCTGGGGACCACCTAGCCTCTATAAAATGGGTACTCTTAATTGGGGGAAAAACCTGGCGGTTGAGCGTTATCTCGGTCAAATCACCTCCTTGCACAACCGTTGGCCCAGAGACAGTACGGTCCTTAACAAGTACTGAACCCTTCATGGGTTGTAGTGGTACAGGTTTTCTTTATATATATATATATATATATATATATATATATATATATATATATATATATATATATATATATGTATATATATATATATATATATATATATATATATATATATATATATATATATAAATTATCCTGCAGTCCTGCAGGTGAGAATTTCAACTCCATTAATCAGCTGTTGGGCATTATTAAAATTAAGCTTTAAGTGTAAAAAGAATCGTGGGTTCATTATAATAAATTTGTATTGAGTATTTACAATATATAAATGAGGTTTCAAGCCTTAAGAGCTTGTATACATACACTCTACATCAACAGTAAAATGGAATAAATATATAACAAGAGGAGGAAAAAAATAAATAATAATAAAATGAAAAACCCTCTAAAAGAGAAATGACAAATAAAAATACATATATAAACATATGTAATTAATTTATAGTGCAATTCGTTTAATTCACTTGTCTTAAAACAATAATAATCATAATTAAATAAAATTAAGATATGTGCATGTTTTTAAATTTAAAAAAAATAAAATATTAATAATGAAAAATAAATACATATACATAAATAACACAGGCCAACGATGAAAACACTTTTTTACTGAAAATACCTTATTCCTATAGTTTTTACGGTGCTGAATCCAAATATAATATTAAAAAAGCTGTATCACCCACAACTTCTTGACATTTTATAGTTAAATTTATTAGATTAAGCGATTTTTAAAGAATTGAACAGCTTTAATATTTATAATAAATAACTGAAAAACTAGGTCTATTGGTGTGGATGAAGTTGGTAGCACTGCTTAAACACATTTCCTGACCAAAAAAGGTTGATTCTATTGTCTATTAACAGCTGATGTTTTGTTTACTGTCAACCTAACCTCACTTTCACGTTTCCTATACATGTGCTCAGTACAATGTCTAATCGCGGTTGTAAAAACTGTGCTGATAGTTTTTGTTATATTTGTGGTGAGTTTGTGATTAAAAAAACACCAAAGAAACATTACAGACTTTGTCAAAAACGTTTATCTATCATACTTTGGAACTAAACTTGGTGATCAGGATAAATCTTGGGCCACGCATAAAGTTTGTTATGTATGTATCGAAGATCTAAGAAAATTGTCAAAAAAGGAGAACTTTAGTTTAACTTCTTTCAGAAGCTAAACTAAAAGAAGGCGTCTTTGTCGGACCTGACATTAGAAAAATGATGTTTGATGTTAACTTTGAATCCACAATGACCTTAAATGAGAAAGAAGCATGGGTATCATTCAAGCAAGTCGTTACAAAGATCTTGAGAAATGAAAAAGACCCAGAGTATTATAGCTAATATGTTACAGAAGTTTAAAAAGTTAGGATGTTTGATGAGCCTGAAAGTTCACTTTTTGAACAGCCACCTTGATTACTTCCCGGACAATTTGGAAAATGTTAATGAGGAGCAAGGTGACCGTTTTCATCAGGACGTTAAAATGATGGAAAAACGTTACCAGGGCCGCTGGAACACCAACATGATGGGGGACTACTGTTGGTCACTTCACCGAGAAGTTCAACAAGCGACTCATCGTAGAAAAAGCTACACAAGAAGCTTCAAAGGAAAAAGAGAAAGAAAGTATAGGCCAATTCCAGTTGACAAGTGAAACCTGTATTAGCACATTATACAATTGTTTTAAGTAGCCACTGTAAATACAAACCATGCTTATGATGTAACATAGTGTTTCATTAATTCCTCCGTATGCCGTATAGGGGTTTAGATAGGAATTTATACTATCTAATACAAAGCATATTGCTGGAAAACTATGGGTGATACAAAAAAAACTAAGGCCAGATTTAGATTCAGCACATAAAAATCTATAAAGATCAACTATTAATGTTAAAAAAGTTTTCAAAAAAAATTTTTTTGTTGGCCTGCTATGTTTTATCTAACTTGAGTTGAGCTTGATATCTATCTAGCTGCTAATACATTAGTCCATATATATAGGGATGCCATTGGGCAATCATTGAGGATGATTATCCCAAAATTGAGTAAGCTTATGAATACTTTTGAATTTCTTACCTTGTCCTCTAAATTGGATACCTTTCCAAGGGCCTGGTTTGTGGTTACCATTATTTAATAATTAGCCAAGATAATGTTCCTACCTTTATAGTTTAATACTAATGTTAATCAAACTTACTGCTATCTTAATGAAATATATTCAAATTAAATATGGGTTACTAAAGAACAACCTCCTTGCTAACATTTATCTTTATTCCTCAAATTTAAAACAACAAACTATTACCATAAAAAGTTAACCATGGAATGATTCAGACTCGACCTAGCCATTAATTGTTCTAACATAAATCTCTTATCTGTACTAATTGGTGTTGATGGTTCCTCAGCATCTTTACCTCGGGTTCCCCTGCATATCTTCAGTCATGGAGCCAGAGCGCATTTCTCATCTTCAGAGTCTCGTTGTTCCGCCCTTAAGTCCGGCGAGGTCAGCGTTCAGCCTCATATAATTCCCTAATTCAATGGGTAAACACGAAATCACATGGTGGGTGATTCTTTCTTTAATGTAATTTATTTGACTATCCGGGTAGGATATATCATGATCTATTCTGATTCTGGCAATGAGAACAGATAAAGCCGACTCTACTCTATTTATAAATTCAATTGGATTTTCATATTTATATGGACGCATAGACATTAGCCCGTTGTCTAATTGGCAAATTGGTTTTTCGTCCATATGATTACTTTCTATAAAATTTAATAATTCGTCTAAATTTACAAAATGTTGAGATCTAATATTGTTTTTAACTTCTCCCTTTATTTTTTATCTAATTTTATTTAATAATGCTGCATGGTTTTAAAATGTTAATGTATTATCCGCTGTTTTTTTATAAGTGACCATTTGAATTTGTGGTTCTTGTTATATTTGTGCTTGTGCTTGCATTTGTGCTTGTGCTTCTAATTCTGAGTTAGACATTTTTGGTTCACATATTGTTAATTTACTTGATTTTAAAACTAATGGCATATAAGATATATAAAACAAATAGTTTCACAAAGTTATGAAATTCTTGGATTCAATGAAATTCTTGACCCGTTTAAAGTGTTAAATCACACCTTGAAGCAGCCAGATTCTATTGTCCAAAGAGTATTTCTTCGAATCTTCTTAGCCTGACACTCAGAACTATTACCTGAAGTAAGTTCTTCACTCTTCTATCTTCAAGTTATTATGGGTCCCCTGTTCGGGCGCCAATTGAACTTACTTGAACTTAAAAAAAAGGTTTATTTATAAAAAACGATTACAATGCACATGAACTGGACTATTCTACTGAAACTATAACGCTAACAAATTACATCTAACTGACTATATAAGACTAACCATCCGTTAAGTGGGAAAGGGAGGTGTTTTTATACAGAGTCAGGAGAAATATGCTGAGTCTAGTGATTTTCCTTAGGTTGATTTCCATAAATGACCATTGCAGTGGGTCGAAGGTCTGCAGTGAGCTGCGGGACTGCGTTTCCTATCCGTTTCATAACCCCTAGAGCATGATTATAGCAGGTTTGGAGATGTCTAATTTTCCGCTACATTTGAGTATCCCAAGCGGCCACCTTTGGATCAAATGAGATGAAATTCGATATGTAGGACTTTCATCCAGACAGATCTATACCATTAAAGAACGGGTAAATTTCAGTCAGCATTTCGGTATGTTTACCTGAATATTCGGCATTTTTAAAATTTTGTGCATCTCTACAGATCCACCAAATTAGTTTATTAAATTATTAAAATACTTATTTGCGCACCTCTTAATCCCCTCCAAATTAGCAAGGGAGCTCAAAGCTGTTGCATTTGAAAGGGAATTAAATGCATTAGGAGCCGTGTTATCTCAGGATGGATTCGGAGGAGAGCGTTCCTTAGCATATGCTAGCAGGCGTCTAACCGAAGCGGAAATGAGGTATAGTGTCCTGGAGAAAGAGCTACTGGGGATAGCATGGGCTATTGACAATTTTAGGCTATACGAGTATGTCTTCGGAAGAAAGTTCCTTGTCAACAAACACCACAGACCGCTTTAATGGAAGGCTAAAGGAGTCCTCGGCGAGAGTTGTGTGATGGAATGAGTTCAAAGGGCAGTATAACATGGATATAAGTTATAAACCATTGAAGGAAAATAAAACGGCAGACTGGTTGTCTGGAGCCATCATGGTCAACGCCATCGAAGAGGAGGAACCATCAGACGGAGAGGGGGAAAACGGTACGGCGGAGACAGAGGGAGGAGAGGAGTCCCAGAAGAAGAAAGATCGGCGGAGGAGAGGCCGGTAGAGGTAGGGAGGGAGAAGCAAGTTGAGACCCCCCAAAAATATCCTAATATCCTACCACCCATTCAAATACAAATTTTTAACCATCTAAACTAATTTGGTGGAACTGTAGAGATGCGCAAAACATTAAAAACGCCGAAATTTCAGGAAAACATACCGGAATTTTGACTGGAATTTACCGATTATTTAATGGGACGTTCGTTCTGTCTGGAAGAAATTCCTACAACATTCAGCTCATTTGACCCAAAGGAGGCCGCTAGATGTGCTCAAATGTAGTGGGAGGGGGAATAAATAAAAAAAAAATATATATATATTTATATATATATATATATATATATATATATATATATATATATATATATATATATTATATATATATATATATATATATATATATATATATATATATATATATATATTATTTATTTTTGTTTGTATATAGTGCATATAAACCTTCTCGAAGAAATTCTCTAAACAATAGTGAATAACGCATCAAAATTGCCTGACTACTTTTCGAGTTCCGCGAGCACAAGCAAGCAGGCTGAATTTTTATATATCATTTCCACGTCAATTGTAACCTTTTTCAAACCAATTATCACTTTTTCCATTTCAATTGTAACTTTTTCCATTTAAAATGTAACCTTTTTCATTTAAATTGTAACCCTTTCCAAATCAAGTGTCACCTTTTCCAAGTCAATTGTGACCTTTTCCATTTCAATCGTAACTTTTTCAGTTTTTTGAAATATTTTCATCATATTCTTACGACATTTCTTTCGTTTATTACATAATTTATATTAAGTGCTAATTTCAAGTTGTTTAAATATTTGAAATTAAATTGTTGTTTATTTATTTTTAAATATTGGAGGGCCTTGGGTGGATTTCATCGATTTGGTAATCGTTCATTAGGCTTTCGAAGTTGCTTATGTCAAATTTACTACCGAAATTTTTATCGAGTATTTCTATTTAATTATAAGTTTTCAAAATTCTTCAGCATAGGTATCGTTTACTAGTTTTTCAAAGGCGCTATTTTCGAATTTACGATCGAATTTTCGATAGCGCATTCACATTTCGATTTGCCGTTGTTATTAAAGTTTTCAATGATAAAGGAATCGTTTATTAGATTTTCGAGGATTCTGATTTCATTTTTTAATTGGATTTTTGATCGCGCATGTGCGTTTTGTATTTCCGCCACTATTAGAGTTTTTTATGACATAGGGATCGTTTATTAGGTCTTCAAGGCTTCTGATTCCATTTCTTATAATGGATTTAGGATTGCGCATGCACATTTCGCTTTTCCGTGACTGTTGAACTTTTCTATGATGTAGGGATCGTTTTTAAGGTTTTCGAAGGTTTTGATGCGCTTTTTTTAATTGAATTTTTTCAAGGCATGCGCATTTCGAATTAATATTACAGTTGACATTTCTTTGGCACTGGTATCGTTTATTAGGTTTTCGATCGTTCTGATTCCATTTGTTTTAAACGGACTTTTGATTGCGCCAGCACTTTTCGTTTTACTGATAATGTTTAAGATTTTTTTGTTATATATCATTTCCACGTCAATAGTAACCTTATCCAAATCAATTATCACATTTGCCATTTCAATCATAACCTTTTCCATTTCAATATGAACCCTTTCCAAATCAAGTGGCACCTTTTCCAATTCGATTCTAACCTTTTCCATTTCAATTGTAACCCAACCTGACATGAATTAATTCTATTTTATTTATTTTGTTATGGAAAAATATCTATTTTAATTACAATAATGACTTTTGAAATGATTTTGGCATATTCTTCCGAAATATTTTTCCTTTAGATAATTGATATTAATTGCTGATTTCAAGTAAATTAAATATTTTTAGTAAAATTGTTGTTTATTAATTTTTGAAATTTAATTGTTGTTTATTTATTTTTAAATATTGGGAGGGAAAGATGGATTTCATTGATTTGGTGATCGTTCATTAGGTGTTTGAAGTTGCTTATGTCAAAGTTATTATAGAAATTTTCTTCGACTACATTGTTTTTATTTGATCGGTCAGGAGCATTTCTACTTATTTTATATTCAAAATTCTTCCGTAAAGCTATCGTTTATTAGAACTTCAAGCGGACTATTTCCAAATTTACTGTCCGATTTTCGATCGCGCAAGCGCATTTCGATATTCCATAGCAGTTGAATTTTTCTATGATAGAGGGATCGTTTATTAAGTTTTCGAGGGTTCTGATTACATTTTTTAATTGGATTTTTGATCGCCCATGCGCATTTTTCATTTTCATCACGGTTTAGGTTTTCTGTGATATAGGGATCGTTTATTAAGTTTCAGAGAGTTCTGATTCGGTTATTCGAGTCGAATATTTTATCGAACATGCTCATTTCGAATAACCATTACAATTGGAATTTTTTTAGGTGAAGTTACTGTGCAATAGGTCGTATAGGACGAAATACTAAAATAATGTCAAATATAACGGCAATTTGAAATACTCATACTTGATAAAAAATAAAATTTTAATTATTCAACCGGAACCCTTCAAAAATGTCAGCAGTAAATCGAAAAGTGATGCGAACTCAAATGCACAATTCAAAAAATGGAATCAGAACTCTCAAAACCTAATAACAATTTTTTTTATTTACTGGGGTTCAACGTCCTTTCCTATCCTATTAAGGCAATCAAGACGGATTATTCTGCAGGTTGCCAACCTATTTCAACCAGAGTTAGAAAGTAGAGATTCATTACGCGGGACCAGCATGAAATAAATTTCAACCCGCCCAGGCGAGATTCTGAACCGGCGCCGTAGCAGTCTAGAGGTTGCTAAGGCGACACCTTAACACTCTCGGCCACCACGGCCTCTCGAAAACTTTAACAGTAGCGGAAAAATGAAATGCTTATGTGCGATAGACAATCAAATTCAAAAAATGGAATCAGAACTCTCGACAACCTAATATATGATTCCTATTGCTTAGAAAACTTCAACTGTAATGGAAAAACAAAATGCACATGCGAAATCGATAATCCAATTTAAAAAATGGAATTAGAACCTTAGAAAAACTATTAAACCATTCCTATATCACAGAAAACCAACAGCAACGAAAAAGCGAAATGCGCATGCACATCCGAAAATAAATTCGGGAAATAGCTCCTTCGAAAATCTAGTAAACGACACCTAGACCGAAGAATTTTGTATACTAATAATAAATAAAAACAATGTGGTCGAAGAACATTTCTATAATAAATTCGGCATTAGCAATTTTGGATGCCTAATGAACGATCAACAAATCGATGAAATCCATACCTACCCAATCTCCCATCAAATAAATTAAAAAATAACAAATATTTAGAAATATATAAACAATTTTATTTCAAAAACTTAAACTACATAGCAATTAAATTTAAAATATAGCATTTTAAATTTGCAGGTAATAGCAATTATCTAATAAACAAAATCAAAAAATCTTATTCTTGCGATTTTTTTTGCCAAAATTATTTTAAAAGTCATTATTGTAATTACAATAATTGTTTTTCAATAATAAAATAAATACAATAGAATTAACTCATGGCCGATTAGATTACAATTGAAATGGAAAAAATTACATTTGAAATGGAAAAGGTTACTATCAAATGAATTGGAAAAAGTGACAATTGATTTGAAAAAGGTTACAATTGACTTGGAAATGCCATATATTTCCAACAAGGGAAAGACACTATGATTTTGAGATTATTTCATTATTAGTTTAGTTTTGAATGTGGGGTTATGATAGTAATAAAGCATTTATTCGATCCAGAACTATGATAATACTTAACATCCCTAAATTTCTATATGTTAAAAAAATTTCATTCCAATAATTTGCGAAATTTCTCAGAATCACAATGTCCTACTTGTTTACCGGTGTTAACATTCATAATTCATAAAGCATTTGTCTTTTGGACTAAAAAATTTGAAGTTTATTAATAATTTACATTTTCATAGAATCGATGTTTGGTTTGACATTAGATAACACTACAATACTCTTTTAGGTTTTGTTTTAACATTTTAGAATATCTAAAATTTTCTATCCGGTATAAATTTAGCCTATTCAGTTTTTCTAACTACTTTTTCTAGTTTTTATTCAACGGCACGGCAATAACCCTCGTTAATTTTTTATGTAGCTATGTGAAAGAAACGAATCTGTTCATGCATCAAACATCTACAAAAGAGATCACTTTTTTAAAATAGAACAAAATTGAAACAAACCCTTTCAATGAGATTTTACGATTGACATCACAGGTAGAAGTGCTATTACGAGTTCCATTTTAGTTTATTTTATATGAATCATAATATAAAATAATTTTTTTTTTCTTCCTGTTCCACATTTCATTGTAAAACATCTGGTCCCTTCATGCATATGCATAAGTATGTTGTAGGTGTCTTAACTCAAATATATCATATCCTGTACATATCTATTTTTCCCATTACAAAATAATATTCGCAACGCCATGGTAGTATGCATGTAAGAAAAAATACGTTTTGTTATGACCAAATGTTTTATTACAATTTATTTTATTAAATGTTAACTATTGTTTCTGTAGCAAGAGAAATACTGGGTTAATAACTTGAAAATAATTAGCAAATCAAATCTAGTGACATTCACTCATACAATTTATTTTACTAAGTTATTGAGAGAATTACAGATTCATTTTATCATAAGATTTTTCCAACTAGAATGGCCATTTCTCAATTTAAAAAAATACGGCTTGAAAGGATTAGCAGAACACTTACACGGCCATCAATTCAAAACAAAAAACTACCAGCTGCCAATCAGTCCTTCATTTTGACGTTAAAGGTCCTACAGCAGCACAATTCTCTTGGGCAATAGCAGAACAAAATATTGAAAAGTGTGAAAAGATGACCATTTTTTAAACTCTCTGCTACAGAAAAAACGTTTTAATTTAAATTACGTAAAACCTCTGAGCACTCTTTTTAAGTAATATTTAGTTTATAAGATTAATAGTTCAAACATGTTTGATTATAGTTTTAAAAACTAAAGCAAATGACGATTTAAAAAGCAATTGGATATTTTCCCTAACAAGATAGATACAATATGAGAGAAAAGCGACAAAAGGTGTCTAAGTCGGAGCGAATTACATGTTGAGGCTTTAGGCATTTTATTCATAAATAATAATAAAACAGACAGTTTCAAAAACAAATGAAAAAAAAAATATGTTAAACTTAATTTTTTCAGAATAAACAGATTTGAGAAATTGTTCTAAAAACCTTCGGAAACCCGATAAGATATTTTTTTTAGAATAGCAATAACCAAGATTACGAAATATTTCAATAGTTTTAAAAAAATTGATAAACAGATTAAATTGTTCTGTACTAAATGCTATATATATCGAGGTTATCCAGAATGCGTAATTATCCTAATCACCGTGTAAACGAAATTAATACCAAACATTTATGCCTACTAATGATAAGCATTTAAAAAAACTACAAATTTATTAACAATAGAATCACTTTAAATCTCAATAGATTTATGACAAAATTGTTATCGCCCTGCGACGTCAGATACAAAAATATGCAAATATCCAGCGGTTTATATTCAGATTGACAGGATCAGTTCTGTGAACAACCAGAAGCAAACTGATCTCCATGCAGCAGATCACATTGACCCTTCCTGTTCTGCTTCTTGTGGGGTCATAGAACGTCTCACAGCTCTCTGAGCATGAAATCGATGGTCAGAATATTAACAGCATACCTTTCAGTGATACGATATTCCTTAGAGGAAAATATTATGAAATGACTAGTTTATATTTTCCATTAATTGATTCTTTAGTGTTTTCATTTGACGCTTTCTGAAGCATCGGAAATGGCGTCCTTAACACGAACTTACAACTTTAAAAATATTTTTCTAAAAACCTATTCAAGATATCATCATGAAGCTTTGTAGGAAGTTCGTGTGTTATATCTTAAAAAAGCGAAAATCCTCTTATGAACCTATTCGAATCCCACAAATATAAAATTATAGAAATTGAAGAAACGGATATTTTATTTTACTAAAACAACTAATCTCAGTCTTGAGTAATGCTCAAATTTGCTTAAAAATACTCTTAAATATATACCTAGGTTATTAGATAAATAAAAAATAAAGTTGGCTTTATAACATGTTTAATTACAGTGCACATCAGAAGAATATCTTCAATAAATCAAAATATAATGAGTAATTAAGTAAAATAAAATACAATTTTCAAAATACACATTTAATATTTTGAGTTGTTTGTATTTTTAATACATTATAATGTTGATTGAAATAGTTTTCCACTTGATCAAACTGCTTTCATTTATTTTAATACAATCTCATTTGAAATAATATATATTCTTTTGGGGCCACTAGATCGAGATGCTTCTGCTACACTGGTGATCAGTTAAAAGTCATCGGTATTATAGACGCGCCTGGATCTAGTGACACCGAAAGAACTTATTATTTCAAAAAAGATTGTGCCAAAAAAACTTAAAGCTAAGGGATGAAGTGGAAAAACTATTTGAATCAGCAATGTGCCAAAACGGGACATCTCTTTATTACTTCATCTTTTTCAACTCCTTAAAAACGAATGAGTATTTGTAAGTCCTCAAAGACTACTTCTCAGAATCATAACTAAATATTTATACATACCGTCATTCAGAAATGATAGTGACACATTAGCAAGACATAATGAATTTCTTAAATTTCTAAAAATATAAATTTAAACATTTTTAGTTAAATAGCATTTTTCGCTGATTTTAGGTATAACACACAAACCTCCTGCAAAATGTAATAATGAAATATTCATTAGTTTGATGAAAAATGCTTTTAAATTTGTAAGTTCACGTTCACGTTCAAGTTCACGAGTGCGATATACGAGGCTTCAGCTAGCGCCATATTAAAAACTCTGCAAATTATTATAAAATGGATTATGATTTCCAAATAGTAATATTTCCAAAAACAATATATATATATATATATATATATATATATATATATATATATATATATATATATATATATATATATATATATATTTCATCTCTTAATTGGCTCAGTAAAGGTAAAATGTGACCGATCAGAAACCGTATACCGTTTTGCTTTAGGACCGTTGGTATCACACTGTATGAGCTTCCAAATTACCTGGGGGTTTTCTGCTACTTGAGAGACTTACAGGGGCTGGCTTGAGAAGGTCAGATATCGATCCATCTTATACATGCTGAGTGTACCCTACTACCATTCCATTTTTTTCCTGCTACTTGAGAGACTTGAGGTTTTGTCTAAGGGTCAAATACCCATCTTGGAGAGGCTGAGTATTCTTGACGGCCATTTTGTTTTTATTACGGCCCCATTTACATTTTCTACAACTTGAAAGGCTTAAGGCTCTGTCGACGGGCAAGGTAACAACTTAAAAGTGTGTAGCCTTCTCAGCGGTTATACAACCATAACGAATCCGGTGAAGAGTCTGTTACCGCCTTATAGTCTATAACCTTTCTGGCGGTTATATAATCTTCAAATTGTTTTTAACCATCTCAATTTTTATATGACGTTCACAGCGTTTAACATTACCTAAATCAAAACAAGTTGTATAATACCTAGGTCATATGTAAACATGTACTTTAAACTTTTAATCCTTTCGTGATATCCTAATAGTGACCTCACGGCATCAAAATTTTAATCTTCAGAATTTTTTAATCCTTTCGCCGAAAACTATGCAAAAACAGCTTTCGCAATAAATCCATATCTCATAATTCTTTTCCTTGAAAGTAAACAAAATACAGCTTTCGTAATATGCATTTTTTGTAATATATATATCGGAAGATTTGTGAAAAAATCGTTATCACTTTGCAACGTACAATGACAGATAAAGAAAGTATCCAGCCTTCTTAACAAGTTACATTCAGATTGACAGGCACAGTTCTGTGAACAGCCATGCAGCCGATAATATCGACCCTTCTAGTTCTGCTTCTTGTTGGAAATATTGCAACACAGAACATCACGGAAGAAATCCATGGTAAAGAAATTAACAGTATATCTATCAGTGATATTCCTTAGAAGAAAAATATTATGAACCAAAAAATGTTGAGTATTAAAAAGTCTATAGAATTATAATCAGTATAAATATTTTATAATGCGCATTTTTCCTGCAGATTATTAGTCCTACATGGTGAAGTAGCTCCCATTCTACGATAGATTCGACTTTCTCAAGTAATAAGGAAAAAAAAATCTAGCGAAAATTGCGTGATCTAAGCCAGTATTTGGACTTTTTTCGTTCAAAATGGGAATAATATTGAAACGAATGGAATAAATGGGAACGAATTATATTTTCAAAATCATCGGGAATTAGATTTCGAATTTTTTCAAACAACCTATGATTCTCACCAGTTTAAATCATAAAACTAAATTTAAATTTTTTTATTATTCAGTATTTGATATTGAAAATTAAATAAATAAATATTTTATGTTTTCAATTCGTTTTTAAACATTCGAACTCATATGCCAACATGCTTGAAGCTGAACATTTTTAGATATCTAGACAGCCATGAATGCCATATTCGTTGATAAGGGACTAAATAGAGATATAATAATAACAGATTAAGGCTAAAAAATAAATATAAAAACAGAATAAACAAAAATACAAAAGAACTTTAAGCTTAACAAAAATAGACATTGACAGACAGAAATTAATTGATTATTAAGTCACAAATTTTGCAAATTCTTTAAAGTCAACAGATTACATATATACACAAGATCAAAAATCATTAATAAATGCACACCTTAACAAACACTACATGTGCATAACACTGCGGAAGTCTTATCCTATAATGTTGTCCTAACTCTCTCTTAACTCTCCTGATCTTTTATTTTAATCTGAATACATAATTTCTATATAAAATCTTCAATAAGAATAATTAAAAAGTGTTTAATGTTCAAAAAGAATAATTAGAAAGCGTTTAGTAATAATTTCAACTTTAAAATATTAAATATTTATTTGTTGACTGTATAGTTAAAGAAGGATAAGATGTTCCAGATGGCACTCTAGAAATGGATGTCAACATAGCTAAACAACTTATCACTAGCCGTATCTCAAAATAGTTAAACTAAATATTATTAGCCCTTAAAATAATTAAACTATTTATTATTAGCCTCTCAAAATAATTAAACTATTTATTATAAGCCTCTTAAAATAATTTAACTATTTACTCTCAAAATAATTACACTATTTACTATGAGCCCTTAATAGTTAAACTAGCACATAAACTCGCAGTCTTTAATAGCATGATTTATCATCTTTCGAACGTAGCATTAAACGAAAAGAATTATAATAAAGAAATTGAAATAATGTATTCCATAGCAAAAAATAACGGGTACAATAAAACCACTGTTAATCAAATTTAAAATAAAACAACTACAAAAAAAGACAATTAATGATATCTATTCAACAATGCCCGAAGAAAGGCCCGTCCCGAAACATTAGGTCTTGATTCCAGGAAGATCACTAAATCAGAGATTAAAGAAACATATACGTTCATATAACAATAAGACAGAGAATTCCAACTTTGCAATTCTTTGCAATTAAATTTTAAAAAAACATAAATTCATCAAAGACTAAGGAGTTAAATTAATACATCAAGTTGAAAACAGTCTCAAATTAAATATATATGAAGCACTTGAAATAATAAAATACTTCATATCCAATCCAGATTTTTGCTTAAATGACCAAATAAATATCTCCAATAGTCCAATCTTAAATTTATTTCCATCTATAACAGAAAAAAAAATTACTCCTCGGAATTACTAGAAAAATCCCGATCCCTAAACCGTTCACCTATAAACACCCCACCCTTCCTTCTATTACTAGTTTAGTGCGAGAACAAACCAATACAAATTTTTCTGTTTGATATAATATACTTAAACCTTGGTGAGTACCAACATGTTTTGATTTCTTGTCTTAACTAAATTCATAATTCATAAATCTTTTATAATACTAATTTATATTAAATTTAATTTAATATGTATAATAATACCAAACTGTATTTTGAATTTCTGTGTGTTTTTAGAACTGAAGATGAATGTATAACATTCGAAAATAGTTTTCAATAAAAACAAAATTATAGAAGTGACAAATAATTTATCAATCCCCATTTAGTATAAGCATCTCAAAATAGAAATCGAAATAGTTCTTCAAGAATAGAACTACTGTGGATACAATATCTTGAAAACAGATCCCAAGAAAACTATGAAAAATACAAGCGGAAGAAAGTTGAAGTGAAACAATTGTTAGCGAATGCTAAAAAGAAAGCTTGGAAAGATTTTGGCAACAAGTTGGAGACTGATTATAAGGGAAACCAGAAATTGTTCTATAAGGTCTTGAAAGGAGTAGGAAAAGAAAAAGCTACAGTGCTAAAGCACATAAAAGACAGAGAAGGGAATATTCTACGAAAAAGTAATGAAATTATGGAAAGATGGTGAGAATATTTTAGGGAATTATTAGAAGAAGAAAGTAGCTGTCTTGGAAAAGAGACTGAGGAAGAAAGAGTAGAAGAAATGTTGGAAGAGGATGACTATATAGACGAGGAGAAATTAGAAGAGACATTATCAGATATGAAACTGGGGCAGTCAGGCGGAATATATGAAATAACTCCCGAGATGATGAGATACATGGGTCACAAAGGACAAGAGGTTATGCGACACCTATTTATTTACTTGGTGTGGAGACAGATTATTTACTCAAATAATGGGAAATTGCAGTTATAGACCCAATTTTTAAAAAATGAGACAACAGAAATTGCAATAACCACCGTGGAAATCTTTTAAGTGTGCCAAGTAAAGATCTTCAGCATAATATTAGGGTACTCCAGGAAGTGTATAAACATGAGTATCAATCCGGCAAAATAAAAGTAATGAGGATTGGAAAGAAGCCAAGCAGAGCCATGAGAGTGATTAGAATTAACGGTGAAATAACAGAGTAAATTACTAGTTTCAAATATATTGGAGCGTACCTGCACGAGAGTGGCTATATAGATACTGAAATAACAGGGTATATGATGTTCAAGCATACATGTATAATATCTATAGGATGTGCAAGCAGGATGTTCAACGCCGTGAAAGGAGGCTTCTTGAACCTCGCGAGGTGGAAAAAAAGACAAATCTGCAAGTCTGCCTTTCTACCAATCTTGACATAATCCTAGGATTCAAGCTGGAGTAATTTTATGAAAAAAAAAAAAAAAAAAAAAACTGTGAAATATTTTTTTTTTATTATATAATGAAAATTTTATTCCATCAAAATAAAAATTATATTTATATATATTTTGTTTTTATAATAAAATTTAACAGTTTTTTTCGGTCCCTGGAATAAACTATTAATTATAAACGGGATCTGAATAAACTATTTATTATTAGCCAGATAGTTATATTATAATTATGACTTATAGATAGATAGAAAGATAGACGACTTTATCCTGGGACTAAGTCCCTAAAGAATAACATGATTGAATAACAAAAACATAAACAATATCTATATATCTACAATATTTTTATAATAAATATTTTAACTTTTTTAACGAGATCTATATCTTGATCGTCATTTTAGAATTTCCTTTTAAAAATTAGAATACCTTTTTTCCAAGTATTTACCCGCTCTCCCTCTTAAAAACTTATTTTGGTTTCGTAATTGATATTTTATAAAAATAAATATTTTTAAATTTTATTCAAATTTGGTTAAGAACTGTTCGAAGGAAAGGTTCAGTGTTTTGTGCGGATTGTATTGTATTTTTAAATGACTTTGGGCTTAAATGGAACCAGATTTCGTATTTTCTGAATTTTTCTCGATGAATCTGCCACAGAAAAAAATTATGTTGAGTCAGTTGTATATGTGTTTGGGTGTTTCTTAAGGTACAATTGAAGTTCAGGAAATTCCGCCAGGATATAAGAAGTGTCCCGACAAGCCTCTGTGCTGTCCCATACCTCATATCTGTTGCTTCATTAGACTATGCTGCGATTATATAGGTATAAGGTAGGCACAGTTAATTTCCGTACTAACAAAAATAATCATACAATTTTAACAGATAATACTGATAATTCATTTAATTATTCCAGAAGGAGAGGCGTTGCGATTCCTTGCTCGTAGGATATCACCTATATTCTGAAAAGGTGAGATAAAATTGTCGACAGCTTTTAAATAAAGAAAAGATGTAAGGAACGATTAAGCCCTATATGTAAGACGAAGAACCCGTTGTCAGTTATAAAATAAGAAATATTAACTGAATAAAACCTGTAATATCCATCATCAAAACCATATCTCATTAGGAATGTTCGATGTATTAATGACTGCTACTGATGTTGGAGATAATCGTTGCCAAATCCACATGATATTGTAAGCAGTGTTATTAGAGATACAGTGTTGTTGTTCACTAAATTATGAAATTAATCAGTTTAATGCATTTAATCTATCTTATCCTTCTGAATCGAATCATATAGTAATTTTATGAACTAAGAACGAACGGTTTTACCGAAAACGAAAATATATCGTTGTTATAAAATATATAGTGTTTTCATTTTATTGCATTAGCTATAAAATGAAAACACTATTAAAACATATTATTGTAAAAAATCTATAAAACAATGTTACTAAAGTCGTCAATAAATTAAGTGTTACAATATATACACTATTACAGAATATAAAATAATAATAATCAAAATATCGCTTATAAAATTAAATGTGTTCAGTGTCTACATCGATATTACAACTGCGAAACCTCGCAAAATAAAATTAGAATAAAGTAGCATAAAATGAATGTAAATAATCCTAAAATATCAACGCTTCAGCATTAGCGAGGCACGCTATTTTTGACGATCAGGATATTGATTTCATCAACGTAAACATTTTAAATAAAGCAGAGGAGGATTAAATAAGAACATTTATTGAATAAATTTATATCACCTAAAACATTAAAATTACTGTTAATTTTAAAACTAATATTAAAGATACCGGTTAATATTATGAGGATATTATCAATAAAATAGGCATTTAAATAATTGGCAGAGGATCTTTAAAAGTAAAAGGCTAACAAAATACCTTATTATGAAGGAATTAGAAGGACATGGAGGCGGTCTAAAAAGTGGAACACAAATAGTAAAAACTATTTATTAGGAACCGACTTTTCGACCCACTTTGCAGGTCTTCTTCAGAACTGAATAAACAAGATGCAAAAATAAAAATAAAACAATGGTATATATAATGAATGAATTAATAATTAAAAATACTAAGGGAGAAAAAATGAAAACAATGATGAATTTGTAAAATGAAACTGATAGAGTAATAACAACAACTAAAAATAAATTAGTGAATATTAATATATTAAGCTGTTTATTAATAAAAGAGGCTATATCATAATAAAAATATATAAACTAAAAGAGAAATAACATTAACTAAAATATTAATAATTCTGCTAAATTAGTAAAGAAGGGGAATACAAATAAATAAACAGACAAAATTTAGTACCTTGAAGCACAAAGGAGGTTGGAGAAGTGACTTAGCAAAAAGCAAAGTAATTAAGGAGGCGGTGTAGGAGTAGTAATTAGAATGTCATTAATAGTTATATAGAAGGCAGTGAGGAGAAGTTGTCATTATAAGTGCCATCTGTAGAGGATGTAATTAACAAAAACTAGTATATACATAGTAGGAAAACTGATAGAAAGTTTTCATTATTTTAGTAATTTTAAAAATGATTTTAAAATCAGCAAAGTAATAAAGGAGTGGTGTAATTAACAGTAATTAAGAAAGTCATAATAGTTATATAGAGAAGAGAGAACGTGGGAGTTGTCAATATAATGAGGGTTAATCCTAAAAATAAATAAAAGAAATATTGAAAATAGAGGAAAAAGATTAATCTAAAGTAACAAATGTAAATAATAAATTAAAATAAAATTAAATATATAATATGGGCAAAGGAGAAAATAAAATTTGATCAGAATTCATTAACAAAGAGATAAAATAACTTATTGTATTGAGCTATGCTCCGCAGACAAATAGTACAGTCTTGGCACTATTAAATAGGGAGATGTGAAGATCATCTAATTTTCTAGGTAATAATATAAACGAATTTGTGGTTCGTACGAAATGTGGTTTATATGAGTAAATAAACATAACTTTGACGGACGTAGGTCCCTCACAATTGTGGGATTACTTAGATTTCTCAATTAGGAACGTCTAGAAATGAAATAAATCGGTCGTAAAATTTTCGGTCAGTTCAGTGAACAAGGTTCAGTGAATTTATATACATTGGTATATAAATTATATTTATCTTGCAAAACCAAAAATATTTAGAAGAAAATTTACATAGAGGTGTCTGATAACAAAATATTATACCAATAATAGAATTAGTATAAAGAACCACCTTGATAAAATAACGATATTGTACCGTTTATAATTGTCGATAGTTTGTGATTAAAAGATTAAAATAAATTAATCAAATATTAGGTTTATGATGATGAAACATACTCTTGTATCTGGAGGTCTCATTCCGTTATTATATATCGTTTTCTTTCAGTAGGTAACTAGTTTCCAAGAGATCTCTTCGTGTTCCGTGACAACATCAGAACTGTCAATATCACTAGATAAAGCATTTAAAATCGACAATTTCGACATTTTAAGCGGAAGAACCTACTTAACTTATATCTTATTCTCCTGCTGCAGACTTGTTCATCTCACAAATGGGGAAAATCAAGTAATACAATTATTTAATTGGAGTGAAAACAAAATCGTTTTTGTAACCTTTATTATCGAACCATTTGATTTTTTTTTTTATTTTAATATAATTTTTGATGTGTTTATTATGACCTTCAAGTAA
Organism: Rhaphigaster nebulosa; assembly: GCA_948150685.1. Classification (NCBI taxonomy): domain Eukaryota; kingdom Metazoa; phylum Arthropoda; class Insecta; order Hemiptera; family Pentatomidae; genus Rhaphigaster; species Rhaphigaster nebulosa. The sequence continues at coordinate 30,466,977 of OX411306.1, forward strand.
AATTCCCTTTTCGGCCCACCAATTTTAACCGAAATCTAGTAAATACATTCATATTAATATTAAAGTCCTATTTACCAAATTTGAGATGTTTTACATTATAATTTAATATAATTTATTATAGTAAAGTACTTCAGGTAAAGTACCACTACCGGTCTGCCGATGTTAACCAAAATTTATTATATTAATATGTAAGTCTTATATACCTAATTTGAGACGTTTTGCATTTCAATGTAATATAATTTTTGATGATAATCAATAATGACCTTCAAGTAAAGTACCATTTCCTCTAATCATGTAGTGACCAAAAAAGAAGGTTTACAATTAGAATTTTCAGCAATACAAAATACAAAATTTTAAATTTCTAACCGTGTTTGAGTTATGAGATACGCTCGTACGAACGTAAGTACAGATGTCACGACGAAACTAGTCAAAATGGATGCTGGAATGGTCAAAATGGATATTTCCATTGAAATCTGAAGCTACCATATAATTACAGACTATGCACATGGGAAGAAAACCTTAATGATTTGATTTATAAAAAAATAATATTTAATTCCATGTACATAACCCTGGCTGGATTTAGGATTTGTTTCAGGGGGGAGAGGGAGTGAAGGGGGGGGGGGGAAGGAGGGGAGGTGAAGGGAGAGGGCAAGGTTAATTTCGCTGCACTTACTTTCATACTCACTTTTCAATAAAAAATCAACTGTTTTATATTTGTATTTTAGGTAATCTATTTCGAAATAAATAACATATCATAACATTAACACATTTTATTGGCTGAATCATGGTATAAACAAACAAAAATAAAGAAAAATAAAATATTACAATTAGGGATTGATAAGTTATTTGCCACTTCTATAAATTTATATACCATATATTTATTTTCTACAAGTTTATAGAAGTGGCAAATAATTTATCAATCCCTAATTTTAATATTTTATTTTTCTATATTTTTGTTTGTTTATACCATGATTCAGCCAATAAAATGTGTTAATATTATGATATGTTATTTATTTCGAAATAGATTACCTAAAATACAAATATAAACCAGTTGATTTTTTATTGAAAAGTGAGTATGAAAGTAGGTGCAGCGAAACTAACCTTGTCCTCTCCCTTCCCCCCCCCCTCCATCCCCTCCCTTCCCCCCTGAAACAAATCCTAAATCCAGCCAGGATTATGTACATGGAATTAAATATTATTACCTAGGGTAGGTAGTTACCTACTGAAAGAAAACGACATGTAATAACGGAATGAGACCTCCAGATACAAGAATATGTGTGGGTGTGCCAATAGATGGATATCGCGACGCCGAGTGTCGTTTTTGAGATACTGCAATCTTCGGAAACTAGTAGGGAAATTCAGGATCACAGTTTGAGCCACCGATTTATAATTTAATTTGGCATAGAAGGAAGTCATGAATGAAGGAATGTGTTGTCCACATCAGATATTTTTTTTATGCTAAGCAATGTAATTCATTTTCGTCTAGTTCTTAATAGGTAGTGAGATTTTTCAATATTAAATGTTGATATGTATAACGATAGATTTTGAGAAATTCGTTTAATACTGATTTTCTTCCGTCATTTTTATTTTTTTTTATGCAATTTAAATAATGTTTCTCTAGTTTCTACTATTTAATATTTTTTTGACAAATGTTATTTAATTATTATTTTTTTCTAATAAGCTTTTTATGAATATTTAATTGTTGCTATTATTCTGCTGTCAAATATTAAAAACATCGAGGTCCGAAATATCGATATGTTTGAGAACTTTCATTAAGATATATACCGATATTTTGTTCGATATTTATTTCTCTAACCAGAAACCGTTAAGAAGATGGCTGACTTGAAAAAAACCACTGCATTGTTACTACAGATTTTTCTATTTTGTTTGCCCAAACCGATGTTCTCTTTTAATTTTTCCATTTATTTTTTTAAAGGGGGGAGGGGAATATCTCTTTTCGATACTCAAGTTTTAATATCGATATCACGATATATCGGATAACAACTATCGAAAAAAAATATGTATACATTTTTACGTTTAGTTTTATTTTTACTTATAATTAGGTCATCGAGAGCAAAGTCCGCACCCATAACTGGATCAAGCGGGCCAAAAAAATTAAAATCAATGGATAGTTTGGGCGATAAGATTGAATAATAAAATGTTTTCCACTCCTGGCAGACAATTTTACTGGGTCTTTGAGGTTTAAGTCTTAATCTATTAACAGCAGAGCAGAATGCACTAGGGTTTTCTTCACATTCCGTAAACACATTCTTAAGTGATCAAAATAAGTTCTTATTTTTACTGATAACTGTTTTTTATTCAGATTTAAGGCTACCAAACTAATCCGGAATGAAATAAATTCATTTACAATTATGAGGCTGAGATTTTACTCTTTTTATTATTAAAGAAGCCTTTGCTGTTAAACCACTGCTTATGATTTATTCCTTTATTGGAGTCACATGAATTTAATTTTTGATTGGCATAAATTCCGGATGACGCCATTAAGTGTAGCATATTATTTTAAAAATGTTGTAGCTAATATTTAAATCATCCAAACTTAATTCAAAGACAGCCAATCAAAATTAAGAGTGGAAATGAGGATGGTTTTTAACAGCAGAATCTCTAGGTTTGCCCCATTCTGATTTCAGCAGCCATTCATTCACCTTTCTGACATCACCATTTTTCTTTCATAATTCACCGCTTTCTCTTCTACTACTGCACTTCACTCTGCTCAACAGACAACCAGACTTCCAGCTGAAATCACCTTGTAGTAGACGGTACTCCAAAATAAAGAAGAAGATTAATCAAGTATAGATAATTAATTATTATTATTATTCTGCAGAATATTATTTGGATTTTAAAAAATTACCGATTATTAAAGTCAAATTAAATTTTAATGGACATAATTAAAATGATTTTAATCATTAAAATTAAAATGATATTTTTTATCATCTAATTGATAAGCATCTGTGCTGATTAAAGATATTTCTTTCATTTTCAACTATAAGTTTAAATATAAATCAAAAATTTAATTATAAATGAGTAATATCATTCCATCATTATTTCAGCTCTCCTTAAATGTAAATTGTTGAAGACAAGGAAGTAAAAGGTAATCAGATATTATTTAATAAAATGTTTTGTTGCAACTTCTTCGTATGCCAAACAGCAATAAACATTAATCACACTCAAACTCTCCTCTTCGGGACTTCATATCCTTAGGCAAAGCGCATTTAAATAAATTAATTAATTAATAATCATAAGAATGAGACTGACGAAGAGAGGTGATGTAGCAATATCTCTCTCTCACTCTCTCTCTATCTCTCTCTCTCTCTCTATATATATATATATATTTATATATATATATATATATATATATATATATATATATATATATATATATATATATATGTGTGTGTATGTGTATCTATTATAAACTTTTTTTCTCCTGCATAGTGACCCTCTGCAGGAGGAGTTTATTTAGAAAATGTACATATTCCATGTGAAACCGCATGTATGTAAAGTGCTATTTACATTGTTTTGTCACAGTAAAGTATACTACTGTACAATATAATAAAGTGATATACATTGAAAAATAAATAATATAAAAAAAAATGAATAAAAATTAATGAAATAGAGGATTATAGAAACAGATGTAAAACTAGAAATATTGTAGATACTTACTTAAAAAGTATAAGGTATCACAGAAAGTACTAACTTAAAAAAAAAGATCAGTAGACTCCTACGATCAATATTAAATATGTATATATATATATATATATATATATATATATATATGAAAAAAAAAAAAAATTAAAACGAGCAAATATAAAATGGATAAGGTATTATGTACAAATTAACATTTGACTATAATACAAAGAAATAATACAATTTCACAATCAATTAAGAATAAATCATTACATACACATAAACATTTAATTAAAATACAATAAATAAGTACAATTATTCTATCAGTAAAAAAAAATATCTGATGACAACACATGACTTCCTTGCACGCCTATTAAACTAGAAATCTGTGGCTCATAAAGTGGTCCTGAATTTGGTTACTAGTTTCCGAAGGTTGCAGAATCTCAAAAACGACACTCGGCGTCGCGACCTCCATCAATTTACACACACACAAACTCTTCTTCCTGGAGGTCTCATTCCGTTATTATATTTCGTTTTCTTTCAGTAGGTAACAAATTCCCAAGAGGTTTCTTCGTGCTCCGCGCAACATTAGAACTGTTAATGTCAGTAGACAAAGCATTGGAAATCGACGGTTTCGACATTTTAGGAGGAAGAACCCACTTAACTCATATCTTATTCTCCTGGCGCAGGCTTGTTAATCTCAGAAATGGGGAGAAAAACAAGAATTTTACATTCATTTTAACACTTAAGACGAGTAATAAAAATGTTTAATTAGAGTGGAAAAATAAATTGCGTTTGTAGCCTTTATTACCGAACCATATGATTTTTGTATTTAATTGCAATATAATTTTTGACTTAAGTTTATTATGGCCTTCAAGAAAAGTATCCTTTTCGGCTCACCAATTTAGCCTAAATATAGTAAATACATTCATTTTGATAAAATAAGTCCTACTTAACAAATTTCAGATGGTTTACATCATATTTTAATATGATTTTTTATGAAAGTCTAATATGACCATCAAGTAAAGTACCCCTTCTGGTTTGCCAATTTTAACTGAAATTTATCATATTATTTATATTTAAATATGTAAGTTTTATATACCAAATTTGAAAAGTTTGGCATTATATTTTAATATAATTTTTGATGAACATCAATAATGACCTTTAAGTAGTGCACCACTTCAAGCACCGTTAATCATGCAGTGACCAAAAAGGAAGGTTCCCAACTAGGTTCATAACGAACGTACGTACAGACGCCACGACGAAACATGTCAAAATGGACTCAGGGATGGTCAAAATAGATTCAGAGATGGTAAACATGGATATTTTCGTTGAAATTTGAAAACAGAAAATTTTCGCGATTATAATACTTCCTGTACTGCGTATGACAATACATTACTATGTGATTACTTGACCCATATTTTAGAAGACTATGAACCGATTAAATTACAAAATTGCCTAATAAATGAAATTAGTAACCGTTGACTTAATAAAGTTTGTGCAGTGAATTTGATTCCACTGGTATGAAGTTGTCATACTAATGATTATGGACACCTACTTACCCCTTATACCCATCACGCAAGCTTTTTATCATAAAGATGATTTTTCTTTCTACTACTTTTTAATTCTCAGAAATATTTCTAGAATAGAAATAAAAATCGAACCTGGAGAATCGATGGCTCCCTCAAACTCTTGGCCCGATTCAAGTTGCCCCCTTCGCTCCCTCGTTTCTACGCCCGTGTAGACCAAATAAGGTGCCTTTTATGAAAAATGTAAAAAATAATGTTAGTGGCTTTTATGAAAAATTATATCGACAGTATCAATTCATGGATAAACGTATTCCCAATATTTCACGTCAGTATGCTCCATTTATGAAATCCATTGATATTTTTAATATGTTTAGAATAAAATAGAGCCCCATCGATTTCGTAGATCCCCCACCATGTAATATAGGGTTTGGTAAACAAGACAATTCTGTGAAAATTATTCACTAGTAGTTAACTAGAAAAAATCTTATACCTTATATCTTATATCTTCTTATTCCTTCAGTTGGGAGGGAGAGATGGATTTCATTGATTTGGTGATCGTTCATTAGGTTTTCGAAGTTGCTTATGTCAAAGTTATTATAGAAATTTTCTTCGACTACATTGTTTTTATTTGATCGGTCAGGAGCATTTCTACTTATTTTATATTCAAAATTCTTCCGTATAGCTATCGTTTATTAGGACTTCAAGGGGACTATTTCCAAATTTACTGTCGGATTTTCGATCGCGCAAGCGCATTTCGATATTCCGTAGCAGTTGAATTTTTCTATGATAGAGGGATCGTTTATTAAGTTTTCGAGGGTTCTGATTCCATTTTTTAATTGGATTTTTGATCGCCCATGCTTATTTTTCATTTTCATTACTGTTTAGGTTTTCTGTGATATAGGGATCGTTTATTAAGTTTCAGAGAGTTCTGATTCGGTTATTCGAATCGAATATTTTATCGAACATGCTCATTTCGAATAACCATTACAATTGGATTTTTTTTAGGTGAACTTACTGTGTAATAGGTCGTATAGGACGAAATACTAAAAAAATGTCAAATATAATGGCAATTTGAAATGCTCATACTTGATAAAAAATAAAATTTTAATTATTCAACCGGAACCCGCGGAAACCTAATAAACAATTTCTATATAAAAAAAAATTCAAAAGTGTCAGTAAATCGAAAAGTGATGCGAACTCAAAAGTACAATTCAAAAAATGGAATCAGAACTCTCAAAACCTAATAAACGATTTCTATATCATAGAAAACTTCAACAGAGACAGAAAAGCAAAATGAGCAAGCGAAATCGAAAATCCAACTTGAAAAATGGAATTAGAACCCTCGAAAAACTTATAAATCATTCCTATATCACAGAAAACTTCAACATTTTTTATTTACTGGGGTTCAACGTCCTTTCCTATCCTATTAAGGCAATCAGGACGGATTATTCTACAGGTTGCCAACCTATTTCAACCAGAGTTAGAAGGTATAGATTCATTACGCGGGACCAGCATGAAATAAATTTCAACCCGCCCAGGGGAGATTCGGAACCGGCGCCGTAGCAGTCTAGAGGTTGCTAAGGCGACACCTTAACACTCTCGGCCACCACGGCCTCTCGAAAACTTTAACAGTAGCGGAAAAATGAAATGCTTATGTGCGATAGACAATCAAATTCAAAAAATGGAATCAGAACTCTCGACAACTTGATATATGATTCCTATTGCTTAGAAAACTTCAATTATACAATTATACAACTTCAATTGTAATGGAAAAACAAAATGCACATCCGAAATCAATAATCCAATTTAAAAAATGGAATTAGAACCTTAGAGAAACTATTAAACCATTCCTATATCACAGAAAACCAACAGTAACAAAAAAGCGAAATGCGCACGCACAATCGAAAATAAATTCATAGCTCCTTCGAAAATCTAGTAAACGACACCTACACCGAAGAATTTTGTATACTAATAATAAATAAAAACAATGTGGTCGAAGAACATTTCTATAATAAATTCGGCATTAGCAATTTTGGAAGCCTAATGAACGATCATCAAATCGATGAAATCCATACCTACCCAATCTCCCATCAAATAAATTAAAAAATAACAAGTATTTAGAAATGAATAAACAATTTTATTTCAAAAACTTAAACTACATAGCAATTAAATTTAAAATATAGCATTTTAAACTTGCAGGTAATAGCAATTATCTAATAAACAAAATCAAAAAATCGCAAGAATAAGCCAAAATTATTTTAAAATTCATTATTGTAATTACAATAATTGTTTTTCAATAATAAAATAAATACAATAGAATTAACTCATGGCCGATTGGATTACAATTGAAATGGAAAAAATTACATTTGAAATGGAAAAGGTTACTATCAATTGAATTGGAAAAGGTGACAATCGATTTGGAAAGGGTTAATATTGAAATGGAAAAGGTTACAATTGAAAAGAAAAAAGTGGCAATTGATTTGGAAAAGGTTACAATTGACTAATAAAGGGAAAAACATTATGATTTTGAGATTATTTCATTTTAGTTTAGTTTTGAATGAGGGGTTACGCTGAGATGATACGGGAGCAGCAGGCCATATCTTCATTGAAAATCACCTTCGACGAATGCCAATTAAAGTGGTTTGGACATGTGTGCAGGATGAGCGAGAGCCGAGAACCAAGGAAGACAATGGAAACTCGATCAACTGGCAAAAGACCCAGAGGCAGGCCAAGGATAAAGTATGATGAATATGTCACCAGGTTGGGCAGAGAAAGAGGAAGGACTTTGAGAGGAATGAAGAAGCTGGCTAAGGATCGAGGGTACCAGCTCTGATGGATAGAGACGCCACTACGCTGAAAGGCATCAAAGAGGAAGGAAGAAAAGAAGAAGAGAAAAACACTACAATTTTGAGATTATTTCCTTGTTAGTTTAGTTTTGAATGTGGGGTTATGATAATAATAAAGCATTTATTCGATCCAGAACTATGATAATACTTAACATCCCTAAATTCCTATATGTTAAAAAAATTTCATTCCAATAATTTGCGAAATTTCTCAGAATCACAATGTCCTACTTGTTTACCGGTGTTAACATTCATAATTCATAAAGCATTTGTCTTTTGGACTAAAAAATTTGAAGTTTATTAATAATATACATTTTCATAATATCGATGTTTGGTTTGACATTAGATGGCGCTACAATACTCTTTTAGGTTTTGTTTTAACATTTTAGAATATCTAAAATTTTCTATCCGGTATAAATTTAGCCTATTCAGTTTTTCTAACTACTTTTTCTAGTTTTTATTCAACGGCACGGCAATAACCCTCGTTAATTTTTTATGTAGCTATGTGAAAGAAACGAATCTGTTCATGCACCAAACATCTACAAAAGAGATCACTTTTTTAAAATAGAACAAAATTGAAACAAACCCTTTCAATGAGATTTTACGATTGACATCGCAGGTAGAAGTGCTATTACGAGTTCCATTTTAGTTTACTTTATATAATTAATAATATAAAATAATTTTTTTTCTTCCTGTCCCACATTTCATTGTAAAACATCTGGTCCCTTTAAGCAAATGCAAAAGTATGTTGTAGGTGTCTTAAATAAAATAGATCATATCCTGTACATATCTATTCTTTCCCATTACAACATTATATTCGCAACGCCATTGTATTATGCTTGTCGGAAAAAAATACGTTTTGTTATCACCAAATGTTTTATTACAATTTATTTTATTAAATGTTAGCTATTGTTTCTGTAGCAAGAGAAATACTGGGTTAATTAATTGAAAATAATTAGCAAATCAAATCTAGTGACATTCTCTCATACAGTTTAAATTACTACGGTATTGAGAGAATTACAAATTCATATTTATCATAAGATTTTTCCAACAAGAATGGCCATTTCTCAATTTAAAAAAATTCAGCTTGAAAGGATTAGCAGAACACTTACACGGCCATCAATTCAAAACAGAAAACTACCAGCTGCCAATCAGTCCTTCATTTTGACGTTAAAGGTCCTACAGCAGCACAATTCTCTTGGGCAATAGCAGAACAAAATATTGAAAAGTGTGAAAAGATGAACATTTTTTAAACTCTCTGCTACAGAAAAAACGTTTTAATTTAAATTACGTAAAACCTCTGTACACTCTTTTTATGTAATATTTAGTTCATAAGATTAATAGTTCAAACACGTTTGATTATAGTTTTAAAAACTAAAGCATATGACGATTTAAAAAGCAATTGGATATTTTCCCTAACAAGATAGATATAATATAAGAGAAAAGCGACAAAAGGTGTCTAAGTCGGAGCGAATTACATGTTGAGGCTTTAGACATTTTATTCATAAATAATAATAAAACAAACAGTTTCAAAAACAAATGAAAAAAAAAATAAAATGTTAAACTTAATTAAACAGATTTGAGAAAATGCTCTAAAAACCTTTGGAAAACCGATAAGACTTTTTTATTTAGAATAGCAATAACCTATTGCCCAAGATTACGGAAGATTTCAATAGTTTTAAAAAAATTGATAAACAGATTAAATTGTTCTGTACTAAATGCTATATATATCGAGGTTATCCAGAATGCGTAATTATCCTAATCACCGTGTAAACGAAATTAATACCAAACATTTATGCCTACTAATGATAAGCATTTAAAAAAACTACAAATTTATTAACAATAGAATCACTTTAAATCTCAATAGATTTATGACAAAATTGTTATCGCCCTGCGACGTCAGATACAAAAATATGCAAATATCCAGCGGTTTATATTCAGATTGACAGGATCAGTTCTGTGAACAACCAGAAGCAAACTGATCTCCATGCAGCAGATCACATTGACCCTTCCTGTTCTGCTTCTTGTGGGGTCATAGAACGTCTCACAGCTCTCTGAGCATGAAATCGATGGTCAGAATATTAACAGCATACCTTTCAGTGATACGATATTCCTTAGAGGAAAATATTATGAAATATAAAAAATATTAATACCTAAATTCTATAGAATTATAGCATCAGGAAAACCTATAAGGATCGTTTCATGTCAAATCACTCGCTCATGACATCCACCTCCTCAGATTTTTATGAAACTTGACGCATTTGATTCATACACAATCCTGCAATTTTATTTTTGACTTATTTATATTTTCCATTAATTGATTCTTTAGTGTTTTCATTTGACGCTTTCTGAAGCATCGGAAATGGCGTCCTTAACACGAACTTACAACTTTAAAAATATTTTTCTATAAACCTATTCAAGATATCATCATGAAGCTTTGTAGGAAGTTCGTGTGTTATATCTTAAAAAAGCGAAAATCCTCTTATGAACCTATTCGAATCCCACAAATATAAAATTATAGAAATTGAAGAAACGGATATTTTATTTTACTAAAACAACTAATCTCAGACTTGATGAATGCTCAAATTTGCTTAAAAATACTCTTAAATATATACCTAGGTTATTAGATAAATAAAAAATAAAGTTGGCTTAATAACATGTTTAATTACTGAGCACATCAGAAGAATATCTTCAATAAATCAAAATATAATGAGTACTTAAGTTAAATAAAATACAATTTTCAAAATACACATTCAATATTTTGAGTTGTTTGTATTTTTAATAAATTATAATGTTGATTGAAATAGTTTTCCACTTGATCAAACTGCTTTCATTTATTTTAATACAATCTCATTTGAAATAATATATATTCTTTTGGGGTCACTAGATCGAGATGCTTCTGCTACACTGGTGATCAGTTAAAAGTCATCGGTATTATAGACGCGCCTGGATCTAGTGACACCGAAAGAACTTATTATTTCAAAAAAGATTGTGCCAAAAAAACTTAAAGCTAAGGGATGAAGTGGAAAAACAATTTGAATCAGCAATGTGCCAAAACGGGACATCTCTTTATTACTTCATCTTTTTCAACTCCTTAAAAACGAATGAGTATTTGTAAGTCCTCAAAGACTACTTCTCAGAATCATAACTAAATATTTATACATACCGTCATTCAGAAATGATAGTGACACATTAGCAAGACATAATGAATTTCTTAAATTTCTAAAAATATAAATTTAAACATTTTTAGTTAAATAGCATTTTTCGCTGATTTTAGGTATAACACACAAACCTCCTGCAAAATGTAATAATGAAATATTCAATAGTTTGATGAAAAATGCTTTTAAATTTGTAAGTTCACGTTCACGTTCAAGTTCACGAGTGCGATATACGAGGCTTCAGCTAGCGCCATATTAAAAACTCTGCAAATTATTATAAAATGGATTATGATTTCCAAATAGTAATATTTCCAAAAACAATATATATATATATATATATATATATTTCATCTCTTAATTGGCTCAGTAAAGGTAAAATATGACCGATCAGAAACCGTATACCGTTTTGCTTTAGGACCGTTGGTATCACACTGTATGAGCTTCCAAATTACCTGGGGGTTTTCTGCTACTTGAGAGACTTACAGGGGCTGGCTTGAGAAGGTCAGATATCGATCCATCTTATACATGCTGAGTGTACCCTACTACCATTCCATTTTTTTCCTGCTACTTGAGAGACTTGAGGTTTTGTCTAAGGGTCAAATACCCATCTTGGAGAGGCTGAGTATTCTTGACGGCCATTTTGTTTTTATTACGGCCCCATTTACATTTTCTACAACTTGAAAGGCTTAAGGCTCTGTCGACGGGCAAGGTAACAACTTAAAAGTGTGTAGCCTTCTCAGCGGTTATACAACCATAACGAATCCGGTGAAGAGTCTGTTACCGCCTTATAGTCTATAACCTTTCTGGCGGTTATATAATCTTCAAATTGTTTTTAACCATCTCAATTTTTATATGACGTTCACAGCGTTTAACATTACCTAAATCAAAACAAGTTGTATAATACCTAGGTCATATGTAAACATGTACTTTAAACTTTTAATCCTTTCGTGATATCCTAATAGTGACCTCACGGCATCAAAATTTTAATCTTCAGAATTTTTTAATCCTTTCGCCGAAAACAATGCAAAAACAGCTTTCGCAATAAATCCATACCTCATAGTTCTTTTCCTTGAAAGTAAACAAAATACAGCTTTCGTAATATGCATTTTTTGTAATATATATATCGGAAGATTTGTGAAAAAATCGTTATCACTCTGCAACGTACAATGACAGATAAAGAAGTATCCAGCCTTCTTAACAAGTTACATTCAGATTGACAGGCACAGTTCTGTGAACAGCCATGCAGCCGATAATATCGACCCTTCTAGTTCTGCTTCTTGTTGGAAATATTGCAACACAGAACATCACGGAAGAAATCCATGGTAAAGAAATTAACAGTATATCTATCAGTGATATTCCTTAGAAGAAAAATATTATGAACCAAAAAATGTTGAGTATTAAAAAGTCTATAGAATTATAATCAGTATAAATATTTTATAATGCGCATTTTCCCTGCAGATTATTAGTCCTACATGGCGAAGTAGCTCCCATTCTACGATAGATTCGACTTTCTCAAGTAATAAGGAAAAAAAAATCTAGCGAAAATTGCGTGATCTAAGCCAGTATTTGGACTTTTTTCGTTCAAAATGGGAATAATATTGAAACGAATGGAATAAATGGGAACGAATTATATTTTCAAAATCATCGGGAATTAGATTTCGAATTTTTTCAAACAACCTATGATTGTCACCAGTTTAAATCATAAAACTAAATTTAAATTTTTTTATTATTCAGTATTTGATATTGAAAATTAAATAAATAAATATTTTATGTTTTCAATTCGTTTTTAAACATTCGAACTCATATGCCAACATGCTTGAAGCTGAACATTTTTAGATATCTAGACAGCCATGAATGCCATATTCGTTGATAAGGGACTAAATAGAGATATAATAATAACAGATTAAGGATAAAAAATAAATATAAAAACAGAATAAACAAAAATACAAAAGAACTTTAAGCTTAACAAAAATAGACATTGACAGACAGAAATTAATTGATTATTAAGTCACAAATTTAGAAACAATATGAGAGAAAAGCGACAAAAGGTGTCTAAGTCGGAGCGAATTACATGTTGAGGCTTTAGGCATTTTATTCATAAATAATAATAAAACAGACAGTTTCAAAAACAAATGAAAAAAAAAATATGTTAAACTTAATTTTTTCAGAATAAACAGATTTGAGAAATTGTTCTAAAAACCTTCGGAAACCCGATAAGATATTTTTTTTAGAATAGCAATAACCAAGATTACGAAATATTTCAATAGTTTTAAAAAAATTGATAAACAGATTAAATTGTTCTGTACTAAATGCTATATATATCGAGGTTATCCAGAATGCGTAATTATCCTAATCACCGTGTAAACGAAATTAATACCAAACATTTATGCCTACTAATGATAAGCATTTAAAAAAACTACAAATTTATTAACAATAGAATCACTTTAAATCTCAATAGATTTATGACAAAATTGTTATCGCCCTGCGACGTCAGATACAAAAATATGCAAATATCCAGCGGTTTATATTCAGATTGACAGGATCAGTTCTGTGAACAACCAGAAGCAAACTGATCTCCATGCAGCAGATCACATTGACCCTTCCTGTTCTGCTTCTTGTGGGGTCATAGAACGTCTCACAGCTCTCTGAGCATGAAATCGATGGTCAGAATATTAACAGCATACCTTTCAGTGATACGATATTCCTTAGAGGAAAATATTATGAAATATAAAAAATATTAATACCTAAATTCTATAGAATTATAGCATCAGGAAAACCTATAAGGATCGTTTCATGTCAAATCACTCGCTCATGACATCCACCTCCTCAGATTTTTATGAAACTTGACGCATTTGATTCATACACAATCCTGCAATTTTATTTTTGACTTATTTATATTTTCCATTAATTGATTCTTTAGTGTTTTCATTTGACGCTTTCTGAAGCATCGGAAATGGCGTCCTTAACACGAACTTACAACTTTAAAAATATTTTTCTATAAACCTATTCAAGATATCATCATGAAGCTTTGTAGGAAGTTCGTGTGTTATATCTTAAAAAAGCGAAAACCCTCTTATGAACCTATTCGAATCCCACAAATATAAAATTATAGAAATTGAAGAAACGGATATTTTATTTTACTAAAACAACTAATCTCAGACTTGATGAATGCTCAAATTTGCTTAAAAATACTCTTAAATATATACCTAGGTTATTAGATAAATAAAAAATAAAGTTGGCTTTATAACATGTTTAATTACAGTGCACATCAGAAGAATATCTTCAATAAATCAAAATATAATGAGTAATTAAGTTAAATAAAATACAATTTTCAAAATACACATTTAATATTTTGAGTTGTTTGTATTTTTAATACATTATAATGTTGATTGAAATAGTTTTCCACTTGATCAAACTGCTTTCATTTATTTTAATACAATCTCATTTGAAATAATATATATTCTTTTGGGGCCACTAGATCGAGATGCTTCTGCTACACTGGTGATCAGTTAAAAGTCATCGGTATTATAGACGCGCCTGGATCTAGTGACACCGAAAGAACTTATTATTTCAAAAAAGATTGCGCCAAAAAAACTTAAAGCTAAGGGATGAAGTGGAAAACTATTTGAATCAGCAATGTGCCAAAACTGGACATCTCCTTATTACTTCATCTTTTTCAACTCCTTAAAAACGAATGAGTATTTGTAAGTCCTCAAAGACTACTTCTCAGAATCATAACTAAATATTTATACATACCGTCATTCAGAAATGATAGCGACACATAGCAAGACATAATAAATTTCTTAAATTTCTAAAAATATAAATTTAAACATTTTTAGTTTAATAGCATTTTTCGCTGATTTTAGGTATAACACACAAACCTCCTGCAAAATTTTTTTTTTTTTTTTATTTTTTTTTATTTATTTATTGAAATTTACAACTGTATTACATAATACAACAAGTAAATGGGAATTTGAAGTACAAGACATGAGAATTACTTGTGAAGGAACCACCCATTGGTAGCACTTCAATGTCTATTTTAACTTAGAAGGTTCCGTGGCCATCTTCTTTTCAGACACCTCAGAGGATTATCAGGAATACATGGGGATGAAAGGCTACGAACAAGACGGTTGGTATGGACAAGGAGTTTGGAATTAAAGGAGGTATATCTATTTCGTGCTAAATCTGCAACAAATAGGATATTGAGATCTTTGTGGATAATTTTATTTGTGACAAAATAAGGAGCATTAAGGATTTTTCGAAGGATTTTGGATTGCGAGGATTGGATGCGGGAGGAATTTGATGGTTTAGTGGTACCCCAAAGCTCTATCCCGTATGTCCAAATAGGCCTGATAATGGTGATGTAAATGAGCTTTTTGTAGAAAATCGGTAATTTGGAGCGTTTGTCAAGTAAGTGTTTTAGTAATCGCAATCTTGAGCAGTTTCTTGTCGTTTCAGTCTTGTGTGAGGATTCCATGTAAGGCGTTTATCAAGATGGAGTCCTAGGTAGCGGATCTGTTCGACAGGGATAAATGGTATATTATTAAAGGATACTGTAGGATACTGTAGTGGGTTTACGACGTAGGGTAAAGGTGATTTGAAGGGATTTGTTGGGATTTATTTTGATTCTCCAGTTTTGACACCATTCTTCAATGGCTGTGATGTGTGACTGCAGGGTTTGAGATGCGGCAAATGGGTCATTGTTCACAGATAACACACATGTGCCATCAGCGTAAGTAGTGAGGATGGTGCTAGGATGGGTTGAGATATCAGCTGTATACACCGTGTAAAGGATGGGGCCAAGGATACTACCTTGAGGTTCAAGTAGAGGGATTTTAGGGGAGCTGGTGCACAAAACATTTCAGCCAATCAGAAGCCAGCATTTGGTCACGTGACCTATGGGGGGAAATTTGAATTTGAATTTTCAGCTCGACTGCCACTTGGCCTTTCCTCGACCCTACCTAAACCACCACGTGGTCTCACCTTGACCTAACCTTAACTATTAGGCCACGCCCCTTTTTAGTCACGTGACCCATATGCCACTCCACTTTTTTAGTCACGTGACCCTTATGCCCCGCCACTTTTTAGTCACGTGATCCAGTCACGTGACCAGCGGAACCTCCCGGTCTATGCTCCGCCCGCATATTTTAGTCACGTGATCCAGTCACGTGACCCTTTGAACCCTCCGGTATATGCTCCGCCCTGATTACCCCCACCCTAAGCCGCCATTTTGTTTACAATGACGTGGTCAGCATCCACGCTTAACCACCAGGTTTACTCCCTCCACCCATTGAAGGGTCAGGTACCCACCTTATAGAGCATGAGTGTCCCCGGCCGCCATTTTGTTTTTTTTTACTGTTTGAGAGACTTGAGGTTTTGTTGATGGTTCAGATACTCACCTTATAGAGCATGAGTGTGCCCGACCTCCATTTTGTTTTTCTTACGCCGCCATTTTGTTTTTCTACCGTTTGAGAGACTTAAGGTTTTCTCGAAGGGTCAGGTACGCATCTTATAGAGCATGAGTGTACCCGGCCGCCATTTTGTTTTTTTTACTGTTTGAGAGACTTGAGGTTTTGTTGATGGTTCAGATACTCACCTTATAGAGCATGAGTGTGCCCGACCTCCATTTTGTTTGTCTTACGCCGCCATTTTGTTTTTCTACCGTTTGAGAGACTTAAGGTTTTGTTAAAGGGTCAGTTACTCACTTTATTGTCTGTAACCTCCCCTACGGTTATATAATCATAACCTATACGACGAAGGGTGAGGTATACACTTTATAGTATGTAACCTCTCCTACGATTATATAATCATAACCTATACGATGAAGGGTTTAGGTATCCACTTTATTGTCTGTAACCTCTCCTACGGTTATATAATCATAACCTATACGACGAAGCGTGAGGTATCCACTTTATAGTATGTAACCTCCCCTACGGTTATTTAATCATAACCTATATGATGAAGGGTTAGGTACCCTCTTCATACTCTGTAACCTTTCCAAAGTTTACATAACCTTTACATTATTTTCATGTTTGTGCAACCTTCTCAATGTTTACATAACCTTTACAATATTTAACTTTACCAACATTTAAACACGTTGGATCATGTATAGACAAGTTGGGTGATGTCTAGGTGAAATACAAATATGGACTTTGAACTGTTTATCTCTAAAACAAAAATAAATAGTAGGGCTTCTTAATCCTATAACAACTGTTGGACTTTGAACTGTTTATCTCTAACATATAAATAAATAGTAGAGTTCCTAAATCCTATAACTGCTTTTGGACTTTGCACTCTTAATCTCCAACCATTCTTATCTCGCTGAAACATAAACAAAACAACTTTTCAATGTACTGCGTATTTTTAATTGTTGATAGTATAAATAATAGTCTTAAAAGGATTAACTTGTCAATGTTCTACGTATTTTTATTCTCCGATAGTTAAATAATTGTCTTAAAAGGATTAACTTTTAATCCATTAAGTTCCTATCGAACTTTTAATCTCTAAAATATATTAAAAAATCGAAACGATGGTATCACGCTGGCCAAAGAGGTTGCACCTTTTCATAGCTTTGAAATATTTTCAAAGTACACGAGTCGGTATTAATAACTGCGAACATGTCGCAGTAAATTTTAATTAATGAATATTAATTAATACTATTTCTTAATCCCTTAAGAGCTTTTGGACTTTGAGCTGTTAATACCAAAACATAAAGAATGATTTAGGACTTCCGCTAAAAAGTAAACAAATTTAGCTTTCGCAATAATGCTCTATCTCTTAATCCTTCCTTTAAAAGTAAACAATGGACTTTGAACTGTTAATCCTCTATCATTACTCATCTCGCTGAAACATAAACAAAACAACTTTTTAATCTTATGTGTATTTTTATTTTCTCATAGTATAAACTATTAAAACGCCGTAAAAGAATTAAATATTAAATCCTTAAAGTTTTTTATCATTTACAAACAATGATAAAGAGCCTTTTAATCATTTCATAATATCTGGATAGATGACGTCATTATTATTAGCTAAAGTTTTGTACCTTTTTCAGTTCTCAATGTTTACATTTTATGCAATTTTTCCAAATGTTTACCTTTACCTATCTATTTCTTTTTTAAATTTTCTATAATCTCCTCAATGTTTATACATTTTCTGTCCGCTAGGGCGCAGCACCTTACTCCAGTAGGGGATTTTCCTGGCTAGTTTACATAATGTTCTCAATGTCTATGATTTATGCAACCTTCCCAATGTTTACATTTACCTATCTATTTGTTTACGTTTTCTATAACCTTCCCAATATTTAAATTTTATGTAAATATAGTCTTCTCAACTGATTTTTTGCCTTTCCTAAATTGTTTTCCCCTTTTCTGAACTTGATTTAATTATAATTAACTACCCTGGTTCCTAATTGCACTCGTATCAGACCTTGCGATATCATCGGCTCCTTTCGGCTACTCTCGGATACACTCGGAGTAGAGCGGGCGGGCCCCGATCATTGTCCTCGGTGACGCTCGTTCGTCCTCGTTTTTCCTCGGGCCCCCACCTCGATCTCCCTAATCTGCCTTAGGATGCTCCCGATTCGAGAATAACCGAACTCCTCCGGCCTCATATGATCATCCAGAATCACTAGGAAAAATTTGAATAAATCTCCTCTTCTCACCTGGACTTCTTCCCCTACGGTTCCAACCATTCATTTTACTCAGCACGTAGAGGTCTCTCGTCTGCGTACCTCTTGATCAACTATAAATATTTACATTTTTCATCACTTGAAGTCCCATAATTTTAGTGGTTTTTAGTAATTTTAGCGGTTTTTATTGATTTTAGTCATTTCTTATCAGCTTCTAATGGCAAAATACACTCCGGCAATAATAATATGCTTAATGTTTAACCGAATCCATCATTTTCTTTCAATTCATTGATAATATTTTTTGAGTAGGTCTTTTACTGCTTTACTGGTCTTTTACCTCTAATTTTTAACATAGCTTTATATTTTTTAGTATATTTTAACCAATTTTAGATATTATTTTTTGTTTTTATAATTGATTTTACATGTTACTTTATTGATTTTAGTCAATATTAATGATTTTAGAAATAAAATAAAACGTTTTATTAGCAAATATTTGTATATAAATCTGTTTTGAGATGATTTATTATCTAGAGTTGATATTATTTGAGAATGTTGATGTAAGATGTGCTATATTTGGTCCCCATTTGTATGATATTATATTGTTGTTTTTTTCAATCCTAATGATGCTCGAATTAGCGAAACGTTGACTGATCAGATATTTACTGCTGTTTAAGAGACTCAAAACTTTATTTAGGATTCTTGCAGAAATATACTGATAATTTAGAATTAGAATTTAAGATAATTTTGAATATTAGAATGTTTGCCATCATCGGATGATAGATAATATTAACAGTAACTAATATGAGCATAATCGTCGCAGTAGGAGCACAATTCTGATCACACTTTCCCTCTTTAAAATTCCAAATATTTACATTATTCATAACTTGAAGTCCCATAATTTTAGTGGTTTTTAGTAATTTTAGCGGTTTTTATTGATTTTTAGTTATTTCTCATCAACTTCTAGCGGTAAAATACAATTCGACAATAATACCATGCTTAATGTTTGACCGAATCCATCATTTTCTTCTACATTATTGATAATATCCTTTGAGTAGGTCTTTTACTGCTTAGACTTCGATCTCTAATTTTTAACATAGCTTTATATTAATAGTATATTTTAATCAATTTTAGATATTATTTTTTTGTTTTTATAATTGATTTTGCCCCTTACTTTATTGATTTTAGTCAATTTTTAATGATTTTAGAAATAAAAAAAAATTTATTAGCAAATATTTGTATATAATACTGTTTTGAGATGATGTATTATCTGTAGTTGATATTATTTGAGAATGCTGATGTAAGATGTGCTATATTTGGTCCCCATTTGTATGATATTATGTTGTTAGTTTTTTTTTTTTTCACTTCTAATAATGACCGAATTGGCGAAACGTTGACTGATCAAATATTTTCTGCTGTATAAGAGATTCAAATCTTTATTCAGGATTCTTCCAGAAATATACTGATAATTTAGAAATATTCATATTAACCCTTCTCCATATTCGCTTCATAATTCAAATTATTTGATTTCTTTCATGAAATAATAACTATTTATTAGATATTTCTATATCGTCTCCGGGTCAAAATGTCTTGTTTTGTGCAGGTGACTGTCAATATTAGAATGTTTAGCATGATCGGATTATAGATAATACTGCATGCGAATCTGCTGACCTCTATTGTCTGTTTTAAGAGCTATTATTCAGCTTTCATGTCACACGAGGGGATGTAGATCGGTATGTTCAAGTTATGGCTTGAGGTAGTGATGGAGGGTAACGGATGATCAGGAATGTGGTATAGGATGATTTAGGGATGTTCAGACATGGTTTGAGATGGTTAGCGATGGTATGGGATGGTCAGAGATGGTTTGAGATGGTTAAGAGTGGTTTGGGGTGGTCAGACATGGTTGGAGATGGTTTAAAATAATCTATAACCCCAAAACACACTTAACCATCTCAAACCATCTCTGACCATCCCATACCATCGCTAACCATCTCAAACCATGTCTGAACATCCCTACATCATCCTAAACCACCATATCATCCTATAGGGGTTATAGATTATTTTAAACAATCTCCAACCATGTCTGACCACCCCAAACCACTCTTAACCATCTCAAACCATCTCCAAATTGATTGAACTGATTGTTGATTTATTGATAAACTAACTTCGATGAGGGAACAGGTACTAGTAGAGGTGCCTCACAGACGAACTTATGGTATTTTTGGAGGAAACTGTGATCAGAATCTAACTACCACGATTTTGTTCATATTAGTCACTGTTAATATTATCTGTCATTTGATGATGGTAAACATTCTAATATTTACAGTCACCCACACAAAACAAGACATTTTGATCCGGAGACGATATAGAAATATCTAATAAATAGTTATTATTTCATGAAAGATATCAAACAATTTGAATTATGAAATGAGGACGGATCTAATGCCTTCCGTTAAATTTATGTTTTATCGAAGAAATATTTAACATTTTTGATTGATTGGAGTTGATTACCAAAAGATATTGGAGTCTTAATGAGGTCCAGCTTCCGCCTCTTAATAAAAAAATAAATATCAATCTAATAAAAACAAATAAAATCTAGTATGTGATTGCTGTGTTTACCAATAAACACACCTCGGCAAGGCGAAAGTAACTGGGAAAAAATGTCTCATAGACGAGACCTGATACTATTCTTCGTAGAAAGTGTGATCAGCATTGTGCTCGAACTACCTCATTTTCCCTCTATCGGCTACTCATTTTAAAATCCTAGGGTGCTATGAAACACCTCTTAACAATGGTTCTCATCCTGGTGAAGTCCATAAATGTTCTGTCCAACAGAAAGTTAGTGTGCAAAAGCAAGATGGACTCGTCAAAATTGATTGAACTGATTGTTGATTAATCGATAAACAACATGAGGAAACAAGTACTGATAGTGGTGCCTCATAGGCGAACTTTTGGTATTTTTGGGAAAAAGTGTGGTCATAATTGTGCTATAACTACCACGATTGTGCTCATATGAGTTAATTTTAGTATTATCTATAATCCGATCATGCTAAACATTCTAATATTGACAGTCACCTTCACAAAACAAGACATTTTGACCCGGAGACGATATAGAAATATCTAATAAATAGTTATTATTTCATGAAAGAAATCAAATAATTTGAATTATGAAGCGAGTATGGAGAAGGGTTAATATGAATATTTCTAAATTATCAGTATATTTCTGGAAGAATCCTGAATAAAGATTTGAATCTCTTAAACAGCAGAAAATATTTGATCAGTCAACGTTTCGCCAATTCGGTCATTATTAGAAGTGAAAAAAAAAACTAACAACATAATATCATACAAATGGGGACCAAATATAGCACATCTTACATCAGCATTCTCAAATAATATCAACTACAGATAATACATCATCTCAAAACAGTATTATATACAAATATTTGCTAATAAATTTTTTTTTTATTTCTAAAATCATTAAAAATTGACTAAAATCAATAAAGTAAGGGGCAAAATCAATTATAAAAACAAAAAAATAATATCTAAAATTTATTAAAATATACTATTAATATAAAGCTATGTTAAAAATTAGAGATCGAAGTCTAAGCAGTAAAAGACCTACTCAAAGGATATTATCAATAATGTAAAAGAAAATGATGGATTCGGTCAAACATTAAGCATGGTATTATTGTCGAATTGTATTTTACCGCTAGAAGTTGATGAGAAATAACTAAAAACCGCTAAAATTACTAAAAACCACTAAAATTATGGGACTTCAAGTTATGAATAATGTAAATATTTGGAATTTTAAAGAGGGAAAGTGTGATCAGAATTGTGCTCCAACTGCGACGATTATGCTCATATTAGTTACTGTTAATATTATCTATCATCCGATGATGGCAAACATTCTAATATTCAAAATTATCTTAAATTCTAATTCTAAATGATCAGTATATTTCTGGAAGAATCCTGAATAAAGTTTTGAGTCTCTTAAACAGCAGTAAATATCTGATCAGTCAACGTTTCGCTAATTCGAGCATCATTAGGATTGAAAAAAAACAACAATATAATATCATACAAATGAGGACCAAATATAGCACATCTTACATCAACATTCTCAAATAATATCAACTCTAGATAATAAATCATCTCAAAACAGATTTATATACAAATATTTGCAAATAAAACGTTTTATTTTATTTCTAAAATCATTAAAATTGACTAAAATCAATAAAGTAACATGTAAAATCAATTATAAAAACAAAAAATAATATCTAAAATTGGTTAAAATATACTAAAAAATATAAAGCTATGTTAAAAATTAGAGGTAAAAGACCAGTAAAGCAGTAAAAGACCTACTCAAAAAATATTATTAATGAATTGAAAGTAAATGATGGATTCGGTTAAACATTAAGCATAATATTATTGCCGGAGTGTATTTTGCCATTAGAACCTGATAAGAAATGACTAAAATCAATAAAAACCGCTAAAATTACTAAAAACCACTAAAATTATGGGACTTCAAGTTATGAAAAATGTAAATATTTATAGTTGATCAAGAGGTACGCAGACGAGAGACCTCTACGTGCAGAGTAAAATGAATGGTTGGAACCGTAGGGGAAGAAGTCCAGGTGAGAAGAGGAGATTTTTTCAAATTTTTCCTAGTGATTCTGGATGATCATATGAGGCCGGAGGAGTTCGGTTATTCTGGAATCGGGAGCATCCTAAGGCAGATTAGGGAGATCGAGGTGGGGGCCCGAGGAAAAACGAGGACGAATGAGCGTCACCGAGGACAATGATCGGGGCCCGGCCGCTCTACTCCGAGGGTATCCGAGAGTAGCCGAAAGGAGCCGATGATATCGCAAGGTCTGATACGAGTGCAATTAGGAACCAGGGTAGTTAATTATAATTAAATCAAGTTCAGAAAAGGGGAAAACAATTTAGGAAAGGCAAAAAATCAGTTGAGAAGACTATATTTACATAAAATTTAAATATTGGGAAGGTTATAGAAAACGTAAACAAATAGATAGGTAAATGTAAACATTGGGAAGGTTGCATAAATCATAGACATTGAGAACATTATGTAAACTAGCCAGGAAAATCCCCTACTGGAGTAAGGTGCTGCGCCCTAGCGGACAGAAAATGTATAAACATTGAGGAGATTATAGAAAATTTAAAAAAGAAATAGATAGGTAAAGGTAAACATTTGGAAAAATTGCATAAAATGTAAACATTGAGAACTGAAAAAGGTACAAAACTTTAGCTAATAATAATGACGTCATCTATCCAGATATTATGAAATGATTAAAAGGCTCTTTATCATTGTTTGTAAATGATAAAAAACTTTAAGGATTTAATATTTAATTCTTTTACGGCGTTTTAATAGTTTATACTATGAGAAAATAAAAATACACATAAGATTAAAAAGTTGTTTTGTTTATGTTTCAGCGAGATGAGTAATGATAGAGGATTAACAGTTCAAAGTCCATTGTTTACTTTTAAAGGAAGGATTAAGAGATAGAGCATTATTGCGAAAGCTAAATTTGTTTACTTTTTAGCGGAAGTCCTAAATCATTCTTTATGTTTTGGTATTAACAGCTCAAAGTCCAAAAGCTCTTAAGGGATTAAGAAATAGTATTAATTAATATTCATTAATTAAAATTTACTGCGACATGTTCGCAGTTATTAATACCGACTCGTGTACTTTGAAAATATTTCAAAGCTATGAAAAGGTGCAACCTCTTTGGCCAGCGTGATACCATCGTTTCGATTTGTTAATATATTTTAGAGATTAAAAGTTCGATAGGAACTTAATGGATTAAAAGTTAATCCTTTTAAGACAATTATTTAACTATCAGAGAATAAAAATACGTAGAACATTGACAAGTTAATCCTTCGATTAATCGGTCGAGGCAAGGCCAAGTGGCAGTCGAGCTGAAAATTCAAATTCAAATTTCCCGCCATAGGTCACGTGACCAAATGCTGGCTTCTGATTGGCTGAAATGTTTTGTGCACCAGCTCCCCTAAAATCCTTCTACTGGTACACCGGCGGACTGAGAGAATAGTGATGAGTAGGCAAGATTATGGTTTACTTTGAAGGTTCTATTGGTGAGGTAGGAACGGATTAATAGAAAATATGTCGGGGGAAGGAATTGACGGAGTTTGTAAAGCAGCCCCGGGTGCCAGACTCGGTCAAAAGCTTGTTCTACATCGATAAAGGCTCCCGTGCAGTATATTCCGCGCTCCAATGTGGAGGATATCACATCCACCACACGATGACACTGCTGAATAGTAGAATGGGATATTCGAACTCCAAACTGATGGTCAGGAATCACTTGATTTAATTCTAGGATTGGGTACAGTCTCTTAAATATGAGTTTTTCTAGGATTTTGCCCATAGTGGGCAAGAGCGAAATAGGACGATAGGAGGATGGATTTTCAGATGGTGTTTTTGGTTTTGGTATCATTTTTATAATAGACAGTTTCCAAAGATGAGGGAAATAGGTGGTTCTAAATGATGCATTGTATATATAGGTTAGGAATAGGACAGCTTTTCGAAGGAGCTGTTTTAGGATGTGCGATGTGGTGAGATCATGGCCAGGAGCTTTTTTGGAAGGTAATTTCTGAATGATGTTAGTTATTTCGAAAGGATGAAACGCTTTACGAGGAAGGGACATCTGAAGTGGAATAGTTAGTTCTGCCTCAACATGCTCAAGATGGGCTGAGTTAAGGATATCAGGATGAGGATTAAAAGTTTTGAAAAGGTGTTCACCGAATATTTGGGATTTTTCCTCATCTAATCTAGGCCAGGTCTGAGATTCAGTGAGAAGCGGATGATTAAAGGTTTTGAATTTTAATAGCTTTGCTGTAGTTATCCATAATGATTTATCGTTAAAAGTTAGGTTCTCTGTTATTTTCTGGAAATTTTGAATTTTGTATTTTCTGATTTCTACTTTTAATTTGTTGGTCAGTTTTGAATAATGAATTTTGTCTGATGGCTATCTTGTTATATGACACCTCGCTCTTGTTCGGCGTTTTTTAGTTAATAAAATGGGAATATGATGTGGCAAGTTGGTTTCATGGATATTTCTAATTTTGTGGTGTGACGTGTTGCTGTACATAGTGGTACCTATTGCTCTTGTGAATTCCTCTATAGCAGAATCAATCTGTTGTTTAGTTTTTAACGGAATTTTTAAGTCCAGTTTGTTTTCTAGATCCTACCGAAAATTGTTCCAGTTTACTTGTCCTTTAATCAGGGAAGGAGGGGAGGGTTTTGGAACAGGATTTGAATGCAAGAAAAGCAGAACCGGATTATGATCTGAAGATAGGTCATCTATGGATTTTATTGTAGATTGGAAGGAGAGTATCTGGGAAGTAATGAATATATCAAGGATATCAGGATGTTTTTTAAGGGATGTAGGCCAATAAGTAGGGTTCATGGGAGAGAGGATGGAATAACTGTTGGAGGTTGTGATACGAGAAAGAATTCTTCCACGAGTATTGGAAGTTCGACATCCCCATCGTTGGTCTTTGGCGTTGTAATCCCCTCCAGCAACGAAACGCTGACCAAGGGATCGGAATAAGGAATCAAGGTGGTTACAGGAAAGGGAATTTCCAGGAGGGCAGTATACAGCTGAGAATGTAATGTTTAAAGGGCGGGAGGATAAGGTTATTGAGGTTGATTGAATGGTGTCAGTTGGAGTGGAAGGAATTAGGGAGTGAGGTAGGATTTGTGAATAAGGACGCAAGAACTTGCGTGGGATGTGTTATCTGGATGATCTAATCTGTACGTAATGTAGTCTCGTATGTAAAAGAAAGAACGCGTCGTGAAATGGTTTTCAGTAACTAGGGCAATGTCAATGAAATTTTCGTGGAGGAATAAGTCAAGTTCGTCTCTGTGATTCTGTAGGCCATTTGCATTCCACAAAAGGATAGGTAGGGTATTTTTGTTCATCGTGAAATATTGAGCGGGATTTCAGTTAGGACTCTGGTAAGTATTGTGATAAGAGGTCTTATTGTATCTTGAAGATCACGAAGGAAGGATGAAAGGATTGATGCTATATCGGAAGGATTTTGGCTAGGACAGGTGTAGAAGGAAGAGTCGTGAGGTGGAGGGCTATTCTGCCTTGGTGGAGGTTGAACCCTCGTGTGGGATCGTTGTGTGGATTCCAAATTTAATGGAGCTTCTTGTGAAGGATAGGGCAACTGGGATAGTTCAGGATGTTTGGGATAGTAAGGAGGTGGATGCTTTTGGAAGAAATTTCATTTCTAGGTATTTTAGGCTGAGGATGGGAGGTCTGAGGTTGAGGATATGAAGACTGCGACTGAGAATGGGAGGGGTGAGGCTGAGGATGAGAGGTCTGGGGTTGAGAACTGGAGGTCTGAGGATGTGGGATCTGGGGTTGAGAATGGGAGGTCTGAGGCTGAGGTAAGGAGGATTGTGGCGCCTGTGGTCGAGCCAGATGTCTTCGTTCTGA
The DNA here is from genome assembly GCA_948150685.1 of Rhaphigaster nebulosa. Taxonomy (NCBI): domain Eukaryota; kingdom Metazoa; phylum Arthropoda; class Insecta; order Hemiptera; family Pentatomidae; genus Rhaphigaster; species Rhaphigaster nebulosa. Next base: position 30,494,253 of record OX411306.1, read on the forward strand.
ATTGTTCACCGGAGTTCCCAGGTTCATAGGATCATTCCTCGTTGAAGGGCCAAGCATTTGGTCTTCATGAACTTCATTCCTTTGCAAATTTCTTGCAACTAGAACATTTTGTCGTTGCATGTTTTTATAAGCAATGCAACATTTGTAATTTGCAGGATGGCTTTCACTGCATAGAACACATTTAGCTGGGGTATCCCGAGGCTTCTGGCAAGTGTCAGACGCATGAGGGTCTGCACATTTAACACACCTGGCCTGATGATGACAGTAGGCTTTGGTATGGCCTAGACTTTGGCATTTAGTGCACTGGACAATTTCTGGTCTCTGTCTCGGCTCTTCGAAACGTATACACGAGTATACTAGCCTATTTACTAAAAATATTTCTGCATTATTTGGTCCTGGCTCAAGGTCGACGAAAAATAGTGGCAATGGATATCTTTCAGTAGGGTGGAAAATGCTTCTAACATTGTGCCCTAACTCTTCTATATCCTTCTTGATAGCGGTAGTGGGGGTGGTGGTATGAAGACCCCTCAAGACAACTCTATATGCTTTTTCTTGTTTTAATTGATAGCAATGGAAGTCATATTGCTTTTCTGTCAAATGGTTGACTAGTTTTTTATAGTTGTCTATGTTGGTTGTATTGATTCTGATGTCCTTTAATCGAGAAAAACATTTGAAATTTGTTTGTCCAATTAAATTTGCAATTTCATGGCCAAACGACATAAAGTCTTGAATATTGCTTACAAATATTGGAGGTGGCTCTGTTTCAGAGAACTGCCGGTGAGTGGTAGATTCGGTTATATTATTTAAGACTGCAAATTGGTTGCTTATTGGAATGGTAGGACCTGTTGATGTAGATGCTATTTCAATAGGTGCTGCAGTTTTACTGCGGGTGTTAGGTTGGGAAGTTTGTTTGGCTTTTGCTTTTTTTATTTTTTTTTTATTCGGCGAATTTCCAGCAGAGCCAGGTGCAGCGTTTCGTTGACGCTTCTGGAGGGTCCTTCTCTTCAAATATTGGGAATCTGACTCCCTTATTTCGGAAAAAGCCGTCTCCTCGTCCGTGTCCATATTCGACGGCAAAATTTAATAATGAAATATTCAATAGTTTAATGAAAAATGCTTTTAAATTTGTTAGTTCACGTTCACGTTCAAGTTCACGAGTGCGATTTACGATCATCTCTTAAGTGGCTCAGTAAAGATAAAATAAGACCGATCAGAAACCGTATACCGTTTTGCTTTAGGACCGTTGGTATCGCACTCTATGAACTTCCAAATTACCTGGGGGTTTTCTGCTACTTGAGAGACTTACAGTGGCTGGCTTGAGAGACTTATAGAGGCTGACTTGAGAAGGTCAGATATCCATCCATCTTATACATGCTGAGTGTACTACCATCCAATTTTTTTCCTGCAACTTGAGAGACTTGAGGTTTTGTCTAAGGGTCAAATACCCATCTTGGAGAGGCTGAGTATGCTTGACGGCCATTTTGTTTTTATTACGGCCCCATTTACATTTTCTACAACTTGAGAGGCGTAAGCTTCTGTCGACAGGCAAGGTAACCACTTAAAAGTGTGTGGCCTTCTCAGCGGTTATACAACCTTAACGAATCCGATGAAGAGTCTGTTACTGCCTTATAGTCTATAACCTTTCTGGCGGTTATATAATCTTCAAATTGTTTGGAACCATCTCAATGTTTATATGACCTTCACAGCGTTTAACATTACCTAAATCAAAACAAGTTGGACCATGTATAAACAAGTTGTATAATACCTAGGTCATATGTAAACATGTATTTTAAACTTTTAATCCTTTCGTGATATTCTAATAGTGACCTCACGGCATCAATCTTTTAATCCGCAGAATTTTTTAATCCTTTCGCCGAAAACTATGAAAAACAGCTTTCGCAATAAATCCATACCTCTTAATTCTTTTCCTTGAAAGTAAACAAAATACAGCTTTAGTAATATGCATTTTAAGTAAAATTTATTGTCTTTGAATTTTTAATACTTGACAGAATTAACTTTTAATCCATAAGTTCCTATATCATTTATAAACTATGAAATAGAATATTTTAATATTATGATTTAATGTTATTGAATGATTTAATATTATTGATTTAATGTTATTTTATGATTATGATTTAATTATGATATCAGCATAGAAGACTTTATTATTATTAGCCAAAGAATTATATCTTGTGTAGTTCTCAATGTTAAGATTGTATGCAAACTTCCCAATCTTTACCTTTACCTAACTATTTGTTTTTAAGTGCCCAGTAGGGCAGTATGTTCATCTCTCCACTAAGAGATTTCCCTGGCTTGTATACATAATTTATCAATGTCTACATTTTATGCAACTTTCTTAATGTTTACCTTTACGTTACTATTTTTACATATTTTTCAGCTTTCTCAATGTTTATATTTTCTGTCCGCTGAAGCGCGGAATCAATTCAATCAAACGTTCAAAACCTTCGCATAGTTCATAACCTTAAGAAAATCAAAGAGGTTTCGTCAAAGGCCTACCGGGAACATACGTCAGCTCTAGAACCGTTGGCGCAGTCATAAAAGACGCCAAACATAAGAAAAATGATTGCGCGGTGGCATTTCATGACGTAGTTGAAGTTTTTGACAACGTTGGGCACAAGCACATTCTTAACTCAATTGAGGCAAGAAGAGTGTCACACGACCTCAAAAACGTGATTACTGCACTCCTGGTTACGAACAAAATTAAGATCAGTGTAGGAACCATTCGTATAGTCAGATCATTGTGCAGCCTGGGCATAGACCATAAGTGTAGCGAGCCGCGTGAACAAGATTAACTCTTGCTTGATCAAACCCAAGCAGAAAATAAACGTTGTCAACCAATATATGTTCTCGGGATTTACACATCCTCTCAAAACTGCGCCCCTCAAAAAGATAATCCCTGCGGTATTAGAGGGAATTGATCTAAATATCCGTACGAGCATGAAGGCTATCATCGGGTTCCCCACTAACACCTCAACGGCGATGTTATAAGAACCGTGGAGGTATAGAGGATTAGGAATGATTCGCTATCAATGGGAGGCTCCTTTGCAGTATTAGTCCATTGCCCAGCTACGATCTAATGTGCCGGGTGCCCCTGTTCCAGTCCAAATTTAATTGCGAAGCGAAAAAAGCGGAATACGCCGAAAGACGAAGAATGTGGATCAGGGCTACCGTAGAGTGAGAGCTCTACGACAGTCGCTACGGGAAATGTGTTTGAAGGATGGTCTAATTGTAGGTAGCAGTGCACTGGTGATCGCCATTTCAAAGAGACTCCGAAGGCTAACAGATTACATCTGCGAGAAACAAGTTCTTTTGGGGTCCAACGCCTTGAAACTGAATATTAATCACGCACCCCTGCGTGGAGTACCAGAAGCCAACGGACAGCAGAGAGAAGTTGAGTCCGTCTGTCGCAACTGCGGCAGAGAGTCTGTAACATTTTGAGGTGTTGGACGAGAATATTATTCCGGACTCCTTGGGGATTATCCACTATCACCTGCATGATAATTAGGGTGGTCTATTTATCATTTTGAATTTTTATTAGTTTTAATTTTATTTGTATATGCGTACATTTTTTCTCTTTACTTTTGTCGATAAATAGGTTTAAATAAAAAAATTAATATACAGATAAAATTGTGGTACATCTAGCTGATACGGACTGGGTAATCTGAAATCTGAAAACCGAAAATTATCGCGATTATAATACTTTCTTTACTTCGTACAAGGAAGTAAATACAACAAATTTATTAATTTATAAAAACACAACACACACACACACACACACATATATCTATATATATATATATATATATATATATATATATATATATATATATATATATATATATATATATATATAATATATCGGAAGATTTGTGAAAAAATCGTTATCACCCTGCAACGTACAATGACAGATAAAGAAGTATCCAGCCTTCTTAACAAGTTACATTCAGATTGACAGGCACAGTTCTGTGAACAGCCATGCAGCCGATAATATCGACCCTTCTTGTTCTGCTTCTTGTTGGAAATATTGCAACACAGAACATCACACAGTACTCTGAAGAAGAAATCCATGGTAAAGAAATTAACAGTATATCTATCTGTGATATTCCTTAGAAGAAAAATATTATGAACCAAAAAATGTTGAGTATTAAAAAGTCTATAGAATTATAATCAGTATAAATATTTTATAATGCGCATTTTCCCTGCAGATTATTAGTCCTACATGGTGAAGTAGCTCCCATTCTACGCTAGATCCAACTTTCTCAAGTAATAAGGAACAAAAAAATCTAGCGAAAATTGCGTGATCTAAGCCAGTATTTGGACTTTATTCGTTCAAAAGGGGAATAATATTGAAACGAATGGAATAAATGGGAACGAATTATATTTTTAAAATCATCGGGAATTCGATTTCGAATTTTTTCAAACAACCTATGATTCTCACCAGTTTAAATCATAAAACTAAATTTAAATTTTTTTATTATTCAGTATTTGATATTGAAAATTAAATAAATAAATATTTTATGTTTTCAATTCGTTTTTAAACATTCGAACTCATATGCCAACATGCTTGAAGCTGAACATTTTTAGATATCTAGACAGCCATGAATGCCATATTCGTTGATAAGGGACTAAATAGAGATATAATAATAACAGATTAAGGCTAAAAAATAAATATAAAAACAGAATAAACAAAAATACAAAAGAACTTTAAGCTTAACAAAAATAGACATTGACAGACAGAAATTAATTGATTATTAAGTCACAAATTTTGCAAATTCTTTAAAGTCAACAGATTACATATATACACAAGATCAAAAATCATTAATAAATGCACACCTTAACAAACACTACATGTGCATAACACTGCGGAAGTCTTATCCTATAATGTCTTATCCTAACTCTCTCTTAACTCTCCTGATCTTTCATTTTAATCTGAATACATAATTTCTATATAAAATCTTCAATAAGAATAATTAAAAAGTGTTTAATGTTCAAAAAGAATAATTAGAAAGCGTTTAGTAATAATTTCAACTTTAAAATATTGAATATTTATTTGTTGACTGTATAGTTAAAGAAAGATAAGATGTTCCAGATGGCACTCTAGAAATGGATGTCAACATAGCTAAACAACTTATCACTAGCCGTATCTCAAAATAGTTAAACTAAATATTATTAGCCCTTAAAATAATAATAATAATAATAATAAAAGGTTTAGCGAACCCGGAGGTTCGATGCCGATACCACTAATCGCTGTCTACAAATCTCGGTCCACCGACTACCTTCCAAACCCAAATTCCTTAGATCACTCTTAATACTATCCTCCCACCTACGTTTCGGTCTACCCCTCGGACGTTTACCAGTCAGCTCAGCGTTTATTAACTTTTTAGGAATTCGTTCGTTACTGAACCCAACAACTTTGCAAGCCCATTTCAACCGTCGCGATGATATCACTTCGATTATATTAACAGGGTGTATGCTCCGCAATTCCGCGTTGTGTAATCTCCTAAACTCTCCAGTTGACTCATCCTTTTTCGGACCAAATATTTTACGCAGTACCTTATTCTCGAATACCTTAAGGCGTTGTTCGTCCTTCAAGGTTAGCGGCCACGTTTCACACCCATACAGAACTGTAGGCAAGATAATAGTTTTGTATATTCTAAGTTTTAAGTTTCTGGACAAAATGCGCGACCTAAGTAATGTTGACACCGAAAAATAACAAGCATTTCCCGCCTTTAACCGCGCCTTTATTTCCTCTTGAATTTCGTTTTTTCGTAATCACAGACCCCAAATACTTAAATTTCTCAACGTGTTCAAACCTATTTTCTCCTATATCTATATCCTCAAAATCTCCTCTGTTTCTATTGCTAACCATATATTTCGTCTTATCCGTATTTATTTTGAGGCCAACCTCTTTCCCAGCTGTCATCAACGTTGCTGTATTCAGTTTTATAGTTTCCGCGTCCTCACTTAATTATACCAAATCATCCGCAAACCCCAGCACGGATATTCTACCACCCAGATCTAAACCCCTTTCGGTAAGCATTACCTTTCTAATGACATACTCTAATGCTAAATTAAATAGGACAGGTGAAAGGGAATCGCCTTGTTTTAACCCCGAGCGAACTTCAAATTTCTCCGAAAAATAATTACCTATTCTAACTTTATTGAATGTTTCGGTCATGCACATCCCTACTAGATTTACTAACTTCTTCGGTATTCCCTGCTCAATCAAAATGTTATACAGTCTCCGGCGATCAATGGAATCATAAGCCTTTTTGAAATCCACAAAAAGCTGATGAACTACACCGTTGAATTCTAATTTTTTTTCTAATATTTGCCGTAAGGAAAATATTTGATCGATAGTTGATCGGTTCCGTCTAAAACCACATTGGTAGTCTCCGATAATTTCCTCGGCATATTCCGTGATTCGACTAGTTAGGATCAACGAGAATATTTTATAACATATCGGGAGGAGTGATATTCCGCGATAGTTATTACACTCCGTCCTCGGACCTTTTTTGTGAATCGGAATAAGTATAGATTCTTTCCATTCTTCGGGCATTTTTTCATTTTCCCAGATCTTTTTAACCAAAAAATGTATTTTAGAAACTCCAGCTTCACCGCACGCTTTTATTATTTCACTGGAAATGTTGTCGATTCCTGCTGCTTTATGAGATTTTAATTTTCCGATGGCTATTTCGACTTCCTCCCTACTCGGTTCTTCAATTAACGGTTCAGCACTCTGATATTCAGAAGGAGGAGATTGATTATTATTTCCCGAATTCAAAATACTTTCAAAGTGTTTTTTAAATTTATTCACAATGTCCCCCGGATCGGCCAAGATATTGTTATTTTCATCTCTAATTCCATTCATTGCTGGTTCAAACTGTTTACGCGATCTGCTTATACCCTTGTACATGTCTCTTACGTTGTTTTCAATTCTATTAGTTTCTATCTCTATTATTTTGTTTTTAAGATATTCTCGTCTTTTATTTTTGAGGAATTTGGACGTTTCATTCATCAAGGCCCGGAAATTAGCAACATTGTTATCGCTTGGATTATTCAAAGCTTTTAGTTTCGCGGCTCTTCTTTTTTCGCACAAGTTTAGACAATCATTATCGAACCTCGGTTTATCCTTTTTATTGTCCCTTTTACCAAGACACAGATTACTTACCTCTTTAATATTATCCCTAATTCCGATCCATAGCTTGTCTACATCTTCGCGATCCTCATCTAAAGATTTCAAGGCTTCAAACCTATTCTTGATTTCTACCGCGAATTGATTTCTAATTGAAGGGTTTTTCAATTTATCTAGATCAAAATTTTCGGAACAAATACGGCTTTCTTTCCTTTTTTTTATATTAAGTTTTTGTCGAAGTTTCGCGATTACTTATTCATGATCTGACCCACATTCTGCCCCACGATAAGACTTCACGTTAATTATACTATTTTGCCATCTTTGTTGTATCAAAACATGATCAATTTGATTGCGTGTTTGTGAATCCGGCGATGTCCACGTATACTTATGAATATCCCTATGTTTAAACGTAGTACTTTTGATTGTTAGGTTTTTCGAGATAGCAAAGTTTATTAGGCGGATCCCATTATCATTGCTATGTTCGTGCAAACTTTCTTTACCGATCGTCGGATAGTATATTTCTTCCCTTCCCACCTTTGCGTTTGCGTCCCCTAATATTATTTTCATGCAGTTTCGAGGTAGTTTATCATATACCCACTCTAGTTTATCATAAAATTCGCATTCAACTTCATCATCACTGTCTTCGGTAGGGGAATGTATGTTTATCAGCGCGATTTTAAACCACCGCCCCTGAAATATGGCCACAGATATCCTATCACTAAAAAATTTTACGTCCCTCAATGCGGAGAGCAATCTATTCCTTATTAGAAATCCAGTACCTAAACAATAATTACCGCTCCCACCGTACCAAATAGAATAGTTCCCTTCTGTTAATGAACCCTCCCCTGGCCACCGAATCTCTTGCATTGCCACGATATCTACATTGTATCTCTTAACCTCGTTTGCCACCGATTTTAACCCACCCGCTGTATTCAAACTTCTTACGTTCCACGTCCCTATACCTAAATCTCTAATTTTCAACTTGCGGCATGAATCCCCTGAAGCAGTCCCCACCCGGAGACCCGAACGGGGGACTAGTTTACTTCCGGATAATGAGCGTTTTACCTCAGAGAGATCCATGACTTTTTGTGGTATTTTGTGAACTAAAAATATGTGAGTAGGGCGTTCAAACCTACGTCACACCCTCCAGCAAGCCTGGAGGGGCACTCTCATTGTTGGTCAGCGAGTCCATCGGACTTAGCCGGGAGGAACTTCCAAGGAATTTCCACCGACCATCCCCACATCCGCCACCCGTGGGACGCTCCCCTACGCGGTAATGAGATCCGCGCCCTTAAAATAATTAAACTATTTATTATTAGCCTCTCAAAATAATTAAACTATTTATTATAAGCCTCTTAAAATAATTTAACTATTTACTCTCAAAATAATTACACTATTTACTATGAGCCCTTAATAGTTAAACTATTGATTACAGGCGAGATCTCAGCACAGTTAAACTGTATATTAAATGAACCTCAAAAAAGTTAAACTACTTATTATAGCTAGATTTCAACGTTGTTAAACTATTTATTATAAGCCCCAAAGGATAATAAAACTATTTACTAAAAGCCATAAATAGTTATACAATTTATTATTAGTCACTCAAAATAACTAAACTATTTAATATAAGCCCAAAACAGTTAAACTATTTTTTATAAGCCAGGTCTCAAAATATTTGAATTATTTAGTATAATCAGTTGAGGTCCGCGTGATGGTACAGAAGGATCAATCTAATTAGGGATTGATATTAATACCGGATAATAAAAAATAAAATCTCATTGTGATGAATCCGCTACCTCCCCGACTATATGGCCTACCAAAAATACGCAAACCGGAAATTCCTGTAAGACCAGTTGTTACATCAATACCCGGATCTATAAACTTGCCATTACTTTAACAATTTTTCAAAATCAAAATCTCATTGTCTCCACAACACACTGTAAAGAAATCTATAGCGTTAGTCAACAAAATTAAAAACATACTAATTCGGGCTAGTGCAAAATTAATATCATTCTACGTGACAAATCTTTTCACAAGTATCCCGACACCAGAAACAACAGAAATTTTAGAAACTGACAACAGTTAATCTTCTGATCGAATGTATCTAGGCTATAAAAACTAGATTTTTACAATTTGAAGTCTGTTTGTATAAACCATAATTATTTTCAATTTGATGGAAAATTCTTCAAACAGAAAGAAGGCTTACCGATGTGCTCCCCTCTATTACCCCTTCTGGCAGATTTCTTTATGGACAAATTAGAACAAAAAATTCTTGACCTAAACAATTCTCAATTAACTCAATATTAGCTCATCAAAATTACATATACTGGTATCGGTATGTAGATGACATTAAATACCTATGGTCTGGTACGACAAGACAAATAAATAATTTCTTAAAGAAAATAAACGAAATTCACCTTTCGATTAAATTAACAGTAGAACTGGAAAAAACAAAACAATAAAGTTTTTAGATTTGGAAATCTGTATAAAAAAACAAGTGTCATGAATTTGGAATTCACCGGAAACCCACCCGGATGTCGTTATAAACAATGAAGTTAGGAGACCGATAGCACATAAACTCGCAGCCTTTAATAGCATGATTTATCATCTTTCGAACGTAGCATTAAACGAAAAGAATTATAATAAAGAAATTGAAATAATATATTCCATAGCAAAAAATAACGGGTACAATAAAACCACTGTTAATCAAATTTAAAATAAAACAACTACAAAAAAAGACAATTAATAAAATCTATTCAACAACCCCCGAAGAAAGGCCCGTCCCGAAACATTATGTCTTGATTCCATATTCGGTCCTATATCCACCAAAGTCGGAAATAAATTGAAAAAACTAGGATTGAACCATGCATTTAAAATAGAAAAAACCCTATCCTGATAATTCCCTTCTCCTAAAGGCAAAATAGACCCTTTGCAAAATAGCGGAATATACGAACTAAATTGTAATGATTGGGCAGCCAAATACACGGGAAAAAATGGAAGATCACTAAATCAGAGATTAAAGAAACATATACGTTCATATAACAATAAGACAGAGAATTCCAACTTTGCAATTCTTTGCAATTAAATTTTAAAAAAACATAAATTCATCAAAGACTAAGGAGTTAAATTAATACATCAAGTTGAAAACAGTCTCAAATTAAATATATATGAAGCACTTGAAATAATAAAATACTTCATATCCAATCTAGATTTTTGCTTAAATGACCAAATAAATATCTCCAATAGTCCAATCTTAAATTTATTTCCATCTATAACAGAAAAAAAAATTACTCCTCGGAATTACTAGAAAAATCCCGATCTCTAAACCGTTCACCTATAAACACCCCACCCTTCCTTCTATTACTAGTTTAGTGCGAGAACAAACCAATACAAATTTTTCTGTTTGATATAATATACTCAAACCTTGGTGAGTACCAACATGTTTTGATTTCTTTTCTTAACTAAATTCATAATTCATAAATCTTTTATAATACTAATTTATATTAAATTTAATTTAATATGTATAATAATACCAAACTGTATTTTGAATTTCTGTGTGTTTTTAGAACTGAAGATGAATGTATAACATTCGAAAATAGTTTTCAATAAAAACAAAATTATAGAAGTGACAAATAATTTATCAATCCCCGTTTAGTATAAGCATCTCAAAATAGTTAAACTATTTATTATAAAGCAGATCTCAATAGTTATTATAGCAGATATAAATATTATAACAGATCAAAATAGTTAAACTATTTATTATAAGCCCTTCAAAATAATTATGTCATTTATTATAAGCTTATCAAAATAATTAATCTATTTATTATAAGTCCTCAAAGTAGTTACACTATTTGTCATAGACCAGAACTCATCATAGTTAAACTATTTATTAGAATCCGAATCTGAATAAACCAGGGATCGAAACAGTTATTCACCTTTCGCAAAGATTTTCATTTTAACAGTTTCACCAACACTTTTTTTCTTAATATACAAAATAACCGTTATTTAAAAATTTGTCTTTAAAAGTTATTTCTATAAAAGTTTTCTAAAAGCTTGTATATAAAATTTTATTTTATTTTGTGTTCCATTATTTCTACTTCAATGTAAATAAATATTTGATAACTTGCTTAGTTTGAGGATGATTCAAAGCTTGTCTTATTGGAGTTATTAGAGTTTGTTGTAATATCTCAAGATAGTTTGAGGATGATTCAAAGCTTGTCTTATTGGAGTTATTAGAGTTTGTTGTAATATCTCAAGATAGTAAAGATTCTCTAAAAAAACATTCCGTTTTAAAAATGTTTTCGCAGAAAAAAAGGGCATCCGTAAAAGGCTATCACACCGGGAAAGGAGCAGGAGGGTTTTTACTTAACGCCAAGGATGCCATCTTGAGAACTTCGCTCCTAATAATAGAATTTTGCTAATAACATTTTTTTATAAATATTTTTTTTCAAACTGCTTGTGGACACGTGCAATAAAAAAAGTAAATCGTTGATAAACATTTATTTAATGGATTAATATTGATAACAGTACTTCAATATTAATTCATTAAATAAATGTTTATCTACAATTTCCCTTTTTTATTAAACTAGTCCCCAAATAGAGAAAAATTTTTTTATAAAAAAATCTTTAGTAGATCAGTTAGAGGAGGAGTTGGTTTTATATTCCAGGAGAGCTGGAGTGGGATAGTCAAGGAATGGAAATTAGTGAGCGACCGGCTCATGGTGGTAGATGTGGAAGGAGGAGAAAACCTAACTCTCTAATTATTGCATATGCAATTATATGCATATACCATATGGTCCTAATGATAATGCAATTGCTGCAGAGAAGGAAATTTCCTTTGAAGACCTGTAGAGATAAATAGATTATGCCAGCCAAGAACCTATCATTAGGGGGATCTGAATGGCAGAGTTGGAAAAGTCCATCATCAGCGGCAGGATATCCTAGATAGATATGGGGAAGAATTGAAGAATGATAATGGAGAAAGATTATTGGACATGTGTGCAGCCAATGGATTAGCTGTTACTTATGGAGGAACACAAATGTTCTAGAGAAGAACCTAGCAGAACCGAAAAATCTATTATCTATATATCCTGATCAAGAAAGAAAGCCTAATAATGTCATAAACATAAGAGTGAAAAGAGGCTTCGAAATAGGGGGTGACCACTATTTACTGAAAATGGACAAAATATGGGGAGGAGGAGAATTAATTTGTACAAAGAAAAATACCACAGCTAGGAAAGAATCCATAAAATCCTTCAGGCTAAAAGAGGTATCATATTTCCAGCAAGAGATAGAAAGAAGAACAAGAGACCCGAAATATCGGAAATAAATACCGAAATATGGGAAAGTGATGATGTAGAAACCAGCTAGAAATATTTTTAAAAAATGTTGTTAGAATCTGCTGCCATGGTGTATGGAAAGAGTAAAATGGGAGCTAGAAAAGAACAGCTTGGTGGAGCAAAGAAATCAAAATAGTTCTTCAAGAATAGAACTACTGTGGAAACAATATCTTGAAAACAGATCCCAAGAAAACTATGAAAAATACAAGAGGAAGAAAGTTGAAGTGAAACAATTGTTAGCGAATGCTAAAAAGAAAGCTTGGAAAGATTTTGGCAACAAGTTGGAGACTGATTATAAGCGAAACCAGAAATTGTTCTATAAGGTCTTGAAAGGACTAAGGAAAGAAAAAGCTGCAGTGCTAAAGCACATATAAGACAGAGAAGGGAATATTCTACGAAAAAGTAATGAAATTATGGAAAGATGGTGAGAATATTTTAGGAAATTATTAGAAGAAGAAAGTAGCTATCTTGGAAATGAGACTGAGGAAGAAAGAGTAGAAGAAATGTTGGAAGAGGATGACTATATAGACGAGGAGTAATTAGAAGAGACATTATCAGATATGAAACTGGGGCAGTCAGGAGGAATATATGAAATAACTCCCGAGATGATGAGATACATGGGTCACAAAGGACAAGAGGTTATGCGACACTTATTTAACTTGGTGTGGAGACAGATTATTTACTCAAATAATGGAAAATTGCAGTTATAGATCCAATTTTTAAAAAATGAGACAACAGAAATTGCAATAACTACCGTGGAAATCTTTTAAGTGTGCCAAGTAAAGATCTTCAGCATAATATTAGGGTACTCCAGGAAGTGTATAAACATGAGTATCAATCCGGCAAAATAAAAGTAATGAGGATTGGAAAGAAGCCAAGCAGAGCCATGAGAGTGATTAGAATTAACGGTGAAATAACAGAGTAAATTACTAGTTTCAAATATATTGGAGCGTACCTGCACGAGAGTGGCTATATAGATACTGAAATAACAGGGTATATGATGTTCAAGCATGCATGTATATATCTATAGGATGTGCAAGCAGGATGTTCAACGCCGTGAAAGGAGGCTTCTTGAACCTCGCGAGGTGGAAAAAAAGACAAATCTGCAAGTCTGCCTTTCTACCAATCTTGACATAATCCTAGGATTCAAGCTGGAGTAATTTTATGAAAAAATAAAAAAAAAAAACTATGAAATAATTTTTTTTTATTATATAATGAAAATTTTATTCCATCAAAATAAAAATTATATTTATATATATTTTGTTTTTATAATAAAATTTAACAGTTTTTTTCGGTCCCTGGAATAAACTATTAATTATAAACGGGATCTGAATAAACTATTTATTATTAGCCAGATAGTTATATTATAATTATGACTTATAGATAGATAGAAAGATAGACGACTTTATCCTGGGACTAAGTCCCTAAGGAATAACATGATTGAATAACAAAAACATAAACAATATCTATATATCTACAATATTTTTATAATAAATATTTATCTTTATTAACGAGATCTATATCTTGACCGTCATTTTAGAATTTCCTTTTAAAAATTAGAATACCTTTTTTCCAAGTATTTACCCGCTCTCCCTCTTAAAAACTTATTTTGGTTTCATAATTGATATTTTATAAAAATAACTATAGGAATTTTATTCAAATTTGGTTAAGAACTGTTCGAAGGAAAGGACCATGTTTAGTGTTTTGTGCGGATTGTATTGTATTTTTAAATGACTTTGGGCTTAAATGGAATCAGATTTCGTATTTTCTGAATTTTTTCTCGATGAATCTGCCACAGAAAAAAAACTATGTTGTCAGTTGTACATGTGTTTGGGTGTTTCTTAAGGTACAATTGAAGTTCAGGAAATTCCGCCAGGTTTTAAGAAGTGTCCCGACCAGAATCTGTGCTGTCTCGTAGCTGATATCTGTTGCTTCATTAGACTATGCTGCGAAGGTACAAGGTAGGCACAGTTAATTTCCGTACTAACAAAAATAATCATACAATTTTAACAGATAATACTGATAATTCATTTAATTATTCCAGAAGGAAAGGCTTTGCGATTCCTTGCTCGTAGGCTATCACCTATATTCTGAAAAGGTGAGATAAAAATGTCGACAGCTTTTAAATAAAGAAAAGATGTAAGGAACGATTAAGCCCTATATGTAAGACGAAGAACCCGTTGTCAGTTATAAAATATAAGAAATATTAACTGAGTGTTGTTGTTCATTATGAAATTAATCAGTTTAATGAATTTAATCCATCTTATCCTTCTGAATCGAATCATATAGTAATTTTATGAACTAAGAACTAAATTAATCAGTTAACCGAAAACGAAAATATATCGTTAGCTAATGCAATAAAATGAAAACACTATTAAAACATATTATTGTAAAAAATCTATTTTTATATGTTACTAAAGTCGTCAATAAATTAAGTGTTACAATATATACACAATTACAGAATATAAAATAATAATAATCAAAATATCGTTTATAAAATTAAATGTGTTCAGTGTCTACATCGATATTACAACTGCGAAACCTCGCAAAATAAAATTAGAATAAAGTAGCATAAAATGAATGTAAATAATCCTAAAACATCAACGCTTCAGCATTAGCGAGGCACGCTATCTTTGACGATCAGAATATTGATTTCATCAACGTAAACATTTTAAATAAAGCAGAGGAGGATTAAATAAGAACATTTATTGAATAAATTTATATCACCTAAAACATTAAAATTACTGTTAATTTTAAAACTAATATTAAAGATACCGGTTAATATTATGCGGATATTATCAATAAAATAGGCATTTAAATAATTGGCAGAGGATCTTTAAAAGTAAAAGGCTAACAAAATAACTTATTATGAAGGAATTAGAAGGACCGAGAGGCGGTCAAAAAAGTGGAACACAAATAGTAAAAACTATTTATTAGGAACCGACTTTTCGACCCACTTTGCAGGTCTTCTTCAGAATTGAATAAACAAGATACAAAAATAAAAATAAAACAATGGTATATATAATGAATGAATTAATAATTAAAAAGACTAAGGGAGAAAAAATGAAAACAATGATGAATTTGTAAAATGAAACTGATAGAGTAATAACAACAACTAAAAATAAATTAGTGAATATTTAATATGTAAAATAATATTTAATTTTATATTTAGTATGTAATGTAATATATTAAGCTGTTTATTAATAAAACAGGCTATATCATAATAAAAATATATAAACTAAAAGAGAAATAACATTAACTAAAATATTAATAACTCTGCTAAATTAGTAAAGAAGGGGAATACAAATAAATAAACAGACAAAATTTAGTACCATGAAGCACAAAGGAGGTTGGAGAAGTGACTTAGCAAAAATCAAAGTAATTAAGGAGGCGGTGTAGGAGTAGTAATTAGAATGTCATTAATAGTTATATAGAAGGCAGTGAGGAGAAGTTGTCATTATAAGTGCCATCTGTAGAGGATGTAATTAACAAAAACTAGTATATACATAGTAGGAAAACTGATAGAAAGTTTTCATTATTTTAGTAATTTTAAAAATGATTTTAAAATCAGCAAAGTAATAAAGGAGTGGTGTAATTAACAGTAATTAAGAAAGTCATAATAGTTATATAGAGAAGAGAGAACGTGGGAGTTGTCAATATAATGAGGGTTAATCCTAAAAATAAATAAAAGAAATATTGAAAATAGAGGAAAAAGATTAATCTAAAGTAACAAATGTAAATAATAAATTAAAATAAAATTAAATATATAATATGGGCAAAGGAGAAAATAAAATTTGATCAGAATTCATTAACAAAGAGATAAAATAACTTATTGTATTGAGCTATGCTCCGCAGACAAATAGTACAGTCTTGGCACTATTAAATAGGGAGATGTGAAGATCATCTAATTTTCTAGGTAATAATATAAACGAATTTGTGGTTCGTACGAAATGTGGTTTATATGAGTAAATAAACATAACTTTGACGGACGTAGGTCCCTCACAATTGTGGGATTACTTAGATTTCTCAATTAGGAACGTCTAGAAATGAAATAAATCGGTCATAAAATTTTCGGTCAGTTCAGTGAACAAGGTTCAGTGAATTTATATACATTGGTATATAAATTATATTTATCTTGCAAAACCAAAAATATTTAGAAGAAAATTTACATAGAGGTGTCTGATAACAAAATATTATACCAATAATAGAATTAGTATAAAGAACCACCTTGATAAAATAACGATATTGTACCGATTGTAATTGTCGATAGTTTGTGATTAAAAGATTAAAATAAATTAATCAAATATTAGGTTTATGATGATTAAACATACTCTTGTATCTGGAGGTCTCATTCCGTTATTATATATCGTTTTCTTTCAGTAGGTAACTAGTTTCCAAGAGATTTCTTCGTGTTCCGTGACAACATCAGAACTGTCAATATCACTAGATAAAGCATTTAAAATCGACAATTTCGACATTTTAAGCGGAAGAACCTACTTAACTTATATCTTATTCTCCTGCTGCAGACTTGTTCATCTCAAATGGGGAAAATCAAGTAATACAATTATTTAATTGGAGTGGAAACAAAATCGTTTTTGTAACCTTTATTATCGAACCATATGATTTTTTTTTTATTTTAATATAATTTTTGATGTGTTTATTATGACCTTCAAGTAAAATTCCCTTTTCGGCCCACTAATTTTAACCGAAATCTAGTAAATACATTCATATTAATATTAAAGTCCTATTTACCAAATTTGAGATGTTTTACATTATAATTTAATATAATTTATTATAGTAAAGTACTTCAGGTAAAGTACCACTACCGGTCTGCCGATGTTAACCAAAATTAATTATATTAATATGTAAGTCTTATATACCTAATTTGAGACGTTTTGCATTTCAATGTAATATAATTTTTGATGATAATCAATAATGACCTTCAAGTAAAGTACCATTTCCTCTAATCATGTAGTGACCAAAAAAGAAGGTTTACAATTAGAATTTTCAGCAATACAAAATACAAAATTTTAAATTTCTAACCGTGTTTGAGTTATGAGATACGCTCGTACGAACGTAAGTACAGATGTCACGACGAAACTAGTCAAAATGGATGCTGGAATGGTCAAAATGGATATTTCCATTGAAATCTGAAGCTACCATATAATTACAGACTATGCACATGGGAAGAAAACCTTAATGATTTGATTTATAAAAAAATAATATTTAATTCCATGTACATAACCCTGGCTGGATTTAGGATTTGTTTCAGGGGGGAGAGGGAGTGAAGGGGGGGGGGGGAGAAGGAGGGGAGGTGAAGGGAGAGGGCAAGGTTAATTTCGCTGCACTTACTTTCATACTCACTTTTCAATAAAAAATCAACTGTTTTATATTTGTATTTTAGGTAATCTATTTCGAAATAAATAACATATCATAACATTAACACATTTTATTGGCTGAATCATGGTATAAACAAACAAAAATAAAGAAAAATAAAATATTACAATTAGGGATTGATAAGTTATTTGCCACTTCTATAAATTTATATACCATATATTTATTTTCTACAAGTTTATAGAAGTGGCAAATAATTTATCAATCCCTAATTTTAATATTTTATTTTTCTATATTTTTGTTTGTTTATACCATGATTCAGCCAATAAAATGTGTTAATATTATGATATGTTATTTATTTCGAAATAGATTACCTAAAATACAAATATAAACCAGTTGATTTTTTATTGAAAAGTGAGTATGAAAGTAGGTGCAGCGAAACTAACCTTGTCCTCTCCCTTCCCCCCCCCTCCATCCCCTCTCATCCCCCCTGAAACAAATCCTAAATCCAGCCAGGATTATGTACATGGAATTAAATATTATTACCTAGGGTAGGTAGTTACCTACTGAAAGAAAACGACATGTAATAACGGAATGAGACCTCCAGATACAAGAATATGTGTGGGTGTGCCAATAGATGGATATCGCGACGCCGAGTGTCGTTTTTGAGATACTGCAATCTTCGGAAACTAGTAGGGAAATTCAGGATCACAGTTTGAGCCACCGATTTATAATTTAATTTGGCATAGAAGGAAGTCATGAATGAAGGAATGTGTTGTCCACATCAGATATTTTTTTTATGCTAAGCAATGTAATTCATTTTCGTCTAGTTCTTAATAGGTAGTGAGATTTTTCAATATTAAATGTTGATATGTATAACGATAGGTTTTGAGAAATTCGTTTAATACTGATTTTCTTCCGTCATTTTTATTTTTTTTTATGCAATTTAAATAATGTTTCTCTAGTTTCTACTATTTAATATTTTTTTGACAAATGTTATTTAATTATTATTTTTTTCTAATAAGCTTTTTATGAATATTTAATTGTTGCTATTATTCTGCTGTCAAATATTAAAAACATCGAGGTCCGAAATATCGATATGTTTGAGAACTTTCATTAAGATATATACCGATATTTTGTTCGATATTTATTTCTCTAACCAGAAACCGTTAAGAAGATGGCTGATTTGAAAAAAACCACTGCATTGTTACTACAGATTTTTCTATTTTGTTTGCCCAAACCGATGTTCTCTTTTAATTTTTCCATTTATTTTTTTAAAGGGGGGAGGGGAATATCTCTTTTCGATACTCAAGTTTTAATATCGATATCACGATATATCGGATAACAACTATCGAAAAAAAATATGTATACATTTTTACGTTTAGTTTTATTTTTACTTATACTTAGGTCATCGAGAGCAAAGTCCGCACCCATAACTGGATCAAGCGGGCCAAAAAAATTAAAATCAATGGATAGTTTGGGCGATAAGATTGAATAATAAAATGTTTTCCACTCCTGGCAGACAATTTTACTGGGTCTTTGAGGTTTAAGTCTTAATCTATTAACAGCAGAGCAGAATGCACTAGGGTTTTCTTCAGATTCCGTAAACACATTCTTAAGTGATCAAAATAAGTTCTTATTTTTACTGATAACTGTTTTTTATTCAGATTTAAGGCTACCAAACTAATCCGGAATGAAATAAATTCATTTACAATTATGAGGCTGAGATTTTACTCTTTTTATTATTAAAGAAGCCTTTGCTGTTAAACCACTGCTTATGATTTATTCCTTTATTGGAGTCACATGAATTTAATTTTTGATTGGCATAAATTCCGGATGACGCCATTAAGTGTAGCATATTATTTTAAAAATGTTGTAGCTAATATTTAAATCATCCAAACTTAATTCAAAGACAGCCAATCAAAATTAAGAGTGGAAATGAGGATGGTTTTTAACAGCAGAATCTCTAGGTTTGCCCCATTCTGATTTCAGCAGCCATTCATTCACCTTTCTGACATCACCATTTTTCTTTCATAATTCACCGCTTTCTCTTCTACTACTGCACTTCACTCTGCTCAACAGACAACCAGACTTCCAGCTGAAATCACCTTGTAGTAGACGGTACTCCAAAATAAAGAAGAAGATTAATCAAGTATAGTTAATTAATTATTATTATTATTCTGCAGAATATTATTTGGATTTTAAAAAATTACCGATTATTAAAGTCAAATTAAATTTTAATGGACATAATTAAAATGATTTTAATCATTAAAATTAAAATGATATTTTTTATCATCTAATTGATAAGCATCTGTGCTGATTAAAGATATTTCTTTCATTTTCAACTATAAGTTTAAATATAAATCAAAAATTTAATTATAAATGTGTAATATCATTCCATCATTATTTCAGCTCTCCTTAAATGTAAATTGTTGAAGACAAGGAAGTAGAAGGTAATCAGATATTATTTAATAAAATGTTTTGTTGCAACTTCTTCGTATGCCAAACAGCAATAAACATTAATCACACTCAAACTCTCCTCTTCGGGACTTCATATCCTTAGGCAAAGCGCATTTAAATAAATTAATTAATTAATAATCATAAGAATGAGACTGACGAAGAGAGGTGATGTAGCAATATCTCTCTCTCACTCTCTCTCTATCTCTCTCTCTCTCTCTATATATATATATATTTATATATATATGTGTGTGTATGTGTATCTATTATAAACTTTTTTTCTCCTGCATAGTGACCCTCTGCAGGAGGAGTTTATTTAGAAAATGTACATATTCCATGTGAAACCGCATGTATGTAAAGTGCTATTTACATTGTTTTGTCACAGTAAAGTATACTACTGTACAATATAATAAAGTGATATACATTGAAAAATAAATAATATAAAAAAAAATGAATAAAAATTAATGAAATAGAGGATTATAGAAACAGATGTAAAACTAGAAATATTGTAGATACTTACTTAAAAAGTATAAGGTATCACAGAAAGTACTAACTTAAAAAAAAAGATCAGTAGACTCCTACGATCAATATTAAATATGTATATATATATATATATATATATATATATATATATATATATGAAAAAAAAAAAAAATTAAAACGAGCAAATATAAAATGGATAAGGTATTATGTACAAATTAACATTTGACTATAATACAAAGAAATAATACAATTTCACAATCAATTAAGAATAAATCATTACATACACATAAACATTTAATTAAAATACAATAAATAAGTACAATTATTCTATCAGTAAAAAAAAATATCTGATGACAACACATGACTTCCTTGCACGCATATTAAACTAGAAATCTGTGGCTCATAAAGTGGTCCTGAATTTGGTTACTAGTTTCCGAAGGTTGCAGAATCTCAAAAACGACACTCGGCGTCGCGACCTCCATCAATTTACACACACACAAACTCTTCTTCCTGGAGGTCTCATTCCGTTATTATATTTCGTTTTCTTTCAGTAGGTAACAAATTCCCAAGAGGTTTCTTCGTGCTCCGCGCAACATTAGAACTGTTAATGTCAGTAGACAAAGCATTGGAAATCGACGGTTTCGACATTTTAGGAGGAAGAACCCACTTAACTCATATCTTATTCTCCTGGCGCAGGCTTGTTAATCTCAGAAATGGGGAGAAAAACAAGAATTTTACATTCATTTTAACACTTAAGACGAGTAATAAAAATGTTTAATTAGAGTGGAAAAATAAATTGCGTTTGTAGCCTTTATTACCGAACCATATGATTTTTGTATTTAATTGCAATATAATTTTTGACTTAAGTTTATTATGGCCTTCAAGAAAAGTATCCTTTTCGGCTCACCAATTTAGCCTAAATATAGTAAATACATTCATTTTGATAAAATAAGTCCTACTTAACAAATTTCAGATGGTTTACATCATATTTTAATATTATTTTTTATGAAAGTCTAATATGACCATCAAGTAAAGTACCCCTTCTGGTTTGCCAATTTTAACTGAAATTTATCATATTATTTATATTTAAATATGTAAGTTTTATATACCAAATTTGAAAAGTTTGGCATTATATTTTAATATAATTTTTGATGAACATCAATAATGACCTTTAAGTAGTGCACCACTTCAAGCACCGTTAATCATGCAGTGACCAAAAAGGAAGGTTCCCAACTAGGTTCATAACGAACGTACGTACAGACGCCACGACGAAACATGTCAAAATGGACTCAGGGATGGTCAAAATAGATTCAGAGATGGTAAACATGGATATTTTCGTTGAAATTTGAAAACAGAAAATTTTCGCGATTATAATACTTCCTGTACTGCGTATGACAATACATTACTATGTGATTACTTGACCCATATTTTAGAAGACTATGAACCGATTAAATTACAAAATTGCCTAATAAATGAAATTAGTAACCGTTGACTTAATAAAGTTTGTGCAGTGAATTTGATTCCACTGGTATGAAGTTGTCATACTAATGATTATGGACACCTACTTACCCCTTATACCCATCACGCAAGCTTTTTATCATAAAGATGATTTTTCTTTCTACTACTTTTTAATTCTCAGAAATATTTCTAGAATAGAAATAAAAATCGAACCTGGAGAATCGATGGCTCCCTCAAACTCTTGGCCCGATTCAAGTTGCCCCCTTCGCTCCCTCGTTTCTACGCCCGTGTAGACCAAATAAGGTGCCTTTTATGAAAAATGTAAAAAATAATGTTAGTGGCTTTTATGAAAAATTATATCGACAGTATCAATTCATGGATAAACGTATTCCCAATATTTCACGTCAGTATGCTCCATTTATGAAATCCATTGATATTTTTAATATGTTTAGAATAAAATAGAGCCCCATCGATTTCGTAGATCCCCCACCATGTAATATAGGGTTTGGTAAACAAGACAATTCTGTGAAAATTATTCACTAGTAGTTAACTAGAAAAAATCTTATACCTTATATCTTATATCTTCTTATTCCTTCAGTTGGGAGGGAGAGATGGATTTCATTGATTTGGTGATCGTTCATTAGGTTTTCGAAGTTGCTTATGTCAAAGTTATTATAGAAATTTTCTTCGACTACATTGTTTTTATTTGATCGGTCAGGAGCATTTCTACTTATTTTATATTCAAAATTCTTCCGTATAGCTATCGTTTATTAGGACTTCAAGGGGACTATTTCCAAATTTACTGTCGGATTTTCGATAGCGCAAGCGCATTTCGATATTCCGTAGCAGTTGAATTTTTCTATGATAGAGGGATCGTTTATTAAGTTTTCGAGGGTTCTGATTCCATTTTTTAATTGGATTTTTGATCGCCCATGCTTATTTTTCATTTTCATTACTGTTTAGGTTTTCTGTGATATAGGGATCGTTTATTAAGTTTCAGAGAGTTCTGATTCGGTTATTCGAATCGAATATTTTATCGAACATGCTCATTTCGAATAACCATTACAATTGGATTTTTTTTAGGTGAACTTACTGTGTAATAGGTCGTATAGGACGAAATACTAAAAAAATGTCAAATATAATGGCAATTTGAAATGCTCATACTTGATAAAA
The DNA here is from genome assembly GCA_948150685.1 of Rhaphigaster nebulosa. Classification (NCBI taxonomy): domain Eukaryota; kingdom Metazoa; phylum Arthropoda; class Insecta; order Hemiptera; family Pentatomidae; genus Rhaphigaster; species Rhaphigaster nebulosa. Next base: position 30,517,653 of record OX411306.1, read on the forward strand.
AATAAAATTTTAATTATTCAACCGGAACCCGCGGAAACCTAATAAACAATTTCTATATCAAAAAAAATTCAAAAGTGTCAGTAAATCGAAAAGTGATGCGAACTCAAAAGTACAATTCAAAAAATGGAATCAGAACTCTCAAAACCTAATAAACGATTTCTATATCATAGAAAACTTCAACAGAGATAGAAAAGCAAAATGAGCAAGCGAAATCGAAAATCCAACTTGAAAAATGGAATTAGAACCCTCGAAAAACTTATAAATCATTCCTATATCACAGAAAACTTCAACATTTTTTATTTACTGGGGTTCAACGTCCTTTCCTATCCTATTAAGGCAATCAGGACGGATTATTCTACAGGTTGCCAACCTATTTCAACCAGAGTTAGAAGGTATAGATTCATTACGCGGGACCAGCATGAAATAAACCCGCCCAGGGGAGATTCGGAACCGGCGCCGTAGCAGTCTAGAGGTTGCTAAGGCGACACCTTAACACTCTCGGCCACCACGGCCTCTCGAAAACTTTAACAGTAGCGGAAAAATGAAATGCTTATGTGCGATAGACAATCAAATTCAAAAAATGGAATCAGAACTCTCGACAACTTGATATATGATTCCTATTGCTTAGAAAACTTCAATTATACAATTATACAACTTCAATTGTAATGGAAAAACAAAATGCACATCCGAAATCGATAATCCAATTTAAAAAATGGAATTAGAACCTTAGAGAAACTATTAAACCATTCCTATATCACAGAAAACCAACAGTAACAAAAAAGCGAAATGCGCACGCACAATCGAAAATAAATTCATAGCTCCTTCGAAAATCTAGTAAACGACACCTACACCGAAGAATTTTGTATACTAATAATAAATAAAAACAATGTGGTCGAAGAACATTTCTATAATAAATTCGGCATTAGCAATTTTGGAAGCCTAATGAACGATCATCAAATCGATGAAATCCATACCTACCCAATCTCCCATCAAATAAATTAAAAAATAACAAGTATTTAGAAATGAATAAACAATTTTATTTCAAAAACTTAAACTACATAGCAATTAAATTTAAAATATAGCATTTTAAACTTGCAGGTAATAGCAATTATCTAATAAACAAAATCAAAAAATCGCAAGAATAAGCCAAAATTATTTTAAAATTCATTATTGTAATTACAATAATTGTTTTTCAATAATAAAATAAATACAATAGAATTAACTCATGGCCGATTGGATTACAATTGAAATGGAAAAAATTACATTTGAAATGGAAAAGGTTACTATCAATTGAATTGGAAAAGGTGACAATCGATTTGGAAAGGGTTAATATTGAAATGGAAAAGGTTACAATTGAAAAGAAAAAAGTGGCAATTGATTTGGAAAAGGTTACAATTGACTAATAAAGGGAAAAACATTATGATTTTGAGATTATTTCATTTTAGTTTAGTTTTGAATGAGGGGTTACGCTGAGATGATACGGGAGCAGCAGGCCATATCTTCATTGAAAATCACCTTCGACGAATGCCAATTAAAGTGGTTTGGACATGTGTGCAGGATGAGCGAGAGCCGAGAACCAAGGAAGACAATGGAAACTCGATCAACTGGCAAAAGACCCAGAGGCAGGCCAAGGATAAAGTATGATGAATATGTCACCAGGTTGGGCAGAGAAAGAGGAAGGACTTTGAGAGGAATGAAGAAGCTGGCTAAGGATCGAGGGTACTAGCTCTGATGGATAGAGACGCCACTACGCTGAAAGGCATCAAAGAGGAAGGAAGAAAAGAAGAAGAGAAAAACACTACAATTTTGAGATTATTTCCTTGTTAGTTTAGTTTTGAATGTGGGGTTATGATAATAATAAAGCATTTATTCGATCCAGAACTATGATAATACTTAACATCCCTAAATTCCTATATGTTAAAAAAATTTCATTCCAATAATTTGCGAAATTTCTCAGAATCACAATGTCCTACTTGTTTACCGGTGTTAACATTCATAATTCATAAAGCATTTGTCTTTTGGACTAAAAAATTTGAAGTTTATTAATAATATACATTTTCATAATATCGATGTTTGGTTTGACATTAGATGGCGCTACAATACTCTTTTAGGTTTTGTTTTAACATTTTAGAATATCTAAAATTTTCTATCCGGTATAAATTTAGCCTATTCAGTTTTTCTAACTACTTTTTCTAGTTTTTATTCAACGGCACGGCAATAACCCTCGTTAATTTTTTATGTAGCTATGTGAAAGAAACGAATCTGTTCATGCACCAAACATCTACAAAAGAGATCACTTTTTTAAAATAGAACAAAATTGAAACAAACCCTTTCAATGAGATTTTACGATTGACATCGCAGGTAGAAGTGCTATTACGAGTTCCATTTTAGTTTACTTTATATAATTAATAATATAAAATAATTTTTTTTCTTCCTGTCCCACATTTCATTGTAAAACATCTGGTCCCTTTAAGCAAATGCAAAAGTATGTTGTAGGTGTCTTAAATAAAATAGATCATATCCTGTACATATCTATTCTTTCCCATTACAACATTATATTCGCAACGCCATTGTATTATGCTTGTCGGAAAAAAATACGTTTTGTTATCACCAAATGTTTTATTACAATTTATTTTATTAAATGTTAGCTATTGTTTCTGTAGCAAGAGAAATACTGGGTTAATTAATTGAAAATAATTAGCAAATCAAATCTAGTGACATTCTCTCATACAGTTTAAATTACTACGGTATTGAGAGAATTACAAATTCATATTTATCATAAGATTTTTCCAACAAGAATGGCCATTTCTCAATTTAAAAAAATTCAGCTTGAAAGGATTAGCAGAACACTTACACGGCCATCAATTCAAAACAGAAAACTACCAGCTGCCAATCAGTCCTTCATTTTGACGTTAAAGGTCCTACAGCAGCACAATTCTCTTGGGCAATAGCAGAACAAAATATTGAAAAGTGTGAAAAGATGAACATTTTTTAAACTCTCTGCTACAGAAAAAACGTTTTAATTTAAATTACGTAAAACCTCTGTACACTCTTTTTATGTAATATTTAGTTCATAAGATTAATAGTTCAAACACGTTTGATTATAGTTTTAAAAACTAAAGCATATGACGACTTAAAAAGCAATTGGATATTTTCCCTAACAAGATAGATATAATATAAGAGAAAAGCGACAAAAGGTGTCTAAGTCGGAGCGAATTACATGTTGAGGCTTTAGACATTTTATTCATAAATAATAATAATACAAACAGTTTCAAAAACAAATGAAAAAAAAAATAAAATGTTAAACTTAATTAAACAGATTTGAGAAAATGCTCTAAAAACCTTTGGAAAACCGATAAGACTTTTTTATTTAGAATAGCAATAACCTATTGCCCCACATTACGGAAGATTTCAATAGTTTTAAAAAAATTGATAAACAGATTAAATTGTTCTGTACTAAATGCTATATATATCGAGGTTATCCAGAATGCGTAATTATCCTAATCACCGTGTAAACGAAATTAATACCAAACATTTATGCCTACTAATGATAAGCATTTAAAAAAACTACAAATTGATTAACAATAGAATCACTTTAAATCTTTAAAGATTTATGACAAAATTGTTATCGCCCTGCGACGTCAGATACAGAAATATGCAAATATCCAGCGGTTTATATTCAGATTGACAGGATCAGTTCTGTGAACAACCAGAAGCAAACTGATCTCCATGCAGCAGATCACATTGACCCTTCCTGTTCTGCTTCTTGTGGGGTCATAGAACGTCTCACAGCTCTCTGAGCATGAAATCGATGGTCAGAATATTAACAGCATACCTTTCAGTGATACGATATTCCTTAGAGGAAAATATTATGAAATATAAAAAATATTAATACCTAAATTCTATAGAATTATAGCATCAGGAAAACCTATAAGGATCGTTTCATGTCAAATCACTCGCTCATGACATCCACCTCCTCAGATTTTTATGAAACTTGACGCATTTGATTCATACACAATCCTGCAATTTTATTTTTGACTTATTTATATTTTCCATTAATTGATTCTTTAGTGTTTTCATTTGACGCTTTCTGAAGCATCGGAAATGGCGTCCTTAACACGAACTTACAACTTTAAAAATATTTTTCTATAAACCTATTCAAGATATCATCATGAAGCTTTGTTGGAAGTTCGTGTGTTATATCTTAAAAAAGCGAAAACCCTCTTATGAACCTATTCGAATCCCACAAATATAAAATTATAGAAATTGAAGAAACGGATATTTTATTTTACTAAAACAACTAATCTCAGACTTGATGAATGCTCAAATTTGCTTAAAAATACTCTTAAATATATACCTAGATTATTAGATAAATAAAAAATAAAGTTGGCTTAATAACATGTTTAATTACTGAGCACATCAGAAGAATATCTTCAATAAATCAAAATATAATGAGTACTTAAGTTAAATAAAATACAATTTTCAAAATACACATTCAATATTTTGAGTTGTTTGTATTTTTAATAAATTATAATGTTGATTGAAATAGTTTTCCACTTGATCAAACTGCTTTCATTTATTTTAATACAATCTCATTTGAAATAATATATATTCTTTTGGGGTCACTAGATCGAGATGCTTCTGCTACACTGGTGATCAGTTAAAAGTCATCGGTATTATAGACGCGCCTGGATCTAGTGACACCGAAAGAACTTATTATTTCAAAAAAGATTGTGCCAAAAAAACTTAAAGCTAAGGGATGAAGTGGAAAAACAATTTGAATCAGCAATGTGCCAAAACGGGACATCTCTTTATTACTTCATCTTTTTCAACTCCTTAAAAACGAATGAGTATTTGTAAGTCCTCAAAGACTACTTCTCAGAATCATAACTAAATATTTATACATACCGTCATTCAGAAATGATAGTGACACATTAGCAAGACATAATGAATTTCTTAAATTTCTAAAAATATAAATTTAAACATTTTTAGTTAAATAGCATTTTTCGCTGATTTTAGGTATAACACACAAACCTCCTGCAAAATGTAATAATGAAATATTCAATAGTTTGATGAAAAATGCTTTTAAATTTGTAAGTTCACGTTCACGTTCAAGTTCACGAGTGCGATATACGAGGCTTCAGCTAGCGCCATATTAAAAACTCTGCAAATTATTATAAAATGGATTATGATTTCCAAATAGTAATATTTCCAAAAACAATATATATATATATATATATATATATATATATATATATATATATATATATATATATATATATATTTCATCTCTTAATTGGCTCAGTAAAGGTAAAATATGACCGATCAGAAACCGTATACCGTTTTGCTTTAGGACCGTTGGTATCACACTGTATGAGCTTCCAAATTACCTGGGGGTTTTCTGCTACTTGAGAGACTTACAGGGGCTGGCTTGAGAAGGTCAGATATCGATCCATCTTATACATGCTGAGTGTACCCTACTACCATTCCATTTTTTTCCTGCTACTTGAGAGACTTGAGGTTTTGTCTAAGGGTCAAATACCCATCTTGGAGAGGCTGAGTATTCTTGACGGCCATTTTGTTTTTATTACGGCCCCATTTACATTTTCTACAACTTGAAAGGCTTAAGGCTCTGTCGACAGGCAAGGTAACCACTTAAAAGTGTGTGGCCTTCTCAGCGGTTATACAACCATAACGAATCCGGTGAAGAGTCTGTTACCGCCTTATAGTCTATAACCTTTCTGGCGGTTATATAATCTTCAAATTGTTTTTAACCATCTCAATTTTTATATGACGTTCACAGCGTTTAACATTACCTAAATCAAAACAAGTTGTATAATACCTAGGTCATATGTAAACATGTACTTTAAACTTTTAATCCTTTCGTGATATCCTAATAGTGACCTCACGGCATCAAAATTTTAATCTTCAGAATTTTTTAATCCTTTCGCCGAAAACTATGCAAAAACAGCTTTCGCAATAAATCCATACCTCATAGTTCTTTTCCTTGAAAGTAAACAAAATACAGCTTTCGTAATATGCATTTTTTGTAATATATATATCGGAAGATTTGTGAAAAAATCGTTATCACTCTGCAACGTACAATGACAGATAAAGAAGTATCCAGCCTTCTTAACAAGTTACATTCAGATTGACAGGCACAGTTCTGTGAACAGCCATGCAGCCGATAATATCGACCCTTCTAGTTCTGCTTCTTGTTGGAAATATTACAACACAGAACATCACGGAAGAAATCCATGGTAAAGCAATTAACAGTATATCTATCAGTGATATTCCTTAGAAGAAAAATATTATGAACCAAAAAATGTTGAGTATTAAAAAGTCTATAGAATTATAATCAGTATAAATATTTTATAATGCGCATTTTCCCTGCAGATTATTAGTCCTACATGGTGAAGTAGCTCCCATTCTACGATAGATTCGACTTTCTCAAGTAATAAGGAAAAAAAATCTAGCGAAAATTGCGTGATCTAAGCCAGTATTTGGACTTTTTTCGTTCAAAATGGGAATAATATTGAAACGAATGGAATAAATGGGAACGAATTATATTTTCAAAATCATCGGGAATTAGATTTCGAATTTTTTCAAACAACCTATGATTGTCACCAGTTTAAATCATAAAACTAAATTTAAATTTTTTTATTATTCAGTATTTGATATTGAAAATTAAATAAATAAATATTTTATGTTTTCAATTCGTTTTTAAACATTCGAACTCATATGCCAACATGCTTGAAGCTGAACATTTTTAGATATCTAGACAGCCATGAATGCCATATTCGTTGATAAGGGACTAAATAGAGATATAATAATAACAGATTAAGGATAAAAAATAAATATAAAAACAGAATAAACAAAAATACAAAAGAACTTTAAGCTTAACAAAAATAGACATTGACAGACAGAAATTAATTGATTATTAAGTCACAAATTTAGAAACAATATGAGAGAAAAGCGACAAAAGGTGTCTAAGTCGGAGCGAATTACATGTTGAGGCTTTAGGCATTTTATTCATAAATAATAATAAAACAGACAATTTCAAAAACAAATGAAAAAAAAAATATGTTAAACTTAATTTTTTCAGAATAAACAGATTTGAGAAATTGTTCTAAAAACCTTCGGAAACCCGATAAGATATTTTTTTTAGAATAGCAATAACCAAGATTACGAAATATTTCAATAGTTTTAAAAAAATTGATAAACAGATTAAATTGTTCTGTACTAAATGCTATATATATCGAGGTTATCCAGAATGCGTAATTATCCTAATCACCGTGTAAACGAAATTAATACCAAACATTTATGCCTACTAATGATAAGCATTTAAAAAAACTACAAATTTATTAACAATAGAATCACTTTAAATCTCAATAGATTTATGACAAAATTGTTATCGCCCTGCGACGTCAGATACAAAAATATGCAAATATCCAGCGGTTTATATTCAGATTGACAGGATCAGTTCTGTGAACAACCAGAAGCAAACTGATCTCCATGCAGCAGATCACATTGACCCTTCATGTTCTGCTTCTTGTGGGGTCATAGAACGTCTCACAGCTCTCTGAGCATGAAATCGATGGTCAGAATATTAACAGCATACCTTTCAGTGATACGATATTCCTTAGAGGAAAATATTATGAAATATAAAAAATATTAATACCTAAATTCTATAGAATTATAGCATCAGGAAAACCTATAAGGATCGTTTCATGTCAAATCACTCGCTCATGACATCCACCTCCTCAGATTTTTATGAAACTTGACGCATTTGATTCATACACAATCCTGCAATTTTATTTTTGACTTATTTATATTTTCCATTAATTGATTCTTTAGTGTTTTCATTTGACGCTTTCTGAAGCATCGGAAATGGCGTCCTTAACACGAACTTACAACTTTAAAAATATTTTTCTATAAACCTATTCAAGATATCATCATGAAGCTTTGTAGGAAGTTCGTGTGTTATATCTTAAAAAAGCGAAAACCCTCTTATGAACCTATTCGAATCACACAAATATAAAATTATAGAAATTGAAGAAACGGATATTTTATTTTACTAAAACAACTAATCTCAGACTTGATGAATGCTCAAATTTGCTTAAAAATACTCTTAAATATATACCTAGGTTATTAGATAAATAAAAAATAAAGTTGGCTTTATAACATGTTTAATTACAGTGCACATCAGAAGAATATCTTCAATAAATCAAAATATAATGAGTAATTAAGTTAAATAAAATACAATTTTCAAAATACACATTTAATATTTTGAGTTGTTTGTATTTTTAATACATTATAATGTTGATTGAAATAGTTTTCCACTTGATCAAACTGCTTTCATTTATTTTAATACAATCTCATTTGAAATAATATATATTCTTTTGGGGCCACTAGATCGAGATGCTTCTGCTACACTGGTGATCAGTTAAAAGTCATCGGTATTATAGACGCGCCTGGATCTAGTGACACCGAAAGAACTTATTATTTCAAAAAAGATTGCGCCAAAAAAACTTAAAGCTAAGGGATGAAGTGGAAAAACTATTTGAATCAGCAATGTGCCAAAACTGGACATCTCCTTATTACTTCATCTTTTTCAACTCCTTAAAAACGAATGAGTATTTGTAAGTCCTCAAAGACTACTTCTCAGAATCATAACTAAATATTTATACATACCGTCATTCAGAAATGATAGCGACACATAGCAAGACATAATAAATTTCTTAAATTTCTAAAAATATAAATTTAAACATTTTTAGTTTAATAGCATTTTTCGCTGATTTTAGGTATAACACACAAACCTCCTGCAAAATTTTTTTTTTTTTTATTTATTTATTGAAATTTACAACTGTATTACATAATACAACAAGTAAATGGGAATTTGAAGTACAAGACATGAGAATTACTTGTGAAGGAACCACCCATTTGTAGCACTTCAATGTCTATTTTAACTTAGAAGGTTCCGTGGCCATCTTCTTTTCAGACACCTCAGAGGATTATCAGGAATACATGGGGATGAAAGGCTACGAACAAGACGGTTGGTATGGACAAGGAGTTTGGAATTAAAGGAGGTATATCTATTTCGTGCTAAATCTGCAACAAATAGGATATTGAGATCTTTGTGGATAATTTTATTTGTGACAAAATAAGGAGCATTAAGGATTTTTCGAAGGATTTTGGATTGCGAGGATTGGATGCGGGAGGAATTTGATGGTTTAGTGGTACCCCAAAGCTCTATCCCGTATGTCCAAATAGGCCTGATAATGGTGATGTAAATGAGCTTTTTGTAGAAAATCGGTAATTTGGAGCGTTTGTCAAGTAAGTGTTTTAGTAATCGCAATCTTGAGCAGTTTCTTGTCGTTTCAGTCTTGTGTGAGGATTCCATGTAAGGCGTTTATCAAGATGGAGTCCTAGGTAGCGGATCTGTTCGACAGGGATAAATGGTATATTATTAAAGGATACTGTAGGATACTGTAGTGGGTTTACGACGTAGGGTAAAGGTGATTTGAAGGGATTTGTTGGGATTTATTTTGATTCTCCAGTTTTGACACCATTCTTCAATGGCTGTGATGTGTGACTGCAGGGTTTGAGATGCGGCAAATGGGTCATTGTTCACAGATAACACACATGTGCCATCAGCGTAAGTAGTGAGGATGGTGCTAGGATGGGTTGAGATATCAGCTGTATACACCGTGTAAAGGATGGGGCCAAGGATACTACCTTGAGGTTCAAGTAGAGGGATTTTAGGGGAGCTGGTGCACAAAACATTTCAGCCAATCAGAAGCCAGCATTTGGTCACGTGACCTATGGGGGGAAATTTGAATTTGAATTTTCAGCTCGACTGCCACTTGGCCTTTCCTCGACCCTACCTAAACCACCACGTGGTCTCACCTTGACCTAACCTTAACTATTAGGCCACGCCCCTTTTTAGTCACGTGACCCATATGCCACTCCACTTTTTTAGTCACGTGACCCTTATGCCCCGCCACTTTTTAGTCACGTGATCCAGTCACGTGACCCTTTGAACCCTCCGGTATATGCTCCGCCCTGATTACCCCCACCCTAAGCCGCCATTTTGTTTACAATGACGTGGTCAGCATCCACGCTTAACCACCAGGTTTACTCCCTCCACCCATTGAAGGGTCAGGTACCCACCTTATAGAGCATGAGTGTCCCCGGCCGCCATTTTTTTTTTACTGTTTGAGAGACTTGAGGTTTTGTTGATGGTTCAGATACTCACCTTATAGAGCATGAGTGTGCCCGACCTCCATTTTGTTTTTCTTACGCCGCCATTTTGTTTTTCTACCGTTTGAGAGATTTAAGGTTTTCTCGAAGGGTCAGGTACGCATCTTATAGAGCATGAGTGTACCCGGCCGCCATTTTGTTTTTTTTACTGTTTGAGAGACTTGAGGTTTTGTTGATGGTTCAGATACTCACCTTATAGAGCATGAGTGTGCCCGACCTCCATTTTGTTTTTCTTACGCCGCCATTTTGTTTTTCTACCGTTTGAGAGACTTAAGATTTTGTTGAAGGGTTAGGTACCCACGTTATAGGGCATGAGTGTACCCGGCCGCCATTTGTTTTTTCTACTGTTTGAGAGACTTAAGGTTTTGTTAAAGGGTCAGTTACTCACTTTATTGTCTGTAACCTCCCCTACGGTTATATAATCATAACCTATACGACGAAGGGTGAGGTATACACTTTATAGTATGTAACCTCTCCTACGATTATATAATCATAACCTATACGATGAAGGGTTTAGGTATCCACTTTATTGTCTGTAACCTCTCCTACGGTTATATAATCATAACCTATACGACGAAGCGTGAGGTATCCACTTTATAGTATGTAACCTCCCCTACGGTTATTTAATCATAACCTATATGATGAAGGGTTAGGTACCCTCTTCATACTCTGTAACCTTTCCAAAGTTTACATAACCTTTACATTATTTTCATGTTTGTGCAACCTTCTCAATGTTTACATAACCTTTACAATATTTAACTTTACCAACATTTAAACACGTTGGATCATGTATAGACAAGTTGGGTCATGTCTAGGTGAAATACAAATATGGACTTTGAACTGTTTATCTCTAAAACAAAAATAAATAGTAGGGCTTCTTAATCCTATAACAACTGCTGGACTTTGAACTGTTTATCTCTAACATATAAATAAATAGTAGAGTTCCTAAATCCTATAACTGCTTTTGGACTTTGCACTCTTAATCTCCAACCATTCTTATCTCGCTGAAACATAAACAAAACAACTTTTCAATGTACTACGTATTTTTAATTGTTGATAGTATAAATAATAGTCTTAAAAGGATTAACTTGTCAATGTTCTACGTATTTTTATTCTCCGATAGTTAAATAATTGTCTTAAAAGGATTAACTTTTAATCCATTAAGTTCCTATCGAACTTTTAATCTCTAAAATATATTAAAAAATCGAAACGATGGTATCACGCTGGCCAAAGAGGTTGCACCTTTTCATAGCTTTGAAATATTTTCAAAGTACACGAGTCGGTATTAATAACTGCGAACATGTCGCAGTAAATTTTAATTAATGAATATTAATTAATACTATTTCTTAATCCCTTAAGAGCTTTTGGACTTTGAGCTGTTAATACCAAAACATAAAGAATGATTTAGGACTTCCGCTAAAAAGTAAACAAATTTAGCTTCCGCAATAATGCTCTATCTCTTAATCCTTCCTTTAAAAGTAAACAATGGACTTTGAACTGTTAATCCTCTATCATTACTCATCTCGCTGAAACATAAACAAAACAACTTTTTAATCTTATGTGTATTTTTATTTTCTCATAGTATAAACTATTAAAACGCCGTAAAAGAATTAAATATTAAATCCTTAAAGTTTTTTATCATTTACAAACAATGATAAAGAGCCTTTTAATCATTTCATAATATCTGGATAGATGACTTCATTATTATTAGCTAAAGTTTTGTACCTTTTTCAGTTCTCAATGTTTACATTTTATGCAATTTTTCCAAATGTTTACCTTTACCTATCTATTTCTTTTTTAAATTTTCTATAACCTCCTCAATGTTTATACATTTTCTGTCCGCTAGGGCGCAGCACCTTACTCCAGTAGGGGATTTTCCTGGCTAGTTTACATAATGTTCTCAATGTCTATGATTTATGCAACCTTCCCAATGTTTACATTTACCTATCTATTTGTTTACGTTTTCTATAACCTTCCCAATATTTAAATTTTATGTAAATATAGTCTTCTCAACTGATTTTTTGCCTTTCCTAAATTGTTTTCCCCTTTTCTGAACTTGATTTAATTATAATTAACTACCCTGGTTCCTAATTGCACTCGTATCAGACCTTGCGATATCATCGGCTCCTTTCGGCTACTCTCGGATACCCTCGGAGTAGAGCGGCCGGGCCCCGATCATTGTCCTCGGTGACGCTCGTTCGTCCTCGTTTTTCCTCGGGCCCCCACCTCGATCTCCCTAATCTGCCTTAGGATGCTCCCGATTCGAGAATAACCGAACTCCTCCGGCCTCATATGATCATCCAGAATCACTAGGAAAAATTTGAATAAATCTCCTCTTCTCACCTGGATTCTTCCCCTACGGTTCCAACCATTCATTTTACTCAGCACGTAGAGGTCTCTCGTCTGCGTACCTCTTGATCAACTATAAATATTTACATTTTTCATCACTTGAAGTCCCATAATTTTAGTGGTTTTTAGTCATTTTAGCGGTTTTTATTGATTTTAGTCATTTCTTATCAGCTTCTAATGGCAAAATACACTCCGGCAATAATATTATGCTTAATGTTTAACCGAATCCATCATTTACTTTCAATTCATTAATAATATTTTTTGAGTAGGTCTTTTACTGCTTTACTGGTCTTTTACCTCTAATTTTTAACATAGCTTTATATTTTTTAGTATATTTTAACCAATTTTAGATATTATTTTTTGTTTTTATAATTGATTTTACATGTTACTTTATTGATTTTAGTCAATATTAATGATTTTAGAAATAAAATAAAACGTTTTATTAGCAAATATTTGTATATAAATCTGTTTTGAGATGATTTATTATCTAGAGTTGATATTATTTGAGAATGTTGATGTAAGATGTGCTATATTTGGTCCCCATTTGTATGATATTATATTGTTGTTTTTTTTCAATCCTAATGATGCTCGAATTAGCGAAACGTTGACTGATCAGATATTTACTGCTGTTTAAGAGACTCAAAACTTTATTCAGGATTCTTCCAGAAATATACTGATAATTTAGAATTAGAATTTAAGATAATTTTGAATATTAGAATGTTTGCCATCATCGGATGATAGATAATATTAACAGTAACTAATATGAGCATAATCGTCGCAGTAGGAGCACAATTCTGATCACACTTTCCCTCTTTAAAATTCCAAATATTTACATTATTCATAACTTGAAGTCCCATAATTTTAGTGGTTTTTAGTAATTTTAGCGGTTTTTAGTTATTTCTCATCAACTTCTAGCGGTAAAATACAATTCGACAATAATACCATGCTTAATGTTTGACCGAATCCATCATTTTCTTCTACATTATTGATAATATCCTTTGAGTAGGTCTTTTACTGCTTAGACTTCGATCTCTAATTTTTAACATAGCTTTATATTAATAGTATATTTTAATCAATTTTAGATATTATTTTTTTGTTTTTATAATTGATTTTGCCCCTTACTTTATTGATTTTAGTCAATTTTTAATGATTTTAGAAATAAAAAAAAAATTTATTAGCAAATATTTGTATATAATACTGTTTTGAGATGATGTATTATCTGTAGTTGATATTATTTGAGAATGCTGATGTAAGATGTGCTATATTTGGTCCTCATTTGTATGATATTATGTTGTTAGTTTTTTTTTTTTTTCACTTCTAATAATGACCGAATTGGCGAAACGTTGACTGATCAAATATTTTCTGCTGTATAAGAGATTCAAATCTTTATTCAGGATTCTTCCAGAAATATACTGATAATTTAGAAATATTCATATTAACCCTTCTCCATATTCGCTTCATAATTCAAATTATTTGATTTCTTTCATGAAATAATAACTATTTATTAGATATTTCTATATCGTCTCCGGGTCAAAATGTCTTATTTTGTGCAGGTGACTGTCAATATTAGAATGTTTAGCATGATCGGATTATAGATAATACTGCATGCGAATCTGCTGACCTCTATTGTCTGTTTTAAGAGCTATTATTCAGCTTTCATGTCACACGAGGGGATGTAGATCGGTATGTTCAAGTTATGGCTTGAGGTAGTGATGGAGGGTAACGGATGATCAGGAATGTGGTATAGGATGATTTAGGGATGTTCAGACATGGTTTGAGATGGTTAGCGATGGTATGGGATGGTCAGAGATGGTTTGAGATGGTTAAGAGTGGTTTGGGGTGGTCAGACATGGTTGGAGATGGTTTAAAATAATCTATAACCCCAAAACACACTTAACCATCTCAAACCATCTCTGACCATCCCATACCATCGCTAACCATCTCAAACCATGTCTGAACATCCCTAAATCATCCTATACCACCATATCATCCTATAGGGGTTATAGATTATTTTAAACAATCTCCAACCATGTCTGACCACCCCAAACCACTCTTAACCATCTCAAACCATCTCCAAATTGATTGAACTGATTGTTGATTTATTGATAAACAAACTTCGATGAGGGAACAGGTACTAGTAGAGGTGCCTCACAGACGAACTTATGGTATTTTTGGAGGAAACTGTGATCAGAATCTAACTACCACGATTTTGTTCATATTAGTCACTGTTAATATTATCTGTCATTTGATGATGGTAAACATTCTAATATTTACAGTCACCCACACAAAACAAGACATTTTGATCCGGAGACGATATAGAAATATCTAATAAATAGTTATTATTTCAGGAAAGATATCAAACAATTTGAATTATGAAATGAGGACGGATCTAATGCCTTCCGTTAAATTTATGTTTTTTCGAAGAAATATTTAACATTTTTGATTGATTGGAGTTGATTACCAAAGATATTGGAGTCTTAATGAGGTCCAGCTTCCGCCTCTTAATAAAAAAATAAATATCAATCTAATAAAAACAAATAAAATCTAGTATGTGATTGCTGTGTTTACCAATAAACACACCTCGGCAAGGCGAAAGTAACTGGGAAAAAATGTCTCATAGACGAGACCTGATGCTATTCTTCGTAGAAAGTGTGATCAGCATTGTGCTCGAACTACCTCATTTTCCCTCTATCGGCTACTCATTTTAAAATCCTAGGGTGCTATGAAACACCTCTTAACAATGGTTCTCATCCTGGTGAAGTCCATAAATGTTCTGTCCAACAGAAAGTTAGTGGGCAAAAGCAAGATGGACTCGTCAAAATTGATTGAACTGATTGTTGATTAATCGATAAACAACATGAGGAAACAAGTACTGATAGTGGTGCCTCATAGGCGAACTTTTGGTATTTTTGGGAAAAAGTGTGGTCATAATTGTGCTATAACTACCACGATTGTGCTCATATGAGTTAATTTTAGTATTATCTATAATCCGATCATGCTAAACATTCTAATATTGACAGTCACCTTCACAAAACAAGACATTTTGACCCGGAGACGATATAGAAATATCTAATAAATAGTTATTATTTCATGAAAGAAATCAAATAATTTGAATTATGAAGCGAGTATGGAGAAGGGTTAATATGAATATTTCTAAATTATCAGTATATTTCTGGAAGAATCCTGAATAAAGATTTGAATCTCTTAAACAGCAGAAAATATTTGATCAGTCAACGTTTCGCCAATTCGGTCATTATTAGAAGTAAAAAAAAAAAACTAACAACATAATATCATACAAATGGGGACCAAATATAGCACATCTTACATCAGCATTCTCAAATAATATCAACTACAGATAATACATCATCTCAAAACAGTATTATATACAAATATTTGCTAATAAATTTTTTTTTTATTTCTAAAATCATTAAAAATTGACTAAAATCAATAAAGTAAGGGGCAAAATCAATTATAAAAACAAAAAAATAATATCTAAAATTGATTAAAATATACTATTAATATAAAGCTATGTTAAAAATTAGAGATCGAAGTCTAAGCAGTAAAAGACCTACTCAAAGGATATTATCAATAATGTAAAAGAAAATGATGGATTCGGTCAAACATTAAGCATGGTATTATTGTCGAATTGTATTTTACCGCTAGAAGTTGATGAGAAATCAATAAAAACCGCTAAAATTACTAAAAACCACTAAAATTATGGGACTTCAAGTTATGAATAATGTAAATATTTGGAATTTTAAAGAGGGAAAGTGTGATCAGAATTGTGCTCCTACTGCGACGATTATGCTCATATTAGTTACTGTTAATATTATCTATCATCCGATGATGGCAAACATTCTAATATTCAAAATTATCTTAAATTCTAATTCTAAATGATCAGTATATTTCTGGAAGAATCCTGAATAAAGTTTTGAGTCTCTTAAACAGCAGTAAATATCTGATCAGTCAACGTTTCGCTAATTCGAGCATCATTAGGATTGAAAAAAAACAACAATATAATATCATACAAATGAGGACCAAATATAGCACATCTTACATCAACATTCTCAAATAATATCAACTCTAGATAATAAATCATCTCAAAACAGATTTATATACAAATATTTGCAAATAAAACGTTTTATTTTATTTCTAAAATCATTAAAATTGACTAAAATCAATAAAGTAACATGTAAAATCAATTATAAAAACAAAAAATAATATCTAAAATTGGTTAAAATATACTAAAAAATATAAAGCTATGTTAAAAATTAGAGGTAAAAGACCAGTAAAGCAGTAAAAGACCTACTCAAAAAATATTATTAATGAATTGAAAGTAAATGATGGATTCGGTTAAACATTAAGCATAATATTATTGCCGGAGTGTATTTTGCCATTAGAACCTGATAAGAAATGACTAAAATCAATAAAAACCGCTAAAATTACTAAAAACCACTAAAATTATGGGACTTCAAGTTATGAAAAATGTAAATATTTATAGTTGATCAAGAGGTACGCAGACGAGAGACCTCTACGTGCAGAGTAAAATGAATGGTTGGAACCGTAGGGGAAGAAGTCCAGGTGAGAAGAGGAGATTTTTTCAAATTTTTCCTAGTGATTCTGGATGATCATATGAGGCCGGAGGAGTTCGGTTATTCTGGAATCGGGAGCATCCTAAGGCAGATTAGGGAGATCGAGGTGGGGGCCCGAGGAAAAACGAGGACGAATGAGCGTCACCGAGGACAATGATCGGGGCCCGGCCGCTCTACTCCGAGGGTATCCGAGAGTAGCCGAAAGGAGCCGATGATATCGCAAGGTCTGATACGAGTGCAATTAGGAACCAGGGTAGTTAATTATAATTAAATCAAGTTCAGAAAAGGGGAAAACAATTTAGGAAAGGCAAAAAATCAGTTGAGAAGACTATATTTACATAAAATTTAAATATTGGGAAGGTTATAGAAAACGTAAACAAATAGATAGGTAAATGTAAACATTGGGAAGGTTGCATAAATCATAGACATTGAGAACATTATGTAAACTAGCCAGGAAAATCCCCTACTGGAGTAAGGTGCTGCGCCCTAGCGGACAGAAAATGTATAAACATTGAGGAGATTATAGAAAATTTAAAAAAGAAATAGATAGGTAAAGGTAAACATTTGGAAAAATTGCATAAAATGTAAACATTGTGAACTGAAAAAGGTACAAAACTTTAGCTAATAATAATGACGTCATCTATCCAGATATTATGAAATGATTAAAAGGCTCTTTATCATTGTTTGTAAATGATAAAAAACTTTAAGGATTTAATATTTAATTCTTTTACGGCGTTTTAATAGTTTATACTATGAGAAAATAAAAATACACATAAGATTAAAAAGTTGTTTTGTTTATGTTTCAGCGAGATGAGTAATGATAGAGGATTAACAGTTCAAAGTCCATTGTTTACTTTTAAAGGAAGGATTAAGAGATAGAGCATTATTGCGAAAGCTAAATTTGTTTACTTTTTAGCGGAAGTCCTAAATCATTCTTTATGTTTTGGTATTAACAGCTCAAAATCCAAAAGCTCTTAAGGGATTAAGAAATAGTATTAATTAATATTCATTAATTAAAATTTACTGCGACATGTTCGCAGTTATTAATACCGACTCGTGTACTTTGAAAATATTTCAAAGCTATGAAAAGGTGCAACCTCTTTGGCCAGCGTGATACCATCGTTTCGATTTGTTAATATATTTTAGAGATTAAAAGTTCGATAGGAACTTAATGGATTAAAAGTTAATCCTTTTAAGACAATTATTTAACTATCAGAGAATAAAAATACGTAGAACATTGACAAGTTAATCCTTCGATTAATCGGTCGAGGCAAGGCCAAGTGGCAGTCGAGCTGAAAATTCAAATTCAAATTTCCCGCCATAGGTCACGTGACCAAATGCTGGCTTCTGATTGGCTGAAATGTTTTGTGCACCAGCTCCCCTAAAATCCTTCTACTGGTACACCGGCGGACTGAGAGAATAGTGATGAGTAGGCAAGATTATGGTTTACTTTGAAGGTTCTATCGGTGAGGTAGGAACGGATTAATAGAAAATATGTCGGGGGAAGGAATTGACGGAGTTTGTAAAGCAGCCCCGGGTGCCAGGCTCGGTCAAAAGCTTGTTCTACATCGATAAAGGCTCCCGTGCAGTATATTCCGCGCTCCAATGTGGAGGATATCACATCCACCACACGATGACACTGCTGAATAGTAGAATGGGATATTCGAACTCCAAACTGATGGTCAGGAATCACTTGATTTAATTCTAGGATTGGGTACAGTCTCTTAAATATGAGTTTTTCTAGGATTTTGCCCATAGTGGGCAAGAGCGAAATAGGACGATAGGAGGATGGATTTTCAGATGGTGTTTTTGGTTTTGGTATCATTTTTATAATAGACAGTTTCCAAAGATGAGGGAAATAGGTGGTTCTAAATGATGCATTGTATATATAGGTTAGGAATAGGACAGCTTTTCGAAGGAGCTGTTTTAGGATGTGCGATGTGGTGAGATCATGGCCAGGAGCTTTTTTGGAAGGTAATTTCTGAATGATGTTAGTTATTTCGAAAGGATGAAACGCTTTACGAGGAAGGGACATCTGAAGTGGAATAGTTAGTTCTGCCTCAACATGCTCAAGATGGGCTGAGTTAAGGATATCAGGATGAGGATTAAAAGTTTTGAAAAGGTGTTCACCGAATATTTGGGATTTTTCCTCATCTAATCTAGGCCAGGTCTGAGATTCAGTGAGAAGCGGATGATTAAAGGTTTTGAATTTTAATAGCTTTGCTGTAGTTATCCATAATGATTTATCGTTAAAAGTTAGGTTCTCTGTTATTTTCTGGAAATTTTGAATTTTGTATTTTCTGATTTCTACTTTTAATTTGTTGGTCAGTTTTGAATAATGAATTTTGTCTGATGGCTATCTTGTTCTATGACACCTCGCTCTTGTTCGGCGTTTTTTAGTTAATAAAATGGGAATATGATGTGGCAAGTTGGTTTCATGGATATTTCTAATTTTGTGGTGTGACGTGTTGCTGTACATAGTGGTACCTATTGCTCTTGTGAATTCCTCTATAGCAGAATCAATCTGTTGTTTAGTTTTTAACGGAATTTTTAAGTCCAGTTTGTTTTCTAGATCCTACCGAAAATTGTTCCAGTTTACTTGTCCTTTAATCAGGGAAGGAGGGGAGGGTTTTGGAACAGGATTTGAATGCAAGAAAAGCAGAACCGGATTATGATCTGAAGATAGGTCATCTATGGATTTTATTGTAGATTGGAAGGAGAGTATCTGGGAAGTAATGAATATATCAAGGATATCAGGATGTTTTTTAAGGGATGTAGGCCAATAAGTAGGGTTCATGGGAGAGAGGATGGAATAACTGTTGGAGGTTGTGATACGAGAAAGAATTCTTCCACGAGTATTGGAAGTTCGACATCCCCATCGTTGGTCTTTGGCGTTGTAATCCCCTCCAGCAACGAAACGCTGACCAAGGGATCGGAATAAGGAATCAAGGTGGTTACAGGAAAGGGAATTTCCAGGAGGGCAGTATACAGCTGAGAATGTAATGTTTAAAGGGCGGGAGGATAAGGTTATTGAGGTTGATTGAATGGTGTCAGTTGGAGTGGAAGGAATTAGGGAGTGAGGTAGGATTTGTGAATAAGGACGCAAGAACTTGCGTGGGATGTGTTATCTGGATGATCTAATCTGTACGTAATGTAGTCTCGTATGTAAAAGAAAGAACGCGTCGTGAAATGGTTTTCAGTAACTAGGGCAATGTCAATGAAATTTTCGTGGAGGAATAAGTCAAGTTCGTCTCTGTGATTCTGTAGGCCATTTGCATTCCACAAAAGGATAGTTAGGGTATTTTTGTTCATCGTGAAATATTGAGCGGGATTTCAGTTAGGACTCTGGTAAGTATTGTGATAAGAGGTCTTATTGTATCTTGAAGATCACGAAGGAAGGATGAAAGGATTGATGCTATATCGGAAGGATTTTGGCTAGGACAGGTGTAGAAGGAAGAGTCGTGAGGTGGAGGGCTATTCTGCCTTGGTGGAGGTTGAACCCTCGTGTGGGATCGTTGTGTGGATTCCAAATTTAATGGAGCTTCTTGTGAAGGATAGGGCAACTGGGATAGTTCAGGATGTTTGGGATAGTAAGGAGGTGGAATCTGTGGCGATAACTTCACCCTTAGGGATGCTTTTGGAAGAAATTTCATTTCTAGGTATTTTAGGCTGAGGATGGGAGGTCTGAGGTTGAGGATATGAAGACTGCGACTGAGAATGGGAGGGGTGACGCTGAGGATGAGAGGTCTGGGGTTGAGAACTGGAGGTCTGAGGATGTGGGATCTGGGGTTGAGAATGGGAGGTCTGAGGCTGAGGTAAGGAGGATTGTGGCGCCTGTGGTCGAGCCAGATGTCTTCGTTCTGAATTGTTCACCGGAGTTCCCAGGTTCATAGGATCATTCCTCGTTGAAGGGCCAATCATTTGGTCTTCATGAACTTCATTCCTTTGCAAATTTCTTGCAACTAGAACATTTTGTCGTTGCATGTTTTTATAAGCAATGCAACATTTGTAATTTGCTGGATGGCTTTCACTGCATAGAACACATTTAGCTGGGGTATCCCGAGGCTTCTGGCAAGTGTCAGACGCATGAGGGTCTGCACATTTAACACACCTGGCCTGATGATGACAGTAGGCTTTGGTATGGCCTAGACTTTGGCATTTAGTGCACTGGACAATTTCTGGTCTCTGTCTCGGCTCTTCGAAACGTATACACGAGTATACTAGCCTATTTACTAAAAATATTTCTGCATTATTTGGTCCTGGCTCAAGGTCGACGAAAAATAGTGGCAATGGATATCTTTCAGTAGGGTGGAAAATGCTTCTAACATTGTGCCCTAACTCTTCTATATCCTTCTTGATAGCGGTAGTGGGGGTGGTGGTATGAAGACCCCTCAAGACAACTCTATATGCTTTTTCTTGTTTTAATTGATAGCAATGGAAGTCATATTGCTTTTCTGTCAAATGGTTGACTAGTTTTTTATAGTTGTCTATGTTGGTTGTATTGATTCTGATGTCCTTTAATCGAGAAAAACATTTGAAATTTGTTTGTCCAATTAAATTTGCAATTTCATGGCCAAACGACATAAAGTCTTGAATATTGCTTACAAATATTGGAGGTGGCTCTGTTTCAGAGAACTGCCGGTGAGTGGTAGATTCGGTTATATTATTTAAGACTGCAAATTGGTTGCTTATTGGAATGGTAGGAACTGTTGATGTAGATGCTATTTCAATAGGTGCTGCAGTTTTACTGCGGGTGTTAGGTTGGGAAGTTTGTTTGGCTTTTGCTTTTTTATTTTTTTTTTATTCGGCGAATTTCCAGCAGAGCCAGGTGCAGCGTTTCGTTGACGCTTCTGGAGGGTCCTTCTCTTCAAATATTGGGAATCTGTCTCCCTTATTTCGGAAAAAGCCGTCTCCTCGTCCGTGTCCATATTCGACGGCAAAATTTAATAATGAAATATTCAATAGTTTAATGAAAAATGCTTTTAAATTTGTTAGTTCACGTTCACGTTCAAGTTCACGAGTGCGATTTACGATCATCTCTTAAGTGGCTCAGTAAAGATAAAATAAGACCGATCAGAAACCGTATACCGTTTTGCTTTAGGACCGTTGGTATCGCACTCTATGAACTTCCAAATTACCTGGGGGTTTTCTGCTACTTGAGAGACTTACAGTGGCTGGCTTGAGAGACTTATAGAGGCTGACTTGAGAAGGTCAGATATCCATCCATCTTATACATGCTGAGTGTACTACCATCCAATTTTTTTCCTGCAACTTGAGAGACTTGAGGTTTTGTCTAAGGGTCAAATACCCATCTTGGAGAGGCTGAGTATGCTTGACGGCCATTTTGTTTTTATTACGGCCCCATTTACATTTTCTACAACTTGAGAGGCGTAAGCTTCTGTCGACAGGCAAGGTAACCACTTAAAAGTGTGTGGCCTTCTCAGCGGTTATACAACCTTAACGAATCCGATGAAGAGTCTGTTACTGCCTTATAGTCTATAACCTTTCTGGCGGTTATATAATCTTCAAATTGTTTGGAACCATCTCAATGTTTATATGACCTTCACAGCGTTTAACATTACCTAAATCAAAACAAGTTGGACCATGTATAAACAAGTTGTATAATACCTAGGTCATATGTAAACATGTATTTTAAACTTTTAATCCTTTCGTGATATTCTAATAGTGACCTCACGGCATCAATCTTTTAATCCGCAGAATTTTTTAATCCTTTCGCCGAAAACTATGAAAAACAGCTTTCGCAATAAATCCATACCTCTTAATTCTTTTCCTTGAAAGTAAACAAAATACAGCTTTAGTAATATGCATTTTAAGTAAAATTTATTGTCTTTGAATTTTTAATACTTGACAGAATTAACTTTTAATCCATAAGTTCCTATATCATTTATAAACTATGAAATAGAATATTTTAATATTATGATTTAATGTTATTGAATGATTTAATATTATTGATTTAATGTTATTTTATGATTATGATTTAATTATGATATCAGCATAGAAGACTTTATTATTATTAGCCAAAGAATTATATCTTGTGTAGTTCTCAATGTTAAGATTGTATGCAAACTTCCCAATCTTTACCTTTACCTAACTATTTGTTTTTAAGTGCCCAGTAGGGCAGTATGTTCATCTCTCCACTAAGAGATTTCCCTGGCTTGTATACATAATTTATCAATGTCTACATTTTATGCAACTTTCTTAATGTTTACCTTTACGTTACTATTTTTACATATTTTTCAGCTTTCTCAATGTTTATATTTTCTGTCCGCTGAAGCGCGGAATCAATTCAATCAAACGTTCAAAACCTTCGCATAGTTCATAACCTTAAGAAAATCAAAGAGGTTTCGTCAAAGGCCTACCGGGAACATACGTCAGCTCTAGAACCGTTGGCGCAGTCATAAAAGACGCCAAACATAAGAAAAATGATTGCGCGGTGGCATTTCATGACGTAGTTGAAGTTTTTGACAACATTGGGCACGAGCACATTCTTAACTCAATTGAGGCAAGAAGAGTGTCACACGACCTCAAAAACGTGATTACTGCACTCCTGGTTACGAACAAAATTAAGATCAGTGTAGGAACCATTCGTATAGTCAGATCATTGTGCAGCCTGGGCATAGACCATAAGTGTAGCGAGCCGCGTGAACAAGATTAACTCTTGCTTGATCAAACCCAAGCAGAAAATAAACGTTGTCAACCAATATATGTTCTCGGGATTTACACATCCTCTCAAAACTGCGCCCCTCAAAAAGATAATCCCTGCGGTATTAGAGGGAATTGATCTAAATATCCGTACGAGCATGAAGGCTATCATCGGGTTCCCCACTAACACCTCAACGGCGATGTTATAAGAACCGTGGAGGTATAGAGGATTAGGAATGATTCGCTATCAATGGGAGGCTCCTTTGCAGTATTAGTCCATTGCCCAGCTACGATCTAATGTGCCGGGTGCCCCTGTTCCAGTCCAAATTTAATTGCGAAGCGAAAAAAGCGGAATACGCCGAAAGACGAAGAATGTGGATCAGGGCTACCGTAGAGTGAGAGCTCTACGACAGTCGCTACGGGAAATGTGTTTGAAGGATGGTCTAATTGTAGGTAGCAGTGCACTGGTGATCGCCATTTCAAAGAGACTCCGAAGGCTAACAGATTACATCTGCGAGAAACAAGTTCTTTTGGGGTCCAACGCCTTGAAACTGAATATTAATCACGCACCCCTGCGTGGAGTACCAGAAGCCAACGGACAGCAGAGAGAAGTTGAGTCCGTCTGTCGCAACTGCGGCAGAGAGTCTGTAACATTTTGAGGTGTTGGACGAGAATATTATTCCGGACTCCTTGGGGATTATCCACTATCACCTGCATGATAATTAGGGTGGTCTATTTATCATTTTGAATTTTTATTAGTTTTAATTTTATTTGTATATGCGTACATTTTTTCTCTTTACTTTTGTCGATAAATAGGTTTAAATAAAAAAATTAATATACAGATAAAATTGTGGTACATCTAGCTGATACGGACTGGGTAATCTGAAATCTGAAAACCGAAAATTATCGCGATTATAATACTTTCTTTACTTCGTACAAGGAAGTAAATACAACAAATTTATTAATTTATAAAAACACAACACACACACACACACACACATATATCTATATATATATATATATATATATATATATATATATATATATATATATATATATATATAAATATATCGGAAGATTTGTGAAAAAATCGTTATCACCTTGCAACGTACAATGACAGATAAAGAAGTATCCAGCCTTCTTAACAAGTTACATTCAGATTGACAGGCACAGTTCTGTGAACAGCCATGCAGCCGATAATATCGACCCTTCTTGTTCTGCTTCTTGTTGGAAATATTGCAACACAGAACATCACACAGTACTCTGAAGAAGAAATCCATGGTAAAGAAATTAACAGTATATCTATCTGTGATATTCCTTAGAAGAAAAATATTATGAACCAAAAAATGTTGAGTATTAAAAAGTCTATAGAATTATAATCAGTATAAATATTTTATAATGCGCATTTTCCCTGCAGATTATTAGTCCTACATGGTGAAGTAGCTCCCATTCTACGATAGATTCGACTTTCTCAAGTAATAAGGAAAAAAAAATCTAGCGAAAATTGCGTGATCTAAGCCAGTATTTGGACTTTTTTCGTTCAAAATGGGAATAATATTGAAACGAATGGAATAAATGGGAACGAATTATATTTTCAAAATCATCGGGAATTAGATTTCGAATTTTTTCAAACAACCTATGATTGTCACCAGTTTAAATCATAAAACTAAATTTAAATTTTTTTATTATTCAGTATTTGATATTGAAAATTAAATAAATAAATATTTTATGTTTTCAATTCGTTTTTAAACATTCGAACTCATATGCCAACATGCTTGAAGCTGAACATTTTTAGATATCTAGACAGCCATGAATGCCATATTCGTTGATAAGGGACTAAATAGAGATATAATAATAACAGATTAAGGATAAAAAATAAATATAAAAACAGAATAAACAAAAATACAAAAGAACTTTAAGCTTAACAAAAATAGACATTGACAGACAGAAATTAATTGATTATTAAGTCACAAATTTTGCAAATTCTTTAAAGTCAACAGATTACATATATACACAAGATCAAAAATCATTAATAAATGCACACCTTAACAAACACTACATGTGCATAACACTGCGGAAGTCTTATCCTATAATGTTGTCCTAACTCTCTCTTAACTCTCCTGATCTTTCATTTTAATCTGAATACATAATTTCTATATAAAATCTTCAATAAGAATAATTAAAAAGTGTTTAATGTTCAAAAAGAATAATTAGAAAGCGTTTAGTTTCAACTTTAAAATATTGAATATTTATTTGTTGACTGTATAGTTAAAGAAAGATAAGATGTTCCAGATGGCACTCTAGAAATGGATGTCAACATAGCTAAACAACTTATCACTAGCCGTATCTCAAAATAGTTAAACTAAATATTATTAGCCCTTAAAATAATAATAATAATAATAATAAAAGGTTTAGCGAACCCGGAGGTTCGATGCCGATACCACTAATCGCTGTCTACAAATCTCGGTCCACCGACTACCTTCCAAACCCAAATTCCTTAGATCACTCTTAATACTATCCTCCCACCTACGTTTCGGTCTACCCCTCGGACGTTTACCAGTCAGCTCAGCGTTTATTAACTTTTTAGGAATTCGTTCGTTACTGAACCCAACAACTTTGCAAGCCCATTTCAACCGTCGCGATGATATCACTTCGATTATATTAACAGGGTGTATGCTCCGCAATTCCGCGTTGTGTAATCTCCTAAACTCTCCAGTTGACTCATCCTTTTTCGGACCAAATATTTTACGCAGTACCTTATTCTCGAATACCTTAAGGCGTTGTTCGTCCTTCAAGGTTAGCGGCCACGTTTCACACCCATACAGAACTGTAGGCAAGATAATAGTTTTGTATATTCTAAGTTTTAAGTTTCTGGACAAAATGCGCGACCTAAGTAATGTTGACACCGAAAAATAACAAGCATTTCCCGCCTTTAACCGCGCCTTTATTTCCTCTTGAATTTCGTTTTTTCGTAATCACAGACCCCAAATACTTAAATTTCTCAACGTGTTCAAACCTATTTTCTCCTATATCTATATCCTCAAAATCTCCTCTGTTTCTATTGCTAACCATATATTTCGTCTTATCCGTATTTATTTTGAGGCCAACCTCTTTCCCAGCTGTCATCAACGTTGCTGTATTCAGTTTTATAGTTTCCGCGTCCTCACTTAATTATACCAAATCATCCGCAAACCCCAGCACGGATATTCTACCACCCAGATCTAAACCCCTTTCGGTAAGCATTACCTTTCTAATGACATACTCTAATGCTAAATTAAATAGGACAGGTGAAAGGGAATCGCCTTGTTTTAACCCCGAGCGAACTTCAAATTTCTCCGAAAAATAATTACCTATTCTAACTTTATTGAATGTTTCGGTCATGCACATCCCTACTAGATTTACTAACTTCTTCGGTATTCCCTGCTCAATCAAAATGTTATACAGTCTCCGGCGATCAATGGAATCATAAGCCTTTTTGAAATCCACAAAAAGCTGATGAACTACACCGTTGAATTCTAATTTTTTTTCTAATATTTGCCGTAAGGAAAATATTTGATCGATAGTTGATCGGTTCCGTCTAAAACCACATTGGTAGTCTCCGATAATTTCCTCGGCATATTCCGTGATTCGACTAGTTAGGATCAACGAGAATATTTTATAACATATCGGGAGGAGTGATATTCCGCGATAGTTATTACACTCCGTCCTCGGACCTTTTTTGTGAATCGGAATAAGTATAGATTCTTTCCATTCTTCGGGCATTTTTTCATTTTCCCAGATCTTTTTAACCAAAAATGTATTTTAGAAACTCCAGCTTCACCGCACGCTTTTATTATTTCACTGGAAATGTTGTCGATTCCTGCTGCTTTATGAGATTTTAATTTTCCGATGGCTATTTCGACTTCCTCCCTACTCGGTTCTTCAATTAACGGTTCAGCACTCTGATATTCAGAAGGAGGAGATTGATTATTATTTCCCGAATTCAAAATACTTTCAAAGTGTTTTTTAAATTTATTCACAATGTCCCCCGGATCGGCCAAGATATTGTTATTTTCATCTCTAATTCCATTCATTGCTGGTTCAAACTGTTTACGCGATCTGCTTATACCCTTGTACATGTCTCTTACGTTGTTTTCAATTCTATTAGTTTCTATCTCTATTATTTTGTTTTTAAGATATTCTCGTCTTTTATTTTTGAGGAATTTGGACGTTTCATTCATCAAGGCCCGGAAATTAGCAACATTGTTATCGCTTGGATTATTCAAAGCTTTTAGTTTCGCGGCTCTTCTTTTTTCGCACAAGTTTAGACAATCATTATCGAACCTCGGTTTATCCTTTTTATTGTCCCTTTTACCAAGACACAGATTACTTACCTCTTTAATATTATCCCTAATTCCGATCCATAGCTTGTCTACATCTTCGCGATCCTCATCTAAAGATTTCAAGGCTTCAAACCTATTCTTGATTTCTACCGAGAATTGATTTCTAATTGAAGGGTTTTTCAATTTATCTAGATCAAAATTTTCGGAACAAATACGGCTTTCTTTCCTTTTTTTTATATTAAGTTTTTGTCGAAGTTTCGCGATTACTTATTCATGATCTGACCCACATTCTGCCCCACGATAAGACTTCACGTTAATTATACTATTTTGCCATCTTTGTTGTATCAAAACATGATCAATTTGATTGCGTGTTTGTGAATCCGGCGATGTCCACGTATACTTATGAATGAATATCCCTATGTTTAAACGTAGTACTTTTGATTGTTAGGTTTTTCGAGATAGCAAAGTTTATTAGGCGGATCCCATTATCATTGCTATGTTCGTGCAAACTTTCTTTACCGATCGTCGGATAGTATACTTCTTCCCTTCCCACCTTTGCGTTTGCGTCCCCTAATATTATTTTCATGCAGTTTCGAGGTAGTTTATCATATACCCACTCTAGTTTATCATAAAATTCGCATTCAACTTCATCATCACTGTCTTCGGTAGGGGAATGTATGTTTATCAGCGCGATTTTAAACCACCGCCCCTGAAATATGGCCACAGATATCCTATCACTAAAAAATTTTACGTCCCTCAATGCGGAGAGCAATCTATTCCTTATTAGAAATCCAGTACCTAAACAATAATTACCGCTCCCACCGTACCAAATAGAATAGTTCCCTTCTGTTAATGAACCCTCCCCTGGCCACCGAATCTCTTGCAGTGCCACGATATCTACATTGTATCTCTTAACCTCGTTTGCCACCGATTTTAACCCACCCGCTGTATTCAAACTTCTTACGTTCCACGTCCCTATACCTAAATCTCTAATTTTCAACTTGCGGCATGAATCCCCTGAAGCAGTCCCCACCCGGAGACCCGAACGGGGGACTAGTTTACTTCCGGATAATGAGCGTTTTACCTCAGAGAGATCCATGACTTTTTGTGGTATTTTGTGAACTAAAAATATGTGAGTAGGGCGTTCAAACCTACGTCACACCCTCCAGCAAGCCTGGAGGGGCACTCTCATTGTTGGTCAGCGAGTCCATCGGACTTAGCCGGGAGGAACTTCCAAGGAATTTCCACCGACCATCCCCACATCCGCCACCCGTGGGACGCTCCCCTACGCGGTAATGAGATCCGCGCCCTTAAAATAATTAAACTATTTATTATTAGCCTCTCAAAATAATTAAACTATTTATTATAAGCCTCTTAAAATAATTTAACTATTTACTCTCAAAATAATTACACTATTTACTATGAGCCCTTAATAGTTAAACTATTGATTACAGGCGAGATCTCAGCACAGTTAAACTGTATATTAAATGAACCTCAAAAAAGTTAAACTACTTATTATAGCTAGATTTCAACGTTGTTAAACTATTTATTATAAGCCCCAAAGGATAATAAAACTATTTACTAAAAGCCATAAATAGTTATACAATTTATTATTAGTCACTCAAAATAACTAAACTATTTAATATAAGCCCAAAACAGTTAAACTATTTTTTATAAGCCAGGTCTCAAAATATTTGAATTATTTAGTATAATCAGTTGAGGTCCGCGTGATGGTACAGAAGGATCAATCTAATTAGGGATTGATATTAATACCGGATAATAAAAAATAAAATCTCATTGTGATGAATCCGCTACCTCCCCGACTATATGGCCTACCAAAAATACGCAAACCGGAAATTCCTGTAAGACCAGTTGTTACATCAATACCCGGATCTATAAACTTGCCATTACTTTAACAATTTTTCAAAATCAAAATCTCATTGTCTCCACAACACACTGTAAAGAAATCTATAGCGTTAGTCAACAAAATTAAAAACATACTAATTCGGGCTAGTGCAAAATTAATATCATTCTACGTGACAAATCTTTTCACAAGTATCCCGACACCAGAAACAACAGAAATTTTAGAAACTGACAACAGTTAATCTTCTGATCGAATGTATCTAGGCTATAAAAACTAGATTTTTACAATTTGAAGTCTGTTTGTATAAACCATAATTATTTTCAATTTGATGGAAAATTCTTCAAACAGAAAGAAGGCTTACCGATGTGCTCCCCTCTATTACCCCTTCTGGCAGATTTCTTTATGGACAAATTAGAACAAAAAATTCTTGACCTAAACAATTCTCAATTAACTCAATATTAGCTCATCAAAATTACATACACTGGTATCGGTATGTAGATGACATTAAATACCTATGGTCTGGTACGACAAGACAAATAAATAATTTCTTAAAGAAAATAAACGAAATTCACCTTTCGATTAAATTAACAGTAGAACTGGAAAAAACAAAACAATAAAGTTTTTAGATTTGGAAATCTGTATAAAAAAACAAGTGTCATGAATTTGGAATTCACCGGAAACCCACCCGGATGTCGTTATAAACAATGAAGTTAGGAGACCGATAGCACATAAACTCGCAGCCTTTAATAGCATGATTTATCATCTTTCGAACGTAGCATTAAACGAAAAGAATTATAATAAAGAAATTGAAATAATATATTCCATAGCAAAAAATAACGGGTACAATAAAACCACTGTTAATCAAATTTAAAATAAAACAACTACAAAAAAAGACAATTAATAAAATCTATTCAACAACCCCCGAAGAAAGGCCCGTCCCGAAACATTATGTCTTGATTCCATATTCGGTCCTATATCCACCAAAGTCGGAAATAAATTGAAAAAACTAGGATTGAACCATGCATTTAAAATAGAAAAAACCCTATCCTGATAATTCCCTTCTCCTAAAGGCAAAATAGACCCTTTGCAAAATAGCGGAATATACGAACTAAATTGTAATGATTGGGCAGCCAAATACACGGGAAAAAATGGAAGATCACTAAATCAGAGATTAAAGAAACATATACGTTCATATAACAATAAGACAGAGAATTCCAACTTTGCAATTCTTTGCAATTAAATTTTAAAAAAACATAAATTCATCAAAGACTAAGGAGTTAAATTAATACATCAAGTTGAAAACAGTCTCAAATTAAATATATATGAAGCACTTGAAATAATAAAATACTTCATATCCAATCTAGATTTTTGCTTAAATGACCAAATAAATATCTCCAATAGTCCAATCTTAAATTTATTTCCATCTATAACAGAAAAAAAAATTACTCCTCGGAATTACTAGAAAAATGCCGATCTCTAAACCGTTCACCTATAAACACCCCACCCTTCCTTCTATTACTAGTTTAGTGCGAGAACCAACCAATACAAATTTTTCTGTTTGATATAATATACTCAAACCTTGGTGAGTACCAACATGTTTTGATTTCTTGTCTTAACTAAATTCATAATTCATAAATCTTTTATAATACTAATTTATATTAAATTTAATTTAATATGTATAATAATACCAAACTGTATTTTGAATTTCTGTGTGTTTTTAGAACTGAAGATGAATGTATAACATTCGAAAATAGTTTTCAATAAAAACAAAATTATAGAAGTGACAAATAATTTATCAATCCCCATTTAGTATAAGCATCTCAAAATAGTTAAACTATTTATTATAAAGCAGATCTCAATAGTTATTATAGCAGATATAAATATTATAACAGATCAAAATAGTTAAACTATTTATTATAAGCCCTTCAAAATAATTATGTCATTTATTATAAGCTTATCAAAATAATTAATCTATTTATTATAAGTCCTCAAAGTAGTTACACTATTTGTCATAGACCAGAACTCATCATAGTTAAACTATTTATTAGAATCCGAATCTGAATAAACCAGGGATCGAAACAGTTATTCACCTTTCGCAAAGATTTTCATTTTAACAGTTTCACCAACACTTTTTTTCTTAATATACAAAATAACCGTTATTTAAAAATTTGTCTTTAAAAGTTATTTCTATAAAAGTTTTCTAAAAGCTTTTATATAAAATTTTATTTTATTTTGTGTTCCATTATTTCTACTTCAATGTAAATAAATATTTGATAACTTGCTTAGTTTGAGGATGATTCAAAGCTTGTCTTATTGGAGTTATTAGAGTTTGTTGTAATATCTCAAGATAGTTTGAGGATGATTCAAAGCTTGTCTTATTGGAGTTATTAGAGTTTGTTGTAATATCTCAAGATAGTAAAGATTCTCTAAAAAAACATTCCGTTTTAAAAATCTTTTCGCAGAAAAAAAAGGGCATCCGTAAAAGGCTATCACACCGGGAAAGGAGCAGGAGGGTTTTTACTTAACGCCAAGGATGCCATCTTGAGAACTTCGCTCCTAATAATAGAATTTTGCTAATAACATTTTTTTATAAATATTTTTTTTCAAACTGCTTGTGGACACGTGTAATAAAAAAAGTAAATCGTTGATAAACATTTATTTAATGGATTAATATTGATAACAGTACTTCAATATTAATTCATTAAATAAATGTTTATCTACAATTTCCCTTTTTTATTAAACTAGTCCCCAAATAGTTAGAGAAAAAATTTTTTATAAAAAAATCTTTAGTAGATCAGTTAGAGGAGGAGTTGGTTTTATATTCCAGGAGAGCTGGAGTGGGATAGTCAAGGAATGGAAATTAGTGAGCGACCGGCTCATGGTGGTAGTTGTGGAAGGAGGAGAAAACCTAACTCTCTAATTATTGCATATGCAATTATATGCATATACCATATGGTCCTAATGATAATGCAATTGCTGCAGAGAAGGAAATTTTCTTTGAAGACCTGTAGAGAGAAATAGATTATGCCAGCCAAGAACCTATCATTAGGGGGATCTGAATGGCAGAGTTGGAAAAGTCCATCATCAGCGGCAGGATATCCTAGATAGATATGGGGAAGAATTGAAGAATGATAATGGAGAAAGATTATTGGACATGTGTGCAGCCAATGGATTAGCTGTTACTTATGGAGGAACACAAATGTTCTAGAGAAGAACCTAGCAGAACCGAAAAATCTATTATCTATATATCCTGATCAAGAAAGAAAGCCTAATAATGTCATAAACATAAGAGTGAAAAGAGGCTTCGAAATAGGGGGTGACCACTATTTACTGAAAATGGACAAAATATGGGGAGGAGGAGAATTAATTTGTACAAAGAAAAATACCACAGCTAGGAAAGAATCCATAAAATCCTTCTGGCTAAAAGAGGTATCATATTTCCAGCAAGAGATAGAAAGAAGAACAAGAGACCCGAAATATCGGAAATAAATACCGAAATATGGGAAAGTGATGATGTAGAAACCAGCTAGAAATATTTTTAAAAAATGTTGTTAGAATCTGCTGCCATGGTGTATGGAAAGAGTAAAATGGGAGCTAGAAAAGAACAGCTTGGTGGAGCAAAGAAATCAAAATAGTTCTTCAAGAATAGAACTACTGTGGAAACAATATCTTGAAAACAGATCCCAAGAAAACTATGAAAAATACAAGAGGAAGAAAGTTGAAGTGAAACAATTGTTAGCGAATGCTAAAAAGAAAGCTTGGAAAGATTTTGGCAACAAGTTGGAGACTGATTATAAGGGAAACCAGAAATTGTTCTATAAGGTCTTGAAAGGACTAAGGAAAGAAAAAGCTGCAGTGCTAAAGCACATATAAGACAGAGAAGGGAATATTCTACGAAAAAGTAATGAAATTATGGAAAGATGGTGAGAATATTTTAGGAAATTATTAGAAGAAGAAAGTAGCTATCTTGGAAATGAGACTGAGGAAGAAAGAGTAGAAGAAATGTTGGAAGAGGATGACTATATAGACGAGGAGTAATTAGAAGAGACATTATCAGATATGAAACTGGGGCAGTCAGGAGGAATATACGAAATAACTCCCGAGATGATGAGATACATGGGTCACAAAGGACAAGAGGTTATGCGACACTTATTTAACTTGGTGTGGAGACAGATTATTTACTCAAATAATGGAAAATTGCAGTTATAGATCCAATTTTTAAAAAATGAGACAACAGAAATTGCAATAACTACCGTGGAAATCTTTTAAGTGTGCCAAGTAAAGATCTTCAGCATAATATTAGGGTACTCCAGGAAGTGTATAAACATGAGTATCAATCCGGCAAAATAAAAGTAATGAGGATTGGAAAGAAGCCAAGCAGAGCCATGAGAGTGATTAGAATTAACGGTGAAATAACAGAGTAAATTACTAGTTTCAAATATATTGGAGCGTACCTGCACGAGAGTGGCTATATAGATACTGAAATAACAGGGTATATGATGTTCAAGCATACATGTATAATATCTATAGGATGTGCAAGCAGGATGTTCAACGCCGTGAAAGGAGGCTTCTTGAACCTCGCGAGGTGGAAAAAAAGACAAATCTGCAAGTCTGCCTTTCTACCAATCTTGACATAATCCTAGGATTCAAGCTGGAGTAATTTTATGAAAAAATAAAAAAAAAAAAAAACTGTGAAATATTTTTTTTTATTATATAATGAAAATTTTATTCCATCAAAATAAAAATTATATTTATATATATTTTGTTTTTATAATAAAATTTAACAGTTTTTTTCGGTCCCTGGAATAAACTATTAATTATAAACGGGATCTGAATAAACTATTTATTATTAGCCAGATAGTTATATTATAATTATGACTTATAGATAGATAGAAAGATAGACGACTTTATCCTGGGACTAAGTCCCTAAGGAATAACATGATTGAATAACAAAAACATAAACAATATCTATATATCTACAATATTTTTATAATAAATATTTATCTTTATTAACGAGATCTATATCTTGACCGTCATTTTAGAATTTCCTTTTAAAAATTAGAATACCTTTTTTCCAAGTATTTACCCGCTCTCCCTCTTAAAAACTTATTTTGGTTTCATAATTGATATTTTATAAAAATAACTA
This sequence comes from Rhaphigaster nebulosa, assembly GCA_948150685.1. NCBI lineage: Eukaryota > Metazoa > Arthropoda > Insecta > Hemiptera > Pentatomidae > Rhaphigaster > Rhaphigaster nebulosa. The sequence continues at coordinate 30,552,852 of OX411306.1, forward strand.
TAGGAATTTTATTCAAATTTGGTTAAGAACTGTTCGAAGGAAAGGACCATGTTTAGTGTTTTGTGCGGATTGTATTGTATTTTTCAATGACTTTGGGCTTAAATGGAACCAGATTTCGTATTTTCTGAATTTTTTCTCGATGAATCTGCCACAGAAAAAAAACTATGTTGTCAGTTGTACATGTGTTTGGGTGTTTCTTAAGATACAATTGAAGTTCAGGAAATTCCGCCAGGTTATAAGAAGTGTCCCGACCAGAATCTGTGCTGTCTCGTAGCTGATATCTGTTGCTTCATTAGACTATGCTGCGAAGGTACAAGGTAGGCACAGTTAATTTCCGTACTAACAAAAATAATCATACAATTTTAACAGATAATACTGATAATTCATTTAATTATTCCAGAAGGAAAGGCTTTGCGATTCCTTGCTCGTAGGCTATCACCTATATTCTGAAAAGGTGAGATAAAAATGTCGACAGCTTTTAAATAAAGAAAATATGTAAGGAACGATTAAGCCCTATATGTAAGACGAAGAACCCGTTGTCAGTTATAAAATATAAGAAATATTAACTGAGTGTTGTTGTTCACTAAATTATGAAATTAATCAGTTTAATGCATTTAATCCATCTTATCCTTCTGAATCGAATCATATAGTAATTTTATGAACTAAGAACTAAATTAATCAGTTAACCGAAAACGAAAATATATCGTTAGCTAATGCAATAAAATGAAAACACTATTAAAACATATTATTGTAAAAAATCTATTTTTATATGTTACTAAAGTCGTCAATAAATTAAGTGTTACAATATATACACAATTACAGAATATAAAATAATAATAATCAAAATATCGTTTATAAAATTAAATGTGTTCAGTGTCTACATCGATATTACAACTGCGAAACCTCGCAAAATAAAATTAGAATAAAGTAGCATAAAATGAATGTAAATAATCCTAAAACATCAACGCTTCAGCATTAGCGAGGCACGCTATCTTTGACGATCAGAATATTGATTTCATCAACGTAAACATTTTAAATAAAGCAGAGGAGGATTAAATAAGAACATTTATTGAATAAATTTATATCACCTAAAACATTAAAATTACTGTTAATTTTAAAACTAATATTAAAGATACCGGTTAATATTATGCGGATATTATCAATAAAATAGGCATTTAAATAATTGGCAGAGGATCTTTAAAAGTAAAAGGCTAACAAAATAACTTATTATGAAGGAATTAGAAGGACCGAGAGGCGGTCAAAAAAGTGGAACACAAATAGTAAAAACTATTTATTAGGAACCGACTTTTCGACCCACTTTGCAGGTCTTCTTCAGAATTGAATAAACAAGATACAAAAATAAAAATAAAACAATGGTATATATAATGAATGAATTAATAATTAAAAAGACTAAGGGAGAAAAAATGAAAACAATGATGAATTTGTAAAATGAAACTGATAGAGTAATAACAACAACTAAAAATAAATTAGTGAATATTTAATATGTAAAATAATATTTAATTTTATATTTAGTATGTAATGTAATATATTAAGCTGTTTATTAATAAAACAGGCTATATCATAATAAAAATATATAAACTAAAAGAGAAATAACATTAACTAAAATATTAATAACTCTGCTAAATTAGTAAAGAAGGGGAATACAAATAAATAAACAGACAAAATTTAGTACCATGAAGCACAAAGGAGGTTGGAGAAGTGACTTAGCAAAAATCAAAGTAATTAAGGAGGCGGTGTAGGAGTAGTAATTAGAATGTCATTAATAGTTATATAGAAGGCAGTGAGGAGAAGTTGTCATTATAAGTGCCATCTGTAGAGGATGTAATTAACAAAAACTAGTATATACATAGTAGGAAAACTGATAGAAAGTTTTCATTATTTTAGTAATTTTAAAAATGATTTTAAAATCAGCAAAGTAATAAAGGAGTGGTGTAATTAACAGTAATTAAGAAAGTCATAATAGTTATATAGAGAAGAGAGAACGTGGGAGTTGTCAATATAATGAGGGTTAATCCTAAAAATAAATAAAAGAAATATTGAAAATAGAGGAAAAAGATTAATCTAAAGTAACAAATGTAAATAATAAATTAAAATAAAATTAAATATATAATATGGGCAAAGGAGAAAATAAAATTTGATCAGAATTCATTAACAAAGAGATAAAATAACTTATTGTATTGAGCTATGCTCCGCAGACAAATAGTACAGTCTTGGCACTATTAAATAGGGAGATGTGAAGATCATCTAATTTTCTAGGTAATAATATAAACGAATTTGTGGTTCGTACGAAATGTGGTTTATATGAGTAAATAAACATAACTTTGACGGGCGTAGGTCCCTCACAATTGTGGGATTACTTAGATTTCTCAATTAGGAACGTCTAGAAATGAAATAAATCGGTCATAAAATTTTCGGTCAGTTCAGTGAACAAGGTTCAGTGAATTTATATACATTGGTATATAAATTATATTTATCTTGCAAAACCAAAAATATTTAGAAGAAAATTTACATAGAGGTGTCTGATAACAAAATATTATACCAATAATAGAATTAGTATAAAGAACCACCTTGATAAAATAACGATATTGTACCGATTGTAATTGTCGATAGTTTGTGATTAAAAGATTAAAATAAATTAATCAAATATTAGGTTTATGATGATTAAACATACTCTTGTATCTGGAGGTCTCATTCCGTTATTATATATCGTTTTCTTTCAGTAGGTAACTAGTTTCCAAGAGATTTCTTCGTGTTCCGTGACAACATCAGAACTGTCAATATCACTAGATAAAGCATTTAAAATCGACAATTTCGACATTTTAAGCGGAAGAACCTACTTAACTTATATCTTATTCTCCTGCTGCAGACTTGTTCATCTCACAAATGGGGAAAATCAAGTAATACAATTATTTAATTGGAGTGAAAACAAAATCGTTTTTGTAACCTTTATTATCGAACCATTTGATTTTTTTTTTTATTTTAATATAATTTTTGATGTGTTTATTATGACCTTCAAGTAAAATTCCCTTTTCGGCCCACCAATTTTAACCGAAATCTAGTAAATACATTCATATTAATATTAAAGTCCTATTTACCAAATTTGAGATGTTTTACATTATAATTTAATATAATTTATTATAGTAAAGTACTTCAGGTAAAGTACCACTACCGGTCTGCCGATGTTAACCAAAATTTATTATATTAATATGTAAGTCTTATATACCTAATTTGAGACGTTTTGCATTTCAATGTAATATAATTTTTGATGATAATCAATAATGACCTTCAAGTAAAGTACCATTTCCTCTAATCATGTAGTGACCAAAAAAGAAGGTTTACAATTAGAATTTTCAGCAATACAAAATACAAAATTTTAAATTTCTAACCGTGTTTGAGTTATGAGATAAGCTCGTACGAACGTAAGTACAGATGTCACGACGAAACTAGTCAAAATGGATGCTGGAATGGTCAAAATGGATATTTCCATTGAAATCTGAAGCTACCATATAATTACAGACTATGCACATGGGAAGAAAACCTTAATGATTTGATTTATAAAAAAATAATATTTAATTCCATGTACATAACCCTGGCTGGATTTATGATTTGTTTCAGGGGGGAGAGGGAGTGAAGGGGGGGGGGAAGGAGGGGAGGTGAAGGGAGAGGGCAAGGTTAATTTCGCTGCACTTACTTTCATACTCACTTTTCAATAAAAAATCAACTGTTTTATATTTGTATTTTAGGTAATCTATTTCGAAATAAATAACATATCATAACATTAACACATTTTATTGGCTGAATCATGGTATAAACAAACAAAAATAAAGAAAAATAAAATATTACAATTAGGGATTGATAAGTTATTTGCCACTTCTGTAAATTTATATACCATATATTTATTTTCTACAAGTTTATAGAAGTGGCAAATAATTTATCAATCCCTAATTAGATTGATCCTTCTGTACCATCATGCGGATGTCAACTATATATTAAAATGAACATGTACGATCAATAACATTCAAATTTCCCTTTCCGATTTTTTTTCAGCAGAAATGTTTATGATCTCCTCATATTTATGGAAGCAGCGTCTGATTTGGCCCAATCCATGAAATTAATAGGTACAGGGTCACTGTCAGTTCAACTGTTATATTCCAGTTGACATCCGCATGATGGTATTCCCAGAAAAACCAATTACTCACCGGCATTACTGGACCCTTAAACCGTTTTCCTATAACCACCTTACCCTTTCTTCCATTACTAGTTTAGTGCGAGAACAAACCAATACAAACTTTTCTGTTTGATATAATCTACTTCAACCTTGGTGAGTACCAACATGTATTTGATTTCTTGCTTTAATTAAATTCATAATTCATAAGTGTTTTATAATACTGATTTATACTACATCTAATTTAATATGTATAATAATACCAAACTATAGTTTGAATTTTTGTTTGTTTTAGAACTGAAGATGAATGTATAACATCCGAAACTAGTTATAAATAAAACAAAATTATAGAAGTGGCAAATAATTTAGCAATCCCTAATTGTTATATTCCACTTACACATAATTTTCAAAATAGCTTTTCCAAAGAAATGTTGATATATTTATATAGAAAGAGGTGGTAATATGGTCCCTACCATATCCAACTCTCGGTTTTCATATTTGTCACTTCAAAAACGCAAAATGAAGCAGTTGGGACAATTATTATTAACACATTAAGCTATTATCATGAAAAAGGATCATCCGGAATCATTTTCGTAAAATATGTTTGTATTATAAAAATAATTCTCTCCAATTCAAGTTAAAAATTATATTTCACAAGATGAAGAAGAGAATAACTGAGTTTTTCCCAACATGTTGTGTTTATTTTTTATTTATTTATTTAAATCGGTTATAGTCAGAGATATTTAGATAGGATTGGCCTAATACATTACAAGTAGAATAACAAAAAAAATGTAAGTACAAAATAAGAAAAGCAAGCAAAACAATGAAAGATAGAAAAATACAAAAATACATGAGTCTCGAATCATGTATTTTTTAATTATTTTTTATACTCTCGTATCACAACGGAGAGGGATAATTAATGGGTAATAAGTCTTCTGACGCCAGAGTGATTAGCAAGGCAAATCCCAGTCCTTTAGTGGATCAAAAATAAATCATTCATTAATTTTTTTTATTTTAATTTTATATAATATGTACGAAAATTGTTCAATTGAGCTTTATACTTCCTGGTACGGAGTAAAGGAAATATTATAATCGCGAAAATTTTCGGTTTTCAGATTTCAACGGAAATATCCAGTTTGACTATTTTCGTTTTGACGTCTGTGCGTAGGTTAGTGCGTACGTACGAGCATATCTCGCATAGTTCAAAAACGGTTAGCCGTAGAAAGTTAAAATTTTGTGTTTAGGATGTATTTTAGGGGTTAGGATTGCTATTAAATCTAATTGTGAAGCACCCCTTTTGGTCTCTACATGATTACCGAAAGTTGTACTTTACTTGAAGGCCATTACTGATTTTCATCAAATGTGATATTAATAACAATTAATATCAATATATATTAATGTTATATTAATATTAATATCTTATTAATTAATTATATAATAATTAATTTATTAATTTTATATTAATTAATATTATATTAATATTATAATATATATTGATATCAATTAATATTAATATATATTAATATCAAATTAATTTCATCAAAAGTGATATTAAATATAACGCAAAACTTCTCAAATTTGGTATGTAAGACTTACGTATTAATATAAATAACACAATAAATGTTGGTTAAAATTGGCAAATCGAAAGTGGTACTTTACTTAAAGGTCGTATTAGACATTCATCAAAATTTATATTAAAATACAATGTATTGTAAATCATCTCAAATTTGGTAAATAGGACTTTTATATCAATATGAATGTATTTAATAGTTTTTGGTTAAAATTGGTGAGCGGAAAAGAATACTTATGAAGGTCATAACAAACATTTCAAAAATTTATCAAAATTAAATACAGAGATCATGTGATTTAGTAATAAAGGTTACAAACGCGTTTTTGTAAAAATTTTATTACTAGTTATAATTGTTAAAATTGTGCGTACAATTCTTCTTTTTTTTTCCATTTGTGAGATGAACAAGTCTGCAGCAGGAGAATAAGATATAAGTTAAGTGGGTTCTTTCGCTTAAAATGTCGAAACTGTCGATTTCCTATGCTTTATGTAGTGACATTGGCAGTTCTAATTTAGTCACGGAACAGGAAGAAATCTCTTAGGAGCTAGTTACCTACTGAAAGAAAACGACGGATGAGAGGAAATAACGGAATGAGACCTCCAGATACAAGAGTATGTGTGGGTGTGCCAATGGATGGATATCTCGACGCCGAGTGTCGTTTTTGAGATACTGCAATCTTCGGAAACTAGTAGGGAAATTCAGGATCACAGTTTGAGCCACCGATTTATAATTTAATTTGGCATAGAAGGAAGTCATGAATGAAGGAATGTGGTGCCCACATCAGATATTTTTTTTATGCTAAGCAATGTAATTCATTTTCGTCTAGTTCTTAATAGTTAGTGAGATTTTTCAATACTAAATGTTGATATGTATCACGATAGGTTTTGAGAAATTCCTTCAATATTGAATTTCTTCCGTCATTTTTATTTTTTTTATGCAATTTAAATAATGTTTCTCTAGTTTCTACTATTTAATTTTTTTTTTTGACAAATGTTATTTAATTATTATTTTTTTCTAATAAGCTTTTTATGAATATTTAATTGTTGCTATTATTCTGCTGTCAAATATTAAAAACATCGAGGTCCGAAATATCGATATGTTTGAGAACTTTCAATTAGATATATCGATATTTTGATCGATATTTATTTCTCTAACCAGAAACCGTTAAGAAGATGGCTAACTTGAAAAAATTAAATGTTTTCCACTCCTGGCAGACAATTTTACTGGGTCTTTGAGGTTTAAGTCTTAATCTATTAACAGCAGAGCAGAATGCACTAGGGTTTTCTTCACATTCCGTAAACACATTCTTAAGTGATCAAAATAAATTCTTATTTTTACTGATAACTGTTTTTTATTCAGATTTAAGGCTACCTAACTAATCCGGAATGAAATAAATTCATTTACAATTATGAGGCTGAGATTTTACTCTTTTTATTATTAAAGAAGCCATTGCTGTTAAACCACGGCTTATGATTTATTCCTTTATTGGAGTCACATGAATTTAATTTTTGATTGGCATAAATTCCGGATGACGTCATTAAGTGTAGCATATAATTTTCAAAATGTTGTAGCTAATATTTAAATCATCCAAACTTAATTCAAAGATTAAATAATTCTTACGTTCCACGTCCCTATACCTAAATCTCTAATTTTCAACTTGCGGCATGAATCCCCTGAAGCAGTCCCCACCCGGAGACCCGAACCGGGGACTAGTTTACTTCCGGATAATGAGCGTTTTACCTCAGAGAGATCCATGACTTTTTGTGGTATTTTGTGAACTAAAAATATGTGAGTAGGGCGTTCAAACCTACGTCACACCCTCCAGCAAGCCTGGAGGGGCACTCTCATTGTTGGTCAGCGAGCCCATCGGACTTAGCCGGGAGGAACTTCCAAGGAATTTCCACCGACCATCCCCACATCCGCCACCCGTGGGACGCTCCCCTACGCGGTAATGAGATCCGCGCCCTTAAAATAATTAAACTATTTATTATTAGCCTCTCAAAATAATTAAACTATTTATTATAAGCCTCTTAAAATAATTTAACTATTTACTCTCAAAATAATTACACTATTTACTATGAGCCCTTAATAGTTAAACTATTGATTACAGGCGAGATCTCAGCACAGTTAAACTGTATATTAAATGAACCTCAAAAAAGTTAAACTACTTATTATAGCTAGATTTCAACGTTGTTAAACTATTTATTATAAGCCCCAAAGGATAATAAAACTATTTACTAAAAGCCATAAATAGTTATACAATTTATTATTAGTCACTCAAAATAACTAAACTATTTAATATAAGCCCAAAACAGTTAAACTATTTTTTATAAGCCAGGTCTCAAAATATTTGAATTATTTAGTATAATCAGTTGAGGTCCGCGTGATGGTACAGAAGGATCAATCTAATTAGGGATTGATATTAATACCGGATAATAAAAAATAAAATCTCATTGTGATGAATCCGCTACCTCCCCGACTATATGGCCTACCAAAAATACGCAAACCGGAAATTCCTGTAAGACCAGTTGTTACATCAATACCCGGATCTATAAACTTGCCATTACTTTAACAATTTTTCAAAATCAAAATCTCATTGTCTCCACAACACACTGTAAAGAAATCTATAGCGTTAGTCAACAAAATTAAAAACATACTAATTCGGGCTAGTGCAAAATTAATATCATTCTACGTGACAAATCTTTTCACAAGTATCCCGACACCAGAAACAACAGAAATTTTAGAAACTGACAACAGTTAATCTTCTGATCGAATGTATCTAGGCTATAAAAACTAGATTTTTACAATTTGAAGTCTGTTTGTATAAACCATAATTATTTTCAATTTGATGGAAAATTCTTCAAACAGAAAGAAGGCTTACCGATGTGCTCCCCTCTATTACCCCTTCTGGCAGATTTCTTTATGGACAAATTAGAACAAAAAATTCTTGACCTAAACAATTCTCAATTAACTCAATATTAGCTCATCAAAATTACATATACTGGTATCGGTATGTAGATGACATTAAATACCTATGGTCTGGTACGACAAGACAAATAAATAATTTCTTAAAGAAAATAAACGAAATTCACCTTTCGATTAAATTAACAGTAGAACTGGAAAAAACAAAACAATAAAGTTTTTAGATTTGGAAATCTGTATAAAAAAACAAGTGTCATGAATTTGGAATTCACCGGAAACCCACCCGGATGTCGTTATAAACAATGAAGTTAGGAGACCGATAGCACATAAACTCGCAGCCTTTAATAGCATGATTTATCATCTTTCGAACGTAGCATTAAACGAAAAGAATTATAATAAAGAAATTGAAATAATATATTCCATAGCAAAAAATAACGGGTACAATAAAACCACTGTTAATCAAATTTAAAATAAAACAACTACAAAAAAAGACAATTAATAAAATCTATTCAACAACCCCCGAAGAAAGGCCCGTCCCGAAACATTATGTCTTGATTCCATATTCGGTCCTATATCCACCAAAGTCGGAAATAAATTGAAAAAACTAGGATTGAACCATGCATTTAAAATAGAAAAAACCCTATCCTGATAATTCCCTTCTCCTAAAGGCAAAATAGACCCTTTGCAAAATAGCGGAATATACGAACTAAATTGTAATGATTGGGCAGCCAAATACACGGGAAAAAATGGAAGATCACTAAATCAGAGATTAAAGAAACATATACGTTCATATAACAATAAGACAGAGAATTCCAACTTTGCAATTCTTTGCAATTAAATTTTAAAAAAACATAAATTCATCAAAGACTAAGGAGTTAAATTAATACATCAAGTTGAAAACAGTCTCAAATTAAATATATATGAAGCACTTGAAATAATAAAATACTTCATATCCAATCTAGATTTTTGCTTAAATGATCAAATAAATATCTCCAATAGTCCAATCTTAAATTTATTTCCATCTATAACAGAAAAAAAAATTACTCCTCGGAATTACTAGAAAAATCCCGATCTCTAAACCGTTCACCTATAAACACCCCACCCTTCCTTCTATTACTAGTTTAGTGCGAGAACCAACCAATACAAATTTTTCTGTTTGATATAATATACTCAAACCTTGGTGAGTACCAACATGTTTTGATTTCTTGTCTTAACTAAATTCATAATTCATAAATCTTTTATAATACTAATTTATATTAAATTTAATTTCATATGTATAATAATACCAAACTGTATTTTGAATTTCTGTGTGTTTTTAGAACTGAAGATGAATGTATAACATTCGAAAATAGTTTTCAATAAAAACAAAATTATAGAAGTGACAAATAATTTATCAATCCCCATTTAGTATAAGCATCTCAAAATAGTTAAACTATTTATTATAAAGCAGATCTCAATAGTTATTATAGCAGATATAAATATTATAACAGATCAAAATAGTTAAACTATTTATTATAAGCCCTTCAAAATAATTATGTCATTTATTATAAGCTTATCAAAATAATTAATCTATTTATTATAAGTCCTCAAAGTAGTTACACTATTTGTCATAGACCAGAACTCATCATAGTTAAACTATTTATTAGAATCCGAATCTGAATAAACCAGGGATCGAAACAGTTATTCATCTTTCGCAAAGATTTTCATTTTAACAGTTTCACCAACACTTTTTTTCTTAATATACAAAATAACCGTTATTTAAAAATTTGTCTTTAAAAGTTATTTCTATAAAAGTTTTCTAAAAGCTTTTATATAAAATTTTATTTTATTTTGTGTTCCATTATTTCTACTTCAATGTAAATAAATATTTGATAACTTGCTTAGTTTGAGGATGATTCAAAGCTTGTCTTATTGGAGTTATTAGAGTTTGTTGTAATATCTCAAGATAGTTTGAGGATGATTCAAAGCTTGTCTTATTGGAGTTATTAGAGTTTGTTGTAATATCTCAAGATAGTAAAGATTCTCTAAAAAAACATTCCGTTTTAAAAATCTTTTCGCAGAAAAAAAAGGGCATCCGTAAAAGGCTATCACACCGGGAAAGGAGCAGGAGGGTTTTTACTTAACGCCAAGGATGCCATCTTGAGAACTTCGCTCCTAATAATAGAATTTTGCTAATAACATTTTTTTATAAATATTTTTTTTCAAACTGCTTGTGGACACGTGCAATAAAAAAAGTAAATCGTTGATAAACATTTATTTAATGGATTAATATTGATAACAGTACTTCAATATTAATTCATTAAATAAATGTTTATCTACAATTTCCCTTTTTTATTAAACTAGTCCCCAAATAGTTAGAGAAAAAATTTTTTATAAAAAAATCTTTAGTAGATCAGTTAGAGGAGGAGTTGGTTTTATATTCCAGGAGAGCTGGAGTGGGATAGTCAAGGAATGGAAATTAGTGAGCGACCGGCTCATGGTGGTAGATGTGGAAGGAGGAGAAAACCTAACTCTCTAATTATTGCATATGCAATTATATGCATATACCATATGGTCCTAATGATAATGCAATTGCTGCAGAGAAGGAAATTTTCTTTGAAGACCTGTAGAGAGAAATAGATTATGCCAGCCAAGAACCTATCATTAGGGGGATCTGAATGGCAGAGTTGGAAAAGTCCATCATCAGCGGCAGGATATCCTAGATAGATATGGGGAAGAATTGAAGAATGATAATGGAGAAAGATTATTGGACATGTGTGCAGCCAATGGATTAGCTGTTACTTATGGAGGAACACAAATGTTCTAGAGAAGAACCTAGCAGAACCGAAAAATCTATTATCTATATATCCTGATCAAGAAAGAAAGCCTAATAATGTCATAAACATAAGAGTGAAAAGAGGCTTCGAAATAGGGGGTGACCACTATTTACTGAAAATGGACAAAATATGGGGAGGAGGAGAATTAATTTGTACAAAGAAAAATTCCACAGCTAGGAAAGAATCCATAAAATCCTTCTGGCTAAAAGAGGTATCATATTTCCAGCAAGAGATAGAAAGAAGAACAAGAGACCCGAAATATCGGAAATAAATACCGAAATATGGGAAAGTGATGATGTAGAAACCAGCTAGAAATATTTTTAAAAAATGTTGTTAGAATCTGCTGCCATGGTGTATGGAAAGAGTAAAATGGGAGCTAGAAAAGAACAGCTTGGTGGAGCAAAGAAATCAAAATAGTTCTTCAAGAATAGAACTACTGTGGAAACAATATCTTGAAAACAGATCCCAAGAAAACTATGAAAAATACAAGAGGAAGAAAGTTGAAGTGAAACAATTGTTAGCGAATGCTAAAAAGAAAGCTTGGAAAGATTTTGGCAACAAGTTGGAGACTGATTATAAGGGAAACCAGAAATTGTTCTATAAGGTCTTGAAAGGACTAAGGAAAGAAAAAGCTGCAGTGCTAAAGCACATATAAGACAGAGAAGGGAATATTCTACGAAAAAGTAATGAAATTATGGAAAGATGGTGAGAATATTTTAGGAAATTATTAGAAGAAGAAAGTAGCTATCTTGGAAATGAGACTGAGGAAGAAAGAGTAGAAGAAATGTTGGAAGAGGATGACTATATAGACGAGGAGTAATTAGAAGAGACATTATCAGATATGAAACTGGGGCAGTCAGGAGGAATATATGAAATAACTCCCGAGATGATGAGATACAAGGGTCACAAAGGACAAGAGGTTATGCGACACTTATTTAACTTGGTGTGGAGACAGATTATTTACTCAAATAATGGAAAATTGCAGTTATAGATCCAATTTTTAAAAAATGAGACAACAGAAATTGCAATAACTACCGTGGAAATCTTTTAAGTGTGCCAAGTAAAGATCTTCAGCATAATATTAGGGTACTCCAGGAAGTGTATAAACATGAGTATCAATCCGGCAAAATAAAAGTAATGAGGATTGGAAAGAAGCCAAGCAGAGCCATGAGAGTGATTAGAATTAACGGTGAAATAACAGAGTAAATTACTAGTTTCAAATATATTGGAGCGTACCTGCACGAGAGTGGCTATATAGATACTGAAATAACAGGGTATATGATGTTCAAGCATACATGTATAATATCTATAGGATGTGCAAGCAGGATGTTCAACGCCGTGAAAGGAGGCTTCTTGAACCTCGCGAGGTGGAAAAAAAGACAAATCTGCAAGTCTGCCTTTCTACCAATCTTGACATAATCCTAGGATTCAAGCTGGAGTAATTTTATGAAAAAAAAAAAAAAAAAAAAAACTGTGAAATATTTTTTTTTTATTATATAATGAAAATTTTATTCCATCAAAATAAAAATTATATTTATATATATTTTGTTTTTATAATAAAATTTAACAGTTTTTTTCGGTCCCTGGAATAAACTATTAATTATAAACGGGATCTGAATAAACTATTTATTATTAGCCAGATAGTTATATTATAATTATGACTTATAGATAGATAGAAAGATAGACGACTTTATCCTGGGACTAAGTCCCTAAGGAATAACATGATTGAATAACAAAAACATAAACAATATCTATATATCTACAATATTTTTATAATAAATATTTATCTTTATTAACGAGATCTATATCTTGACCGTCATTTTAGAATTTCCTTTTAAAAATTAGAATACCTTTTTTCCAAGTATTTACCCGCTCTCCCTCTTAAAAACTTATTTTGGTTTCATAATTGATATTTTATAAAAATAACTATAGGAATTTTATTCAAATTTGGTTAAGAACTGTTCGAAGGAAAGGACCATGTTTAGTGTTTTGTGCGGATTGTATTGTATTTTTCAATGACTTTGGGCTTAAATGGAACCAGATTTCGTATTTTCTGAATTTTTTCTCGATGAATCTGCCACAGAAAAAAAACTATGTTGTCAGTTGTACATGTGTTTGGGTGTTTCTTAAGGTACAATTGAAGTTCAGGAAATTCCGCCAGGTTATAAGAAGTGTCCCGACCAGAATCTGTGCTGTCTCGTAGCTGATATCTGTTGCTTCATTAGACTATGCTGCGAAGGTACAAGGTAGGCACAGTTAATTTCCGTACTAACAAAAATAATCATACAATTTTAACAGATAATACTGATAATTCATTTAATTATTCCAGAAGGAAAGGCTTTGCGATTCCTTGCTCGTAGGCTATCACCTATATTCTGAAAAGGTGAGATAAAAATGTCGACAGCTTTTAAATAAAGAAAATATGTAAGGAACGATTAAGCCCTATATGTAAGACGAAGAACCCGTTGTCAGTTATAAAATATAAGAAATATTAACTGAGTGTTGTTGTTCACTAAATTATGAAATTAATCAGTTTAATGCATTTAATCCATCTTATCCTTCTGAATCGAATCATATAGTAATTTTATGAACTAAGAACTAAATTAATCAGTTAACCGAAAACGAAAATATATCGTTAGCTAATGCAATAAAATGAAAACACTATTAAAACATATTATTAAACACTATTAAAAAATCTATTTTTATATGTTACTAAAGTCGTCAATAAATTAAGTGTTACAATATATACACAATTACAGAATATAAAATAATAATAATCAAAATATCGTTTATAAAATTAAATGTGTTCAGTGTCTACATCGATATTACAACTGCGAAACCTCGCAAAATAAAATTAGAATAAAGTAGCATAAAATGAATGTAAATAATCCTAAAACATCAACGCTTCAGCATTAGCGAGGCACGCTATCTTTGACGATCAGAATATTGATTTCATCAACGTAAACATTTTAAATAAAGCAGAGGAGGATTAAATAAGAACATTTATTGAATAAATTTATATCACCTAAAACATTAAAATTACTGTTAATTTTAAAACTAATATTAAAGATACCGGTTAATATTATGCGGATATTATCAATAAAATAGGCATTTAAATAATTGGCAGAGGATCTTTAAAAGTAAAAGGCTAACAAAATAACTTATTATGAAGGAATTAGAAGGACCGAGAGGCGGTCAAAAAAGTGGAACACAAATAGTAAAAACTATTTATTAGGAACCGACTTTTCGACCCACTTTGCAGGTCTTCTTCAGAATTGAATAAACAAGATACAAAAATAAAAATAAAACAATGGTATATATAATGAATGAATTAATAATTAAAAAGACTAAGGGAGAAAAAATGAAAACAATGATGAATTTGTAAAATGAAACTGATAGAGTAATAACAACAACTAAAAATAAATTAGTGAATATTTAATATGTAAAATAATATTTAATTTTATATTTAGTATGTAATGTAATATATTAAGCTGTTTATTAATAAAACAGGCTATATCATAATAAAAATATATAAACTAAAAGAGAAATAACATTAACTAAAATATTAATAACTCTGCTAAATTAGTAAAGAAGGGGAATACAAATAAATAAACAGACAAAATTTAGTACCATGAAGCAAAAAGGAGGTTGGAGAAGTGACTTAGCAAAAATCAAAGTAATTAAGGAGGCGGTGTAGGAGTAGTAATTAGAATGTCATTAATAGTTATATAGAAGGCAGTGAGGAGAAGTTGTCATTATAAGTGCCATCTGTAGAGGATGTAATTAACAAAAACTAGTATATACATAGTAGGAAAACTGATAGAAAGTTTTCATTATTTTAGTAATTTTAAAAATGATTTTAAAATCAGCAAAGTAATAAAGGAGTGGTGTAATTAACAGTAATTAAGAAAGTCATAATAGTTATATAGAGAAGAGAGAACGTGGGAGTTGTCAATATAATGAGGGTTAATCCTAAAAATAAATAAAAGAAATATTGAAAATAGAGGAAAAAGATTAATCTAAAGTAACAAATGTAAATAATAAATTAAAATAAAATTAAATATATAATATGGGCAAAGGAGAAAATAAAATTTGATCAGAATTCATTAACAAAGAGATAAAATAACTTATTGTATTGAGCTATGCTCCGCAGACAAATAGTACAGTCTTGGCACTATTAAATAGGGAGATGTGAAGATCATCTAATTTTCTAGGTAATAATATAAACGAATTTGTGGTTCGTACGAAATGTGGTTTATATGAGTAAATAAACATAACTTTGACGGACGTAGGTCCCTCACAATTGTGGGATTACTTAGATTTCTCAATTAGGAACGTCTAGAAATGAAATAAATCGGTCGTAAAATTTTCGGTCAGTTCAGTGAACAAGGTTCAGTGAATTTATATACATTGGTATATAAATTATATTTATCTTGCAAAACCAAAAATATTTAGAAGAAAATTTACATAGAGGTGTCTGATAACAAAATATTATACCAATAATAGAATTAGTATAAAGAACCACCTTGATAAAATAACGATATTGTACCGATTGTAATTGTCGATAGTTTGTGATTAAAAGATTAAAATAAATTAATCAAATATTAGGTTTATGATGATTAAACATACTCTTGTATCTGGAGGTCTCATTCCGTTATTATATATCGTTTTCTTTCAGTAGGTAACTAGTTTCCAAGAGATTTCTTCGTGTTCCGTGACAACATCAGAACTGTCAATATCACTAGATAAAGCATTTAAAATCGACAATTTCGACATTTTAAGCGGAAGAACCTACTTAACTTATATCTTATTCTCCTGCTGCAGACTTGTTCATCTCACAAATGGGGAAAATCAAGTAATACAATTATTTAATTGGAGTGAAAACAAAATCGTTTTTGTAACCTTTATTATCGAACCATTTGATTTTTTTTTTTATTTTAATATAATTTTTGATGTGTTTATGTTATGTATTATGTTTATGTATGTTACCTTCAAGTAAAATTCCCTTTTCGGCCCACCAATTTTAACCGAAATCTAGTAAATACATTCATATTAATATTAAAGTCCTATTTACCAAATTTGAGATGTTTTACATTATAATTTAATATAATTTATTATAGTAAAGTACTTCAGGTAAAGTACCACTACCGGTCTGCCGATGTTAACCAAAATTTATTATATTAATATGTAAGTCTTATATACCTAATTTGAGACGTTTTGCATTTCAATGTAATATAATTTTTGATGATAATCAATAATGACCTTCAAGTAAAGTACCATTTCCTCTAATCATGTAGTGACCAAAAAAGAAGGTTTACAATTAGAATTTTCAGCAATACAAAATACAAAATTTTAAATTTCTAACCGTGTTTGAGTTATGAGATAAGCTCGTACGAACGTAAGTACAGATGTCACGACGAAACTAGTCAAAATGGATGCTGGAATGGTCAAAATGGATATTTCCATTGAAATCTGAAGCTACCATATAATTACAGACTATGCACATGGGAAGAAAACCTTAATGATTTGATTTATAAAAAAATAATATTTAATTCCATGTACATAACCCTGGCTGGATTTATGATTTGTTTCAGGGGGGAGAGGGAGTGAAGGGGGGGGGGAAGGAGGGGAGGTGAAGGGAGAGGGCAAGGTTAATTTCGCTGCACTTACTTTCATACTCACTTTTCAATAAAAAATCAACTGTTTTATATTTGTATTTTAGGTAATCTATTTCGAAATAAATAACATATCATAACATTAACACATTTTATTGGCTGAATCATGGTATAAACAAACAAAAATAAAGAAAAATAAAATATTACAATTAGGGATTGATAAGTTATTTGCCACTTCTGTAAATTTATATACCATATATTTATTTTCTACAAGTTTATAGAAGTGGCAAATAATTTATCAATCCCTAATTAGATTGATCCTTCTGTACCATCATGCGGATGTCAACTATATATTAAAATGAACATGTACGATCAATAACATTCAAATTTCCCTTTCCGATTTTTTTTCAGCAGAAATGTTTATGATCTCCTCATATTTATGGAAGCAGCGTCTGATTTGGCCCAATCCATGAAATTAATAGGTACAGGGTCACTGTCAGTTCAACTGTTATATTCCAGTTGACATCCGCATGATGGTATTCCCAGAAAAACCAATTACTCACCGGCATTACTGGACCCTTAAACCGTTTTCCTATAACCACCTTACCCTTTCTTCCATTACTAGTTTAGTGCGAGAACAAACCAATACAAACTTTTCTGTTTGATATAATCTACTTCAACCTTGGTGAGTACCAACATGTATTTGATTTCTTGCTTTAATTAAATTCATAATTCATAAGTGTTTTATAATACTGATTTATACTACATCTAATTTAATATGTATAATAATACCAAACTATAGTTTGAATTTTTGTTTGTTTTAGAACTGAAGATGAATGTATAACATCCGAAACTAGTTATAAATAAAACAAAATTATAGAAGTGGCAAATAATTTAGCAATCCCTAATTGTTATATTCCACTTACACATAATTTTCAAAATAGCTTTTCCAAAGAAATGTTGATATATTTATATAGAAAGAGGTGGTAATATGGTCCCTACCATATCCAACTCTCGGTTTTCATATTTGTCACTTCAAAAACGCAAAATGAAGCAGTTGGGACAATTATTATTAACACATTAAGCTATTATCATGAAAAAGGATCATCCGGAATCATTTTCGTAAAATATGTTTGTATTATAAAAATAATTCTCTCCAATTCAAGTTAAAAATTATATTTCACAAGATGAAGAAGAGAATAACTGAGTTTTTCCCAACATGTTGTGTTTATTTTTTATTTATTTATTTAAATCGGTTATAGTCAGAGATATTTAGATAGGATTGGCCTAATACATTACAAGTAGAATAACAAAAAAAATGTAAGTACAAAATAAGAAAAGCAAGCAAAACAATGAAAGATAGAAAAATACAAAAATACATGAGTCTCGAATCATGTATTTTTTAATTATTTTTTATACTCTCGTATCACAACGGAGAGGGATAATTAATGGGTAATAAGTCTTCTGACGCCAGAGTGATTAGCAAGGCAAATCCCAGTCCTTTAGTGGATCAAAAATAAATCATTCATTAATTTTTTTTATTTTAATTTTATATAATATGTACGAAAATTGTTCAATTGAGCTTTATACTTCCTGGTACGGAGTAAAGGAAATATTATAATCGCGAAAATTTTCGGTTTTCAGATTTCAACGGAAATATCCAGTTTGACTATTTTCGTTTTGACGTCTGTGCGTAGGTTAGTGCGTACGTACGAGCATATCTCGCATAGTTCAAAAACGGTTAGCCGTAGAAAGTTAAAATTTTGTGTTTAGGATGTATTTTAGGGGTTAGGATTGCTATTAAATCTAATTGTGAAGCACCCCTTTTGGTCTCTACATGATTACCGAAAGTTGTACTTTACTTGAAGGCCATTACTGATTTTCATCAAATGTGATATTAATAACAATTAATATCAATATATATTAATGTTATATTAATATTAATATCTTATTAATTAATTATATAATAATTAATTTATTAATTTTATATTAATTAATATTATATTAATATTATAATATATATTGATATCAATTAATATTAATATATATTAATATCAAATTAATTTCATCAAAAGTGATATTAAATATAACGCAAAACTTCTCAAATTTGGTATGTAAGACTTACGTATTAATATAAATAACACAATAAATGTTGGTTAAAATTGGCAAATCGAAAGTGGTACTTTACTTAAAGGTCGTATTAGACATTCATCAAAATTTATATTAAAATACAATGTATTGTAAATCATCTCAAATTTGGTAAATAGGACTTTTATATCAATATGAATGTATTTAATAGTTTTTGGTTAAAATTGGTGAGCGGAAAAGAATACTTATGAAGGTCATAACAAACATTTCAAAAATTTATCAAAATTAAATACAGAGATCATGTGATTTAGTAATAAAGGTTACAAACGCGTTTTTGTAAAAATTTTATTACTAGTTATAATTGTTAAAATTGTGCGTACAATTCTTCTTTTTTTTTCCATTTGTGAGATGAACAAGTCTGCAGCAGGAGAATAAGATATAAGTTAAGTGGGTTCTTTCGCTTAAAATGTCGAAACTGTCGATTTCCTATGCTTTATGTAGTGACATTGGCAGTTCTAATTTAGTCACGGAACAGGAAGAAATCTCTTAGGAGCTAGTTACCTACTGAAAGAAAACGACGGATGAGAGGAAATAACGGAATGAGACCTCCAGATACAAGAGTATGTGTGGGTGTGCCAATGGATGGATATCTCGACGCCGAGTGTCGTTTTTGAGATACTGCAATCTTCGGAAACTAGTAGGGAAATTCAGGATCACAGTTTGAGCCACCGATTTATAATTTAATTTGGCATAGAAGGAAGTCATGAATGAAGGAATGTGGTGCCCACATCAGATATTTTTTTTATGCTAAGCAATGTAATTCATTTTCGTCTAGTTCTTAATAGTTAGTGAGATTTTTCAATACTAAATGTTGATATGTATCACGATAGGTTTTGAGAAATTCCTTCAATATTGAATTTCTTCCGTCATTTTTATTTTTTTTATGCAATTTAAATAATGTTTCTCTAGTTTCTACTATTTAATTTTTTTTTTTGACAAATGTTATTTAATTATTATTTTTTTCTAATAAGCTTTTTATGAATATTTAATTGTTGCTATTATTCTGCTGTCAAATATTAAAAACATCGAGGTCCGAAATATCGATATGTTTGAGAACTTTCAATTAGATATATCGATATTTTGATCGATATTTATTTCTCTAACCAGAAACCGTTAAGAAGATGGCTAACTTGAAAAAATTAAATGTTTTCCACTCCTGGCAGACAATTTTACTGGGTCTTTGAGGTTTAAGTCTTAATCTATTAACAGCAGAGCAGAATGCACTAGGGTTTTCTTCACATTCCGTAAACACATTCTTAAGTGATCAAAATAAATTCTTATTTTTACTGATAACTGTTTTTTATTCAGATTTAAGGCTACCTAACTAATCCGGAATGAAATAAATTCATTTACAATTATGAGGCTGAGATTTTACTCTTTTTATTATTAAAGAAGCCATTGCTGTTAAACCACGGCTTATGATTTATTCCTTTATTGGAGTCACATGAATTTAATTTTTGATTGGCATAAATTCCGGATGACGTCATTAAGTGTAGCATATAATTTTCAAAATGTTGTAGCTAATATTTAAATCATCCAAACTTAATTCAAAGATTAAATAATTCTTACGTTCCACGTCCCTATACCTAAATCTCTAATTTTCAACTTGCGGCATGAATCCCCTGAAGCAGTCCCCACCCGGAGACCCGAACCGGGGACTAGTTTACTTCCGGATAATGAGCGTTTTACCTCAGAGAGATCCATGACTTTTTGTGGTATTTTGTGAACTAAAAATATGTGAGTAGGGCGTTCAAACCTACGTCACACCCTCCAGCAAGCCTGGAGGGGCACTCTCATTGTTGGTCAGCGAGCCCATCGGACTTAGCCGGGAGGAACTTCCAAGGAATTTCCACCGACCATCCCCACATCCGCCACCCGTGGGACGCTCCCCTACGCGGTAATGAGATCCGCGCCCTTAAAATAATTAAACTATTTATTATTAGCCTCTCAAAATAATTAAACTATTTATTATAAGCCTCTTAAAATAATTTAACTATTTACTCTCAAAATAATTACACTATTTACTATGAGCCCTTAATAGTTAAACTATTGATTACAGGCGAGATCTCAGCACAGTTAAACTGTATATTAAATGAACCTCAAAAAAGTTAAACTACTTATTATAGCTAGATTTCAACGTTGTTAAACTATTTATTATAAGCCCCAAAGGATAATAAAACTATTTACTAAAAGCCATAAATAGTTATACAATTTATTATTAGTCACTCAAAATAACTAAACTATTTAATATAAGCCCAAAACAGTTAAACTATTTTTTATAAGCCAGGTCTCAAAATATTTGAATTATTTAGTATAATCAGTTGAGGTCCGCGTGATGGTACAGAAGGATCAATCTAATTAGGGATTGATATTAATACCGGATAATAAAAAATAAAATCTCATTGTGATGAATCCGCTACCTCCCCGACTATATGGCCTACCAAAAATACGCAAACCGGAAATTCCTGTAAGACCAGTTGTTACATCAATACCCGGATCTATAAACTTGCCATTACTTTAACAATTTTTCAAAATCAAAATCTCATTGTCTCCACAACACACTGTAAAGAAATCTATAGCGTTAGTCAACAAAATTAAAAACATACTAATTCGGGCTAGTGCAAAATTAATATCATTCTACGTGACAAATCTTTTCACAAGTATCCCGACACCAGAAACAACAGAAATTTTAGAAACTGACAACAGTTAATCTTCTGATCGAATGTATCTAGGCTATAAAAACTAGATTTTTACAATTTGAAGTCTGTTTGTATAAACCATAATTATTTTCAATTTGATGGAAAATTCTTCAAACAGAAAGAAGGCTTACCGATGTGCTCCCCTCTATTACCCCTTCTGGCAGATTTCTTTATGGACAAATTAGAACAAAAAATTCTTGACCTAAACAATTCTCAATTAACTCAATATTAGCTCATCAAAATTACATATACTGGTATCGGTATGTAGATGACATTAAATACCTATGGTCTGGTACGACAAGACAAATAAATAATTTCTTAAAGAAAATAAACGAAATTCACCTTTCGATTAAATTAACAGTAGAACTGGAAAAAACAAAACAATAAAGTTTTTAGATTTGGAAATCTGTATAAAAAAACAAGTGTCATGAATTTGGAATTCACCGGAAACCCACCCGGATGTCGTTATAAACAATGAAGTTAGGAGACCGATAGCACATAAACTCGCAGCCTTTAATAGCATGATTTATCATCTTTCGAACGTAGCATTAAACGAAAAGAATTATAATAAAGAAATTGAAATAATATATTCCATAGCAAAAAATAACGGGTACAATAAAACCACTGTTAATCAAATTTAAAATAAAACAACTACAAAAAAAGACAATTAATAAAATCTATTCAACAACCCCCGAAGAAAGGCCCGTCCCGAAACATTATGTCTTGATTCCATATTCGGTCCTATATCCACCAAAGTCGGAAATAAATTGAAAAAACTAGGATTGAACCATGCATTTAAAATAGAAAAAACCCTATCCTGATAATTCCCTTCTCCTAAAGGCAAAATAGACCCTTTGCAAAATAGCGGAATATACGAACTAAATTGTAATGATTGGGCAGCCAAATACACGGGAAAAAATGGAAGATCACTAAATCAGAGATTAAAGAAACATATACGTTCATATAACAATAAGACAGAGAATTCCAACTTTGCAATTCTTTGCAATTAAATTTTAAAAAAACATAAATTCATCAAAGACTAAGGAGTTAAATTAATACATCAAGTTGAAAACAGTCTCAAATTAAATATATATGAAGCACTTGAAATAATAAAATACTTCATATCCAATCTAGATTTTTGCTTAAATGATCAAATAAATATCTCCAATAGTCCAATCTTAAATTTATTTCCATCTATAACAGAAAAAAAAATTACTCCTCGGAATTACTAGAAAAATCCCGATCTCTAAACCGTTCACCTATAAACACCCCACCCTTCCTTCTATTACTAGTTTAGTGCGAGAACCAACCAATACAAATTTTTCTGTTTGATATAATATACTCAAACCTTGGTGAGTACCAACATGTTTTGATTTCTTGTCTTAACTAAATTCATAATTCATAAATCTTTTATAATACTAATTTATATTAAATTTAATTTCATATGTATAATAATACCAAACTGTATTTTGAATTTCTGTGTGTTTTTAGAACTGAAGATGAATGTATAACATTCGAAAATAGTTTTCAATAAAAACAAAATTATAGAAGTGACAAATAATTTATCAATCCCCATTTAGTATAAGCATCTCAAAATAGTTAAACTATTTATTATAAAGCAGATCTCAATAGTTATTATAGCAGATATAAATATTATAACAGATCAAAATAGTTAAACTATTTATTATAAGCCCTTCAAAATAATTATGTCATTTATTATAAGCTTATCAAAATAATTAATCTATTTATTATAAGTCCTCAAAGTAGTTACACTATTTGTCATAGACCAGAACTCATCATAGTTAAACTATTTATTAGAATCCGAATCTGAATAAACCAGGGATCGAAACAGTTATTCACCTTTCGCAAAGATTTTCATTTTAACAGTTTCACCAACACTTTTTTTCTTAATATACAAAATAACCGTTATTTAAAAATTTGTCTTTAAAAGTTATTTCTATAAAAGTTTTCTAAAAGCTTTTATATAAAATTTTATTTTATTTTGTGTTCCATTATTTCTACTTCAATGTAAATAAATATTTGATAACTTGCTTAGTTTGAGGATGATTCAAAGCTTGTCTTATTGGAGTTATTAGAGTTTGTTGTAATATCTCAAGATAGTTTGAGGATGATTCAAAGCTTGTCTTATTGGAGTTATTAGAGTTTGTTGTAATATCTCAAGATAGTAAAGATTCTCTAAAAAAACATTCCGTTTTAAAAATCTTTTCGCAGAAAAAAAAGGGCATCCGTAAAAGGCTATCACACCGGGAAAGGAGCAGGAGGGTTTTTACTTAACGCCAAGGATGCCATCTTGAGAACTTCGCTCCTAATAATAGAATTTTGCTAATAACATTTTTTTATAAATATTTTTTTTCAAACTGCTTGTGGACACGTGCAATAAAAAAAGTAAATCGTTGATAAACATTTATTTAATGGATTAATATTGATAACAGTACTTCAATATTAATTCATTAAATAAATGTTTATCTACAATTTCCCTTTTTTATTAAACTAGTCCCCAAATAGTTAGAGAAAAAATTTTTTATAAAAAAATCTTTAGTAGATCAGTTAGAGGAGGAGTTGGTTTTATATTCCAGGAGAGCTGGAGTGGGATAGTCAAGGAATGGAAATTAGTGAGCGACCGGCTCATGGTGGTAGATGTGGAAGGAGGAGAAAACCTAACTCTCTAATTATTGCATATGCAATTATATGCATATACCATATGGTCCTAATGATAATGCAATTGCTGCAGAGAAGGAAATTTTCTTTGAAGACCTGTAGAGAGAAATAGATTATACCAGCCAAGAACCTATCATTAGGGGGATCTGAATGGCAGAGTTGGAAAAGTCCATCATCAGCGGCAGGATATCCTAGATAGATATGGGGAAGAATTGAAGAATGATAATGGAGAAAGATTATTGGACATGTGTGCAGCCAATGGATTAGCTGTTACTTATGGAGGAACACAAATGTTCTAGAGAAGAACCTAGCAGAACCGAAAAATCTATTATCTATATATCCTGATCAAGAAAGAAAGCCTAATAATGTCATAAACATAAGAGTGAAAAGAGGCTTCGAAATAGGGGGTGACCACTATTTACTGAAAATGGACAAAATATGGGGAGGAGGAGAATTAATTTGTACAAAGAAAAATTCCACAGCTAGGAAAGAATCCATAAAATCCTTCTGGCTAAAAGAGGTATCATATTTCCAGCAAGAGATAGAAAGAAGAACAAGAGACCCGAAATATCGGAAATAAATACCGAAATATGGGAAAGTGATGATGTAGAAACCAGCTAGAAATATTTTTAAAAAATGTTGTTAGAATCTGCTGCCATGGTGTATGGAAAGAGTAAAATGGGAGCTAGAAAAGAACAGCTTGGTGGAGCAAAGAAATCAAAATAGTTCTTCAAGAATAGAACTACTGTGGAAACAATATCTTGAAAACAGATCCCAAGAAAACTATGAAAAATACAAGAGGAAGAAAGTTGAAGTGAAACAATTGTTAGCGAATGCTAAAAAGAAAGCTTGGAAAGATTTTGGCAACAAGTTGGAGACTGATTATAAGGGAAACCAGAAATTGTTCTATAAGGTCTTGAAAGGACTAAGGAAAGAAAAAGCTGCAGTGCTAAAGCACATATAAGACAGAGAAGGGAATATTCTACGAAAAAGTAATGAAATTATGGAAAGATGGTGAGAATATTTTAGGAAATTATTAGAAGAAGAAAGTAGCTATCTTGGAAATGAGACTGAGGAAGAAAGAGTAGAAGAAATGTTGGAAGAGGATGACTATATAGACGAGGAGTAATTAGAAGAGACATTATCAGATATGAAACTGGGGCAGTCAGGAGGAATATATGAAATAACTCCCGAGATGATGAGATACAAGGGTCACAAAGGACAAGAGGTTATGCGACACTTATTTAACTTGGTGTGGAGACAGATTATTTACTCAAATAATGGAAAATTGCAGTTATAGATCCAATTTTTAAAAAATGAGACAACAGAAATTGCAATAACTACCGTGGAAATCTTTTAAGTGTGCCAAGTAAAGATCTTCAGCATAATATTAGGGTACTCCAGGAAGTGTATAAACATGAGTATCAATCCGGCAAAATAAAAGTAATGAGGATTGGAAAGAAGCCAAGCAGAGCCATGAGAGTGATTAGAATTAACGGTGAAATAACAGAGTAAATTACTAGTTTCAAATATATTGGAGCGTACCTGCACGAGAGTGGCTATATAGATACTGAAATAACAGGGTATATGATGTTCAAGCATACATGTATAATATCTATAGGATGTGCAAGCAGGATGTTCAACGCCGTGAAAGGAGGCTTCTTGAACCTCGCGAGGTGGAAAAAAAGACAAATCTGCAAGTCTGCCTTTCTACCAATCTTGACATAATCCTAGGATTCAAGCTGGAGTAATTTTATGAAAAAAAAAAAAAAAAAAAAAACTGTGAAATATTTTTTTTTTATTATATAATGAAAATTTTATTCCATCAAAATAAAAATTATATTTATATATATTTTGTTTTTATAATAAAATTTAACAGTTTTTTTCGGTCCCTGGAATAAACTATTAATTATAAACGGGATCTGAATAAACTATTTATTATTAGCCAGATAGTTATATTATAATTATGACTTATAGATAGATAGAAAGATAGACGACTTTATCCTGGGACTAAGTCCCTAAGGAATAACATGATTGAATAACAAAAACATAAACAATATCTATATATCTACAATATTTTTATAATAAATATTTATCTTTATTAACGAGATCTATATCTTGACCGTCATTTTAGAATTTCCTTTTAAAAATTAGAATACCTTTTTTCCAAGTATTTACCCGCTCTCCCCTCTTAAAAACTTATTTTGGTTTCATAATTGATATTTTATAAAAATAACTATAGGAATTTTATTCAAATTTGGTTAAGAACTGTTCGAAGGAAAGGACCATGTTTAGTGTTTTGTGCGGATTGTATTGTATTTTTCAATGACTTTGGGCTTAAATGGAACCAGATTTCGTATTTTCTGAATTTTTTCTCGATGAATCTGCCACAGAAAAAAAACTATGTTGTCAGTTGTACATGTGTTTGGGTGTTTCT
This sequence comes from Rhaphigaster nebulosa, assembly GCA_948150685.1. Classification (NCBI taxonomy): domain Eukaryota; kingdom Metazoa; phylum Arthropoda; class Insecta; order Hemiptera; family Pentatomidae; genus Rhaphigaster; species Rhaphigaster nebulosa. The sequence goes on from OX411306.1 coordinate 30,579,922, forward strand.
TAAGGTACAATTGAAGTTCAGGAAATTCCGCCAGGTTATAAGAAGTGTCCCGACCAGAAATCTGTGCTGTCTCGTAGCTGATATCTGTTGCTTCATTAGACTATGCTGCGAAGGTACAAGGTAGGCACAGTTAATTTCCGTACTAACAAAAATAATCATACAATTTTAACAGATAATACTGATAATTCATTTAATTATTCCAGAAGGAAAGGCTTTGCGATTCCTTGCTCGTAGGCTATCACCTATATTCTGAAAAGGTGAGATAAAAATGTCGACAGCTTTTAAATAAAGAAAATATGTAAGGAACGATTAAGCCCTATATGTAAGACGAAGAACCCGTTGTCAGTTATAAAATATAAGAAATATTAACTGAGTGTTGTTGTTCACTAAATATGAAATTAATCAGTTTAATGCATTTAATCCATCTTATCCTTCTGAATCGAATCATATAGTAATTTTATGAACTAAGAACTAAATTAATCAGTTAACCGAAAACGAAAATATATCGTTAGCTAATGCAATAAAATGAAAACACTATTAAAACATATTATTAAACACTATTAAAAAATCTATTTTTATATGTTACTAAAGTCGTCAATAAATAAGTGTTACAATATATACACAATTACAGAATATAAAATAATAATAATCAAAATATCGTTTATAAAATTAAATGTGTTCAGTGTCTACATCGATATTACAACTGCGAAACCTCGCAAAATAAAATTAGAATAAAGTAGCATAAAATGAATGTAAATAATCCTAAAACATCAACGCTTCAGCATTAGCGAGGCACGCTATCTTTGACGATCAGAATATTGATTTCATCAACGTAAACATTTTAAATAAAGCAGAGGAGGATTAAATAAGAACATTTATTGAATAAATTTATATCACCTAAAACATTAAAATTACTGTTAATTTTAAAACTAATATTAAGATACCGGTTAATATTATGCGGATATTATCAATAAAATAGGCATTTAAATAATTGGCAGAGGATCTTTAAAAGTAAAAGGCTAACAAAATAACTTATTATGAAGGAATTAGAAGGACCGAGAGGCGGTCAAAAAAGTGGAACACAAATAGTAAAAACTATTTATTAGGAACCGACTTTTCGACCCACTTTGCAGGTCTTCTTCAGAATTGAATAAACAAGATACAAAAATAAAAATAAAACAATGGTATATATAATGAATGAATTAATAATTAAAAAGACTAAGGGAGAAAAAATGAAAACAATGATGAATTTGTAAAATGAAACTGATAGAGTAATAACAACAACTAAAAATAAATTAGTGAATAATTAATATGTAAAATAATATTTAATTTTATATTTAGTATGTAATGTAATATATTAAGCTGTTTATTAATAAAACAGGCTATATCATAATAAAAATATATAAACTAAAAGAGAAATAATAA
>OX411306.1:30581546-30707890 GCA_948150685.1 Rhaphigaster nebulosa
AAATAACATTAACTAAAATATTAATAACTCTGCTAAATTAGTAAAGAAGGGGAATACAAATAAATAAACAGACAAAATTTAGTACCATGAAGCAAAAAGGAGGTTGGAGAAGTGACTTAGCAAAAATCAAAGTAATTAAGGAGGCGGTGTAGGAGTAGTAATTAGAATGTCATTAATAGTTATATAGAAGGCAGTGAGGAGAAGTTGTCATTATAAGTGCCATCTGTAGAGGATGTAATTAACAAAAACTAGTATATACATAGTAGGAAAACTGATAGAAAGTTTTCATTATTTTAGTAATTTTAAAAATGATTTTAAAATCAGCAAAGTAATAAAGGAGTGGTGTAATTAACAGTAATTAAGAAAGTCATAATAGTTATATAGAGAAGAGAGAACGTGGGAGTTGTCAATATAATGAGGGTTAATCCTAAAAATAAATAAAAGAAATATTGAAAATAGAGGAAAAAGATTAATCTAAAGTAACAAATGTAAATAATAAATTAAAATAAAATTAAATATATAATATGGGCAAAGGAGAAAATAAAATTTGATCAGAATTCATTAACAAAGAGATAAAATAACTTATTGTATTGAGCTATGCTCCGCAGACAAATAGTACAGTCTTGGCACTATTAAATAGGGAGATGTGAAGATCATCTAATTTTCTAGGTAATAATATAAACGAATTTGTGGTTCGTACGAAATGTGGTTTATATGAGTAAATAAACATAACTTTGACGGACGTAGGTCCCTCACAATTGTGGGATTACTTAGATTTCTCAATTAGGAACGTCTAGAAATGAAATAAATCGGTCGTAAAATTTTCGGTCAGTTCAGTGAACAAGGTTCAGTGAATTTATATACATTGGTATATAAATTATATTTATCTTGCAAAACCAAAAATATTTAGAAGAAAATTTACATAGAGGTGTCTGATAACAAAATATTATACCAATAATAGAATTAGTATAAAGAACCACCTTGATAAAATAACGATATTGTACCGATTGTAATTGTCGATAGTTTGTGATTAAAAGATTAAAATAAATTAATCAAATATTAGGTTTATGATGATTAAACATACTCTTGTATCTGGAGGTCTCATTCCGTTATTATATATCGTTTTCTTTCAGTAGGTAACTAGTTTCCAAGAGATTTCTTCGTGTTCCGTGACAACATCAGAACTGTCAATATCACTAGATAAAGCATTTAAAATCGACAATTTCGACATTTTAAGCGGAAGAACCTACTTAACTTATATCTTATTCTCCTGCTGCAGACTTGTTCATCTCACAAATGGGGAAAATCAAGTAATACAATTATTTAATTGGAGTGAAAACAAAATCGTTTTTGTAACCTTTATTATCGAACCATTTGATTTTTTTTTTTATTTTAATATAATTTTTGATGTGTTTATGTTATGTATTATGTTTATGTATGTTACCTTCAAGTAAAATTCCCTTTTCGGCCCACCAATTTTAACCGAAATCTAGTAAATACATTCATATTAATATTAAAGTCCTATTTACCAAATTTGAGATGTTTTACATTATAATTTAATATAATTTATTATAGTAAAGTACTTCAGGTAAAGTACCACTACCGGTCTGCCGATGTTAACCAAAATTTATTATATTAATATGTAAGTCTTATATACCTAATTTGAGACGTTTTGCATTTCAATGTAATATAATTTTTGATGATAATCAATAATGACCTTCAAGTAAAGTACCATTTCCTCTAATCATGTAGTGACCAAAAAAGAAGGTTTACAATTAGAATTTTCAGCAATACAAAATACAAAATTTTAAATTTCTAACCGTGTTTGAGTTATGAGATAAGCTCGTACGAACGTAAGTACAGATGTCACGACGAAACTAGTCAAAATGGATGCTGGAATGGTCAAAATGGATATTTCCATTGAAATCTGAAGCTACCATATAATTACAGACTATGCACATGGGAAGAAAACCTTAATGATTTGATTTATAAAAAAATAATATTTAATTCCATGTACATAACCCTGGCTGGATTTATGATTTGTTTCAGGGGGGAGAGGGAGTGAAGGGGGGGGGGGGGAAGGAGGGGAGGTGAAGGGAGAGGGCAAGGTTAATTTCGCTGCACTTACTTTCATACTCACTTTTCAATAAAAAATCAACTGTTTTATATTTGTATTTTAGGTAATCTATTTCGAAATAAATAACATATCATAACATTAACACATTTTATTGGCTGAATCATGGTATAAACAAACAAAAATAAAGAAAAATAAAATATTACAATTAGGGATTGATAAGTTATTTGCCACTTCTGTAAATTTATATACCATATATTTATTTTCTACAAGTTTATAGAAGTGGCAAATAATTTATCAATCCCTAATTAGATTGATCCTTCTGTACCATCATGCGGATGTCAACTATATATTAAAATGAACATGTACGATCAATAACATTCAAATTTCCCTTTCCGATTTTTTTTCAGCAGAAATGTTTATGATCTCCTCATATTTATGGAAACAGCGTCTGATTTGGCCCAATCCATGAAATTAATAGGTACAGGGTCACTGTCAGTTCAACTGTTATATTCCAGTTGACATCCGCATGATGGTATTCCCAGAAAAACCAATTACTCACCGGCATTACTGGACCCTTAAACCGTTTACCTATAACCACCTTACCCTTTCTTCCATTACTAGTTTAGTGCGAGAACAAACCAATACAAACTTTTCTGTTTGATATAATCTACTTCAACCTTGGTGAGTACCAACATGTATTTGATTTCTTGCTTTAATTAAATTCATAATTCATAAGTGTTTTATAATACTGATTTATACTACATCTAATTTAATATGTATAATAATACCAAACTATAGTTTGAATTTTTGTTTGTTTTAGAACTGAAGATGAATGTATAACATCCGAAACTAGTTATAAATAAAACAAAATTATAGAAGTGGCAAATAATTTAGCAATCCCTAATTGTTATATTCCACTTACACATAATTTTCAAAATAGCTTTTCCAAAGAAATGTTGATATATTTATATAGAAAGAGGTGGTAATATGGTCCCTACCATATCCAACTCTCGGTTTTCATATCTGTCACTTCAAAAACGCAAAATGAAGCAGTTGGGACAATTATTATTAACACATTAAGCTATTATCATGAAAAAGGATCATCCGGAATCATTTTCGTAAAATATGTTTGTATTATAAAAATAATTCTCTCCAATTCAAGTTAAAAATTATATTTCACAAGATGAAGAAGAGAATAACTGAGTTTTTCCCAACATGTTGTGTTTATTTTTTATTTATTTATTTAAATCGGTTATAGTCAGAGATATTTAGATAGGATTGGCCTAATACATTACAAGTAGAATAACAAAAAAAATGTAAGTACAAAATAAGAAAAGCAAGCAAAACAATGAAAGATAGAAAAATACAAAAATACATGAGTCTCGAATCATGTATTTTTTAATTATTTTTTATACTCTCGTATCACAACGGAGAGGGATAATTAATGGGTAATAAGTCTTCTGACGCCAGAGTGATTAGCAAGGCAAATCCCAGTCCTTTAGTGGATCAAAAATAAATCATTCATTAATTTTTTTTATTTTAATTTTATATAATATGTACGAAAATTGTTCAATTGAGCTTTATACTTCCTGGTACGGAGTAAAGGAAATATTATAATCGCGAAAATTTTCGGTTTTCAGATTTCAACGGAAATATCCAGTTTGACTATTTTCGTTTTGACGTCTGTGCGTAGGTTAGTGCGTACGTACGAGCATATCTCGCATAGTTCAAAAACGGTTAGCCGTAGAAAGTTAAAATTTTGTGTTTAGGATGTATTTTAGGGGTTAGGATTGCTATTAAATCTAGTTGTGAAGCACCCCTTTTGGTCTCTACATGATTACCGAAAGTTGTACTTTACTTGAAGGCCATTACTGATTTTCATCAAATGTGATATTAATAACAATTAATATCAATATATATTAATGTTATATTAATATTAATATCTTATTAATTAATTATATAATAATTAATTTATTAATTTTATATTAATTAATATTATATTAATATTATAATATATATTGATATCAATTAATATTAATATATATTAATATCAAATTAATTTCATCAAAAGTGATATTAAATATAACGCAAAACTTCTCAAATTTGGTATGTAAGACTTACGTATTAATATAAATAACACAATAAATGTTGGTTAAAATTGGCAAATCGAAAGTGGTACTTTACTTAAAGGTCGTATTAGACATTCATCAAAATTTATATTAAAATACAATGTATTGTAAATCATCTCAAATTTGGTAAATAGGACTTTTATATCAATATGAATGTATTTAATAGTTTTTGGTTAAAATTGGTGAGCGGAAAAGAATACTTATGAAGGTCATAACAAACATTTCAAAAATTTATCAAAATTAAATACAGAGATCATGTGATTTAGTAATAAAGGTTACAAACGCGTTTTTGTAAAAATTTTATTACTAGTTATAATTGTTAAAATTGTGCGTACAATTCTTCTTTTTTTTTCCATTTGTGAGATGAACAAGTCTGCAGCAGGAGAATAAGATATAAGTTAAGTGGGTTCTTTCGCTTAAAATGTCGAAACTGTCGATTTCCTATGCTTTATGTAGTGACATTGGCAGTTCTAATTTAGTCACGGAACAGGAAGAAATCTCTTAGGAGCTAGTTACCTACTGAAAGAAAACGACGGATGAGAGGAAATAACGGAATGAGACCTCCAGATACAAGAGTATGTGTGGGTGTGCCAATGGATGGATATCTCGACGCCGAGTGTCGTTTTTGAGATACTGCAATCTTCGGAAACTAGTAGGGAAATTCAGGATCACAGTTTGAGCCACCGATTTATAATTTAATTTGGCATAGAAGGAAGTCATGAATGAAGGAATGTGGTGCCCACATCAGATATTTTTTTTATGCTAAGCAATGTAATTCATTTTCGTCTAGTTCTTAATAGTTAGTGAGATTTTTCAATACTAAATGTTGATATGTATCACGATAGGTTTTGAGAAATTCCTTCAATATTGAATTTCTTCCGTCATTTTTATTTTTTTTATGCAATTTAAATAATGTTTCTCTAGTTTCTACTATTTAATTTTTTTTTTTGACAAATGTTATTTAATTATTATTTTTTTCTAATAAGCTTTTTATGAATATTTAATTGTTGCTATTATTCTGCTGTCAAATATTAAAAACATCGAGGTCCGAAATATCGATATGTTTGAGAACTTTCAATTAGATATATCGATATTTTGATCGATATTTATTTCTCTAACCAGAAACCGTTAAGAAGATGGCTAACTTGAAAAAATTAAATGTTTTCCACTCCTGGCAGACAATTTTACTGGGTCTTTGAGGTTTAAGTCTTAATCTATTAACAGCAGAGCAGAATGCACTAGGGTTTTCTTCACATTCCGTAAACACATTCTTAAGTGATCAAAATAAATTCTTATTTTTACTGATAACTGTTTTTTATTCAGATTTAAGGCTACCTAACTAATCCGGAATGAAATAAATTCATTTACAATTATGAGGCTGAGATTTTACTCTTTTTATTATTAAAGAAGCCATTGCTGTTAAACCACGGCTTATGATTTATTCCTTTATTGGAGTCACATGAATTTAATTTTTGATTGGCATAAATTCCGGATGACGTCATTAAGTGTAGCATATAATTTTCAAAATGTTGTAGCTAATATTTAAATCATCCAAACTTAATTCAAAGACAACCAATCAAAATTAAGAGTGGAAACGAGGAGGGTTTTTAACAGCAGAATCTCTAGGTTTGCCCCATTCTGATTTCAGCAGCCATTCATTCACCTTTCTGACATCACCATTCATCTTTCATAATTCACCGCTTTCTCTTCTACTGCTGCACTTCACTCTGCTCAACAGCCAACCAGACTTCCAGCTGAAATCACCCTGTAGTAGACGGTACTCCAAAATAAAGAAGAAGATTAATCAAGTATTGTTAATTAATTATTATTATTATTATTCTGGAGAATATTATTTGGGTTTTTAAAAATTACCGATTATTAAAGTTCAAATTAAATTTTAATGAACATATTTAAAATGATTTTAATCATTAAAATTAAAATGATATTTTTTATCATCTAATTGATAACTATCTGTGCTGATTAAAGATATTTCTGTTATTTTCAACTATAAGTTTAAATATAAATCAAAAATTTAATTATAAAAGTGTATTATCATCTCATCATTATTTCAGCTCTCCTTTAATGTAAATTGTTGAAGACAAGGAAGTAAAAGGTAATCAGATATTATTTAATAAAATGTTTTGTTGCAACTTCTTCGTCTGCCAAACAGCAATTAACATTAATCACACTCTAACTCTCCTCGTCGGGACTTCATATCCTTAGGCAAAGCGCATTTAAATAAATTAATTAATTAATAATCATAAGAATGAGACTGACGAAGAGAGGTGATGTAGCAACATTATATATATATATATATATATATATATATATATATATATATATATATATATATATATATATATATATATATATATATATATATATATATGTATGTATCTATTATAAAAAAATTTTCTCCTGCATAGTGACCATCTGCAGGAGGAGTTTATTTAGAAAATGTACATATTTCATGTGAAACCGCATGCATGTAAAGTGCTATTTACATTGTTTTGTCACAGTAAAGTATACTACTGTACAATATAATAAAGTGATATACATTAAAAAATAAAGAATATAAAAAAAATGAATAAAATTAATGAAATAGAGGATTATAGAAACAGATGTAAAACTAGAAATATTGTAGATACTTACTTAAAAAGGATAAGGTATCACAGAAAGTACTAACTTAAATAAAAAGAACAGTAGACTCCTACGATCAATTTTAAATATATATATATATATATATATATATATATATATATATATATATATATATATATATGAAACAAAAAAAAAAATAAAAACGAGCAAATATAAAATGGATAAGGTATTATGTACAAATTAACATTTGACTAAAATACAAAGAAATAATACCATTACACAATCAATTAAGAATAAATCATTACATACACTTAAACATTTAATTAAAATACAATAAAGTACAATTATTCTATCAGTAAAAAAAAATATCTGATGACAACACATGACTTCCTTGCACGCATATTAAACTAGAAATCGGTGGCTCATAAAGTGATCCTGAATTTGGTTACTAGTTTCCGAAGATTGCAGAATCTCAAAAACGACACTCGGCGTCGCGACCTCCATCAATTTGCACACACACAAACTCTTCTTCCTGGAGGTCTCATTCCGTTATTATATTTCGTTTTCTTTCAGTACGTAACAAATTCCCAAGAGGTTTCTTCGTGCTCCGCGCAACATTAGAACTGTTAATGTAGTAGATAAGGCATTGGAAATCGAAGGTTTCGACATTTTAGGAGGAAGAACCCACTTAACTCATATCTTATTCTCCTGGCGCAGGCTTGTTAATCTCACAAATGGGGAGAAAAACAAGAATTTTAACACTTAAGACGAGTAATAAAAATGTTTAACTAAAGTGGAAAAATAAATCGCGTTTGTAGCCTTTATTACCGAACCATATGATTTTTGTATTTAATTGCAATATAATTTTTGACTTTTATTATGACCTTCAAGTAAAGTATCCTTTTCGGCTCACCAATTTAGCCTAAATATAGTAAATACATTCATTTTGATAAAAAAAAAGTCCTACTTACCAAATTTCAGATGGTTTACATCATATTTTAATATGATTTTTTATGAAAGTCTAATATGACCATCAAGTAAAGTACCCCTTCTGGTTTGCCAATTTTAACTGAAATTTATCATGTTATTTATATTTAAATATGTAAGTTTTATATACCAAATTTGAAACGTTTGGCATTATATTTTAATATAATTTTTGATGAACATCAATAATGACCTTTAGGTAAAGCACCACTTCATGCACCGTTAATCATACAGTGACCAAAAAAGAAGGTTCCCAACTAGTTTCACAACGAACGTACGTACAGACGCCTCGACGAAACATGTCGAAATGGACTCAGGGATGGTCAAAATAGATTCAGAGATGGTCAACATGGATATTTTCGTTGAAATTTGAAAACAGAAAATTTTGGCGATTATAATACTTCCTTTACTGCGTATGACAATACATTACTATGATTACTTGACCCATATTTTAGAAGACTATGAACCGATTAAATTAAAAAATTTCCTAATAAATGAAATTAGTATCCGTTGACTTAATAAAGTTTGTGCAGTGAATTTGATTCCACTGGTATGAAGTTGTCATCCTAATGATTATGGACACCTACTTACCCCTTATACCCATCACGCAAGCTTTTTATCATAAAGATGATTTTTCTTTCTACTACTTTTTAATTCTCAGAAATATTTCTAGAATAGAAATAAAAATCGAACCTGGAGAATCGATGGCTCCCTCAAACTCTTGGCCCGATTCAAGTTACCCCCTTCGCTCCCTCGTTTCTACGCCCGTGTTGACCAAATAAGGTGCCTTTTATGAAAAATGTAAAAAATAATGTTAGTGGCTTTTATGAAAAATTATATCGACAGTACCAATTCATGGATAAACGTATTCCCAATATTTCATGTCAGTATGCTCCATTTATGATTTCCATTGATATTTTTATTATGTTTAGAATAAAATAGAGCCCCATCGATTTCGTACATCCCACCATGTAATGTAGGATTTGGTAAACAAGACAACTCTGTGAAAATTATTCACTAGTAGTTAACTAGAAAAATTTTTATACCTTATATCTTATATCTTATACCTTGGGAGGGAAATTTTCAGCCCAAGAGATTTATTCGTATTCATAGACAACATTAGAACTGTCTATGTCACTATATATATATATATATATATATATATATATATATATATATATATATATATATATATATAAGTTAAGCTCCGTCAGCTCGATACGAACAAAAAAAACAAACGAAATAAATAAAAGAAGGAAAAGGGAGCTTGAAATGACACACACGAGATCTGAACTAAAACTGATTTATTCTTCTCAATAAACCTCTATATATAGGATTTGTATCTTATTTACATTCCGAGATGGTATTAAGGTCTATATTGTTGTCCACCGGACATTAACTCCCCCCTCCCAGTTCATGACTATCCGTCGTAAACTAATATAAATATAGCTATTATATAGTACCTCATACAATATTGCTTAATACTTAATAACATAACATAGCAAAAGATACAAAATGAGAACAAAAAAAACAAGAACACACATAAACAAAAAGAAACCTTACAACTACACAGGAACTGAAATTTTCACTTTTCACTTACAAACTATACACAATCCTTCGTCAGCTGCAAGATAAAAACAACAAAAATAATCTAATTTCGCCTGGTTATAAGGTGATGTTTGTTTACGGATGTGAGGATGCTCCAGCCTGCTCAAGGCTGTTCTGGCTTTGCACGGGGAGCTTGAGTTGCTCGATACGAACAGCACGGCGCTTCCTGGGTTCTCTTACGCTTTGGATCGTCACTATATTATGTTCCCTAATGACAATCACCCTAAATGGTCCCTCATACCTTTGTAACTCCTTACTCCTGTTAAACCCTATTTTCCGATATACTATGGTCCCTATCCTTATGTTCCCAGTTATATCCTTAACCTTCCTATTCTCCCGGGCCACTCTTCTACTTTTTTCCGTCTCTATTTTACTGTGTCCTTTTTTCCCACACCTTCTCTAACGCAATGCGATTATTTACTAATGCTCCGGACATCTCCTCGTCTGTCACCGTTTCCCTGGAATCCCTTCGTCGACCGCGGAGCCCGAAGAGTATTTCAAATGGGGCGAATCCCGTTAGCGTGTGGATCGAATGGTTATACGCTGCCACTGCCTTCGGCATCGCCTCTTCTAGTTCTAGACCTCTATCCGCATGTTACACTCGTAGATGTTCTCCCAGCGTTCCGTGTAACCTCTCGATGCCTCCTCTACTCTTGGGATGGCCTGGAGTATTCAGATGCCATTTCACGTCCAAGGCCTTCATTTCCTTTCAAATGATAGTGTTATCGAATTCATTTCCACAGTCGGACGAGATTCGATTCGGTACCCCATAGAACTGGAACCACACCCGAAGGGCTCCTAGCGCTGCCTCCGATAACCGTTCACGTACCGGGTAGGCCATGGCCACTTTACTAAATAGGTCGATCATGGTGACCCACTTGTGCCCTCTCCAGGTGAAGGTATCGACTTGCAGATAGCTCAATGCTATACTCGCCGTAGGGGTCTCCTCCTGGTCATATTTCGTAGCGTGGCATATTTCGCATCCTCCGATCACCTCTTTAATGGTCTTTTTCATGCCGCTCCAGAAGTATTTGCGTTTCAATGCATGTAACGTCTCGTGCTCGCCTCGATGGTTAGTTTTACCTTGGTGATAAGCGAGTGTCAGCTCTTTCTGCTGCGATTCCTCCCATACCGTTTCTACCGCTAGTTTGCATCGGATGAACGTTCTATCTACTCCGATCTGTTCAGTCTGCCATAGCTTTTTAATCTTCTCCCAGATGGTCTCATTCCCTACGTACAGGTAATGTGTTTCTCCCGGCTTAGACGCGTCGTTGAGTGCCCTGCTAATCTGTTCTGCTCTCGCCCCTGACTGTGACCATATGGTGATAATTTTTCGCTTTTCGTACGTACTGAAATCCATTTTCATCAGTCCCGCGGATCTTGTCTTCCAGATAATCTGCCGGCTCTTGTCGTTTATTATCTCGTCCTTTTCCTCTAACTCTGCGGGTCTTTCTTCCCTAGAACTGTCTTCCGATGACTGTTCTGCGTCTCTCATCCCTGGTTCGTTCTGTTCTCCCTCCCCTTCCGGCGTCCATTCGCGTAGAAACTGTCGGACGTCCATGGACGACTCCCCTCTATCTTCTTCTATAGCGTACACCATCAGCGCTCGGGAAAGCCAGTCTGCCACGATGTTCTCCTTTCCGGGCTTATACTCTGCTTCCATATTGTATTGGCCGAGAAGTTCCTTCCAGCGTGTAATCCGTGAAGAGGATTCCTTTAACTTTCCAAACCATTGTAGGGGTCTGTGGTCGCTACGTACCGTGAATTTTCGGCCAAACACGCATGCCCTAAAATGGTCTACGGCCCACACGATGCTTAATAATTCTCTTTCCAATGCGTTATATCTTGTATCCGCATCTGTGAGGCGCTTACTGGCGTACGCTACCGGTCGTTCGCCCGTGTCACCTTCCTGTGACAGTACCGCCCCCAAGGCGTAGTCGCATCATGCACTTCCTGATGTTAAGCTCCATTGCCGGCGTCACAACTACTTTCTGGCCTTTCTTGAGGAGGTTGCTTAGGGGGACGAGGTGTTCTGCCATCTCGGGAACGAATCTCCTATAGTAGTTCAGTGTCCCTAATAATCTCCGAATCCCTTTTACGTCCCGTGGGACGGCCATCTGCCGAATCGCTTCACCTTGGAACTGTCCGGTTTCACCCCTTCCTTGGATATGGTGTGTCCCAAGAAGTTGATCTGGCCTCGGCCCACCTGCGATTTTTTTTTTAGACAACTTTAGTCCGAACTTTCTCACCTGGTCGAAAACTCGTCGTAGATGATGCGCCTCGGTTTTGCTGAATACCAACAAATCTTCCATATATGCCTGACATATCGATTCGTACACTCCCCTCAGAAACTCGTCCATAAGGCGCAGAAACGTGATGGGGGCGTTTTTGAGACCAAACGGCATCCGTGTGAATTCATAGTGACCCCTCTCGAAGGTAAAGGCTGTCTTATGTTGGTCTCTAGGGTGCATTCTTATCTGATGATACCCCGACTTCAGGTCCAGGGTACTGAATATCGTCGCCCCGCTTAACCTATCTAAAATGTCCTCAAATCTTGGAATGGGATACCTTTCGTCCACCGTATTCTCGTTAAGTCTTCTGTAGTCGACTACGACCCTATATTTCTCCTGACCAGCCGAGCACTTTTTCTTTACCGCCCATAGGGGGCTATTATAGGGTGAAGTGCTATCGACAATAATCCCCTGCTTTTTATGGTCCTCTAATTCCTGCCGGATGTTCTGGCGAAGCGCCTGCGGGTATCGCCGCTCTTTGACGTAGCTTACCCTATCGTTTTTTGTGGGATCTCATGCAGTTTTCCCGGTTACCCCGAGTATGCTGCTCTCTTTAAAAAAAATGTCCCCGTATTTCCGCTATAAATAATTTCTCCAGTCCCCACCTGCCTAATTGCTCCAACTCGCGCATCCTCTTCCCTTAGTGATCTCTGACATTGGTACTTCATTCCCCCTATGCGAATGTCCCACTGTCCTCTTAACTTTGTTTCTACTTAATGTTCTTAATTTTCGCTCCTACCTTCCCCAGTAAATCGCACCCGATAATCCCTTCGTATTCTCTGGGCATCTCCTCTACCACATGTACCCTCAATTTATCCGCCTTCCTTCCCCATCTACCAGCCCTATTATGGCCTCTCCCTCGACTCTACAGGGACCACCTAGAGTGATTGATTTACATGAACATACCTTGATCTGGGGCATCCTCTCTCTGCTGTACATCCTCTGTAGTGCACTCTTACATACTATAGTATTTGAGCTTCCTGTATCCACTAGATATCTTCCTCCCCCTTGGGCTCTAATTATAGGCAGACCCCTACACTCCTTCTTCACGCTGTTACTCACTATCACACGGTTGCTTTTCTGCTGCCACTCTCCTCAGATTTCGTCTCTTTCGCTCTTCTGCGCTGCTGCTCGACGATTCCCGCTTCTTCGGATGCTCCTGCTCCTCTCGTTCTCCTGCTCGTTTTCTCTGTTCTCTGATTCCCGAGCTTCTTCTTCTGTTTCAGATGTCTCTGATGATGCGGCTGACTCGGACTGCGGTTTATATCTTCTCCACACTCTCTGAGCGTTTACCTCCATCGGCTCTGGTGGTTGGTTCCTCCGGCTCATGTAGGAACATTGTCTGGCGATGTGCCCCTCCGTTCCGCATTCAAAACATCTGGTACGATGACATTGTGCTACCAAATGCCCCGTCTTTCCGCACCCATGACATTTTCGGTCTTTGCGTCTGCCGTAGTTCCTCGGCCTTTCTTGTCTCCGGCCATTGCTCGTTCCTTTGCGCCGTATTCTCGTTTCCCTTTTCCCCACGTGACTGTTGTGGTTCTGGGCCTCCTATATGTTATCCGGCTCTTCCTCTCCGCTCCATACATCCTCTTCTCTGGCGCTCGTGTCTATCATTTCTTCAGCGCTTTCTACGAAAGTGCGATCTCTTGGTAGACCGTCTTTCCTCCCGGTTTCCTTCGCTAACTGCACCTTCAGTATTGCTGAAAGAAACGCCATCCTGGCCTCCACTTCTACCGCGCTAACAGTCTCTCTCATTTTCTCAGTAATTTTATTGTACTGGGCCAATAGTTTCCCGACGTACTGTCCGTTTGACTGATGGACCCGCTTTGTCTCTCTGAACAAGTAAAAAATGTCCTCCTCCGAGGTCCAGCGACCACCTCCGAAAGCTTTCTCCAGGCGTTCTTTTATCACGTTCCTCGGGGTTTCCTCGTCCGCCTGAATTAGGTTCAGAATATTTCTTCTGACTCTACATATTAACGCCGCCTTTAACGATTCTGCGTCTCCCTGGTTTCAGGTTCTCCGATACGTTCGTCTCGATCTCCGCCATCAGCCGATCACCGCCCTTAAGGAAATGATTTAATTCGCCGGTTTCCCCGGTGAACCTTTCTAAGTTCAAGATTGCTCTTCTCATGTCTTGTGTCGCAGCTGCCCATATTTTCATCCAGGCCAGTGCGTTCGCGTGAGCATCTGCCATGGTTTCTTGTGGTAATGGTGGAATTCCTGATGACACGTTCAATGTCGCTGTTCTCAGCACTCCTTCTGGCATCGCCACAATAAGAGAAAAAAAAACGGATTCTCTACTATGTTACTCAAAGTCCCACGGTTTCGGCACCAGTTAAGCTCCTTCAGCTCGAAACGAACAAAAAAAAAAAACAAATGAAATAAATAAAAGAAGGGAAAGGGAGCTTGAAATGACACACACGAGATCTGAACTAAAACTGATTTATTCTTCTCAATAATCCTCTATATATAGGATTTGTATCTTATTTACATTCCGAGATGGTATCAAGATGTATATTGTTGTCCACCGGACATGGCCACTTGGTCGTGGGTAAGCCATGGCCACTTTACTAAATAGGTCGATCCTGGTGACCCACTTGTGCCCTCTCCAGGTGAAGGTACCTGGACCTTAACATATATAGATATTTATATATATGCCTAACATATACCAATCTATCCAGCAAATAAATGCGATCCCAAGTATTTATGTGGACTAATTTTATTTAAAAAATTATACAAATTATTAACAATTGTACAATCACCATAAATCTCAGTAGATTTATGAAAAAATCGTTATCACCCTACGCATATCGAGGTTATAAAAAATGAATAATTATGCTATTCGCCTTGTAAACGAAATTAATCCCAAATATTTAATAATTTTCTCAAAATTATTATATCCTAAATATTTAATACTAATCCTAATTATGATGATAATCATTTAAAGAACTAAAAACTTATTAACAATAGAAACACTATAAATTTTAGTAGATTTATGACAAAATTGTTATCACACTTCGATGCCAGATAAAGAAATATCCAAACGTTTCAGGAAGTAACATTCTGATTGACAGATACAGTTGTGTGAACAGCCATGGAGTCGATCACATTGGCCTTTGTTGTTCTCCTTCTTGTTGGAAATATTGCAACTCAGAACAGCTCACAGTACTCTGAGGAAGAAATCGATGGTAAAGATATAAACACCATATCTTTCAATGTTACTGTATTCCTTAGAAGAAAAATATTATGAATACAAAAATATTGGTTACTAATGACCATAGAATTATTATAACTTAAATTGCACTGGAAGCCCTGTTTTGAAAAAAAAAATCGTCTAGAGCAAAATTCATTGTTCTAAGCCAGGATATGAATTTTGTTCGTTCGACAAAGGCAATAAAGTAATATAAGAATTACATTTCAAAAAAATAAAAAATTACTTTCACATCATTTCAATTAATAGATTTTTTTTACTTACACCACAATGATTCTCACCATTTTAAATCATAAGTCAAGAGTTGAATTTTTATTCACCAAAGGGAATAAAATAATGAAATAATTAATCATTAAAAACATCGAGAATTCGATTTCGCCGTATTTCACTCTTTATTACTTCCATTATTTTTTATTCGAAATCATTCTCAACGCTACAAATCAAAAAACTAAATATGTATAAGCTTTTGAAAATTAAACAAATATTTGGCGTTTTCATGTATTTTTTAAATATCCGACCGCATCCAGTTACGACAAAAAAAAAAATCTGTTGCGGTGCGTTCCCTTACCGACACGATCTTTCAAAATTCTCACGATCGCAATACTTCCCCTTACTATATATTACATACATAGGCAAGTGAAAGTACAACTGAAAGCTCAAAGAAGAACCATTGTAGGTCTTTACACAGCTACAGGTATGTGCAATTAAAATATTTTCTCCAAACATTCCCTCTCCCAAGTATGAACTTCTTTTGGTTCAGTTATAGCTATTATACTTAGAATGAGACCACGAATATGCATCAAAATTGATTAATCATCTCTTCGGAGAAAAGAAAAGAAAAGTGTCGATTTTTATAAACAGAAGAAAACATAGTACTATACAGAGTACATGTGTTTGAAAAGTGACTAAAAGCTTAAAATGAACTTTTTTCCCATGGTGAATCGACATTTGGAATATATATATATATATATATATATATATATATATATATATATATATATATATATATATATATATATATATATATATTTCCGTCCATGATTTCCGTCCTATCTCAAAACCACTGGAGCACCATGTACAAATTCAACTTTCAAACTTCCTAGAAGAACTTAAAAAGCTAGAAGAAAGAACCTAGAAGAACCTTATTAACCCTCTCCAATCTGACTTTCGACCTTGTTACTCAACACAGTCCACTCTCCTGAAAATAACCCACGACCTCCAAACCGCCATTGAACAACAAAACCTAACTATCCTCATCCTTTAACTCCAAAGCTTTTGACCATAACATCCTCCTTAACAAATTAAAAAGTCTTCCTTTATCCAACAGTGTTTTGCGCTGGTTCCAATCCTTTCTCTCAGAACGGTCGCAGTATGTAGTCGTTCCAGGACAACCTCCATCCAAGACACGATCCCTCTCCTCTGGTGTCCCTCAGGGCTCCTCTTTGTCTCCTACTCTGTTTGCTATTTATATTAATGACCTTCCCCTTCTTATCCATCATTCCCATTACCATATCTATGCAGACGATTTCCAAATATACCTGACCTTCCCGCCTTCCTACCTATTACTAGCCACCAAAACACTCCAAGAGGGCTTGAATCGAATAAGTCACTGGGCTGTTGCTAACAAGCTGAAGTTGAATGCAGAGAAGACAAAGGCAATTGTAACAGGTTCACATCACCTCCTTAAAACTGTTCCTCATATCCCAACCTTGTTCCTAAATAATAATCCAATTTAATTCTATCCAACCATAAAAAACCTTGGAATCACCTTTGACCAAATTCTTTTCTGGAAAAATCATGTATCCTATATTTTCCGTCGTACCTTTTACACTTTAAAGCGACTAAATTACCTCCGTCACCTATTTCCACTTGAGACCCGTAGACTCCTAGTTACTCCTTAATATTCCCCCACTTTGATTACTGTTGTGCGGTGCACGGGGGCGTCTCTGGGGGCCTCGAGGTAAATATAAAACTTTTGATAAATTGCTTTGTAGAATTCATCTTCGGGATGCCGAGGGACGCCTCTGTCTCCCGATATTATAAAGAGTTGAAATGTCTATACCCTTCCTACCGTCGTAAGTATATCCTTGCATCTTTCCTCTACCAAGTTAGCCAATCCTGCCGTCTATCCTATTTCCTCCTTCAATTCAAATCCTCTGTTCATTCTCGTCATATCTGTTCTCGGCCTTCAGATTTATATTAAGCGGCCCACCGATCTGCAGCTTTCGACAGATCTTTTCTTGTCCGATTCTCATCCTTATGGAAATCCATTCCTCCTTCCATTCGTCGCTTCTTATCACCTTCAAATCCCGCTAATTCAATCACTTATTTTCCATCCAGTTCCAAAAAACACTGTAAATAGATTTTCTCTTATTTCAATCAACATTTGTAAACATGTTCCTTCATTTATAATTTTGTCATATCTTATTACCATACGAATTTCGTGTGGTTTTTGTTTTAAGACGTAATCAATTAGAGTATTAATACCTTTTTCCTATCTTAGAAGTTATTGCATTATGACTTGTTATAATTTTCATTTGTATTTATTTATTGACTTTTCTTTTTCTTTTTTTTTTCCTTTCTTAATTATCTGTTAACTATATCATCTACTCTAAGGCTCTGAAGCCGACCAATCATCGCCTGTAATTGTTATTCTAAAGGGACTTGTCCCAGAATAAATAAAGAGTTTATTATTATTATTATATATATGCATATGTTTGTAAATGTATTTTAAGGTGCATTTCAAGTTCCGCCAGGTTATCACAGGTGTCCCTTCCCGAATAGGTGCTGCCTAAAAGGACTCAGATGTTGTTTTGAAAAACAATGCTGCAGGGGTATGAGGTAAGAACAGCTTATTTCCATACTACCTACAATAATTAATCAATCATAAAAAATTATAATTAATTAAATTATTCCAGGAGGATAAACACTTCAATTTTTTGCAATTAAGATGTAATTCTAAAAATGCGAGATAAATTTTTTTAATACTGTAAAGGCTGGACATCTCTTTAACAGAAACAAGAAGTAAGGAATGTCCATATGTAATAGATTATGAAATATAAGAAGATTTTACACATAATGATTAAGATTAAACGCTATGAAAACTCAGGCCATTGTCATAAGTTTCAAATCCCTCCTTTGATCCAATGCCATCTTCCCTACTTTAATCCTAAATGGTCACCCTATCACTTTCAGCTCCTCAATTAAAAACTTGAGTATTATTATCGACCAAACTCTTACCTAGAAACCCCAAATTTCCCGATAGTCGATAAGTACCCTTAAGTTATTCTTTCGTTCACGACATCTTCTTTCACATCCTACCCGTAAACTCCTCATATCCTCCCTTATCTTTCTCCACTTTGACTATGGCTGTGTGGTATACGGGGGTCTCTCGAAGATGCTCGAGAACAGACTGAAGCGGATCATGAACTGCTTTTTAAGATTTGTCTTCATTACCTCGAGACGGGCTCATGTCTCCCACCTTTACAGCGCGTGGCTCTTCACCTCTAGCCATAGACAATATTTACTCGGATTTTTCCTATACCAAACTATCACCACCCAGCACCCTTCCTACATCTACAGCCTCCTACAATTTAAATCCTCGGTCCACGCACAGGTAACAAGCTCGCGCCTTTCTAACCTCTATACCCCTTCCCCTAGAACCAAACCATTCGAATATTCCATTCTCGTCCGCTCCTCTATCCTTAGGAATTCCTTTCCTTCTAATATCCGCCATGCTTTTTGGCTTCTTGCAGATTCGGACTCGTGCAGAATTGACGTAGCAGCAATCCAGGAAGTGCGATGGACAGGATAAGAAACTATGGAGATGAAGTACCATGAGTTTATTATAATTGTCATGAAAAGCATCACTTCTTCGGTACCGGATTTATTGTGAGAGGCAGGGCTCGTCAGCCTGTGGTGTAATTTATACCTATTAATCACAGATTGTGCTACATTTGGTTAAGGGGAAGAATTTTTAATTTCTCACTAATTAACTGCCATACACCAATAGAAGTGTCAGCCGAGGAGGATAAGGATACGTTCTATGAGGAACTCGGACGTGTGATAGGCAACCAGACTCTTCTCTTCCACAGAAAGAGAAAATAATACATGGAGGAAGTGGAGGAACTGCGCACTCAAAATGAAAGTCGGTTGTTTATTCGAAGTAGTTAATAAAAGAGGTAAAGTTATCACTGAGTCTATGGAGTAACATGAATTTGTTTTATTAAATGGCAGAAGTATCAATGATATACTAGGTCATTTTACCTGCATAAAGCATAATGGGTAGAGCCCAGTTGACCAGGCTTGGTATAATTTTAATCACTACTATATATTATTACGGTAGTATAGATCCATTTTCCGGCTCTCAGGAGGATTTTGACGAGTGAGGTATCGAAAGAAATGGAATTTCACGGAGATGTGACGAATCCTAATTTAAATTCTTAAATTCTTACTAGGGCTTAAATAAAAGTGATGAAAAAACTGGGAGGTTTCAAAGATTTGACGACTGAGAGTCGGCGGATCGAGACAGGATAAGTTGGGTTTTAAAGATTTTGACGCGGGCATCAAGACCATTTACGCTCCCACGGAGCGTATTGGTCCAGCGTTTTAAAACCTTAAAACTTACCGTTTTCGAGATAACGCACGGTATAGGTCCGCACGGGCCCTATGCCATCTTGCGTACATGCCGTTGTCATGGCTACTTTATATCAATTTGAGTCTGTTTACAAAAACTTTTAATGAGTGGGAAATTATATATATCGTTTTCCATGTCCAACCCTAAAGGGCACTGTTAAATATGAATACTACACATAGAAAATGGTATAGCTGAATCTAATTGCCTAATGGCTAAATTGAAGAGGTGTTTTCCAGTGAGGTAAGCTAATTCCTTATTAAATATGAACTGTAACTTCAATCTAGTCATTACAAATCATATATCTTCACCAAATGTGTGTGTTAAATAAATTTTCTTTATAATATTAAATTGTTTATACGAATAAATATGTTTCTCTAATATCGCTTATACTTTTAATGTATTAGGATCTAATGCGAGAGTTCTCGCCCGGGTATACTAGTTAATTTTAATTTTGGTATGTATGATGCACTAGAGATGCACACGTAAGTAGTTGACAACGCGAGAGATACTCTAAGACTAAATTTAGTCTTTTAACTGAAATTCTTTGTTTTTTTCAGTCGACTGATCAGCGAAAGCTTTAATGACTTCATCGAGGGTTAAGGTCTGTATTTATTTGGGAGATACTGTTAGCTTGAGTCATCAAAATATTGAGGACTCCTCATACTGTTTTGGAGGTTTGTTTTAAATGTGGCCTTCTCTGATGTTACGCCTTTTAGAGTCAGAAATTTATTGAACCGTTCTATTTATTTATCTATGTATTGATCAAAGGTTTCCGAATTTTTATCAAAATTATCAAATTTAGTTACATTATGTTGAACGGGTGCTGGAGTTGGACTCCAGAAGCCCAGAGTGGCGGCCTACAATGATGCAGATGGAACTCTCTTAAACCATAAACATAATATCCTGAAGAGATGGGCCCAACTGCCCAGCTTGAAGGGCACATTAAACGGAGAAACGGTGGCCTGAGAATTAGAGGTAATGGATGAACTCTATGGAACCCTCGGACGATGATGAAATTGAAAGCGCCCTGAGGAAAGTGAAGAATGGAAAGGCTCCAGGTCTGGACGGAATCCAGTCAGAGTTGTTGAAGTATGGGGGAGAAGAATTCTAGAAAGCTCCCACCATTGATTTTATCCATGTGGATTTTAAGACAGAGTACGACAGCGTTAATAGGACTCAATTATAATGTGCTCTGGACAAGTTAAGCATCTCACAAAAGCTCATACGCCTAATCACGATAACCATACAAAGCTCAAAATGCATGCTACGTCTTGGTCAAGGTGTCACTGAAGAGTTTGAGGTGAATAGTGGGGTACGACAAGGGGTACGCTTGCCAATTGTTCAATCTGGAAGAAGAGACAGCTGTGAGAGAGGCCGGCACTCAGAGCTACGGAACAATCCTCAATCGCCTGACTCGGCTTCTCGAAGATGCAGACAATATTGATATTATGGAAAGGTCTGAACAGGCTCTCAGAGAAGCGTTTACAGCCCTTGAAGTAGATGCAAGACGACTTGGTACAGAAGTCAATGGAGGAAAAGAAAAAAAGTAAATTTTTGAGAGTTGGTGGTGAGGAGGATCGGTTCTCCGTTTGAAATGGGATCTTTTAAGTTCGATAGAGATAAAATCTTCATAAATCTTGAGTCTGAAGTGAATAGTAAGAATGACATGACTCAAGAGATACAGGGAAGGCTCACTGCTGCCAATAGATGCATCTTTGGACTTGGCCGACACTTTAGAAGTAGATACCTCTCAAAGAAGATCAAGATAAATATGTACAAGACCCTCGTACGGCCAGGCTTTTCATATGGCTCAGAGGCTTGAACTATGGTGAAAAGTGATAAGATGAAGCTGAGTGTGTTAGAGCAAGGAGTCCTTAAGGCTATCTATGGCCCAGTAAAGGTGGTTGAGGTTTGAAGGTGAAGGAAAAATAGAGAACTCAGCTCTCTATTTGCCGACCTCGATATCGTTACATTTATTAACCTTGGTATACTACGATGGACAGGGCAATTAACCAATGGACGCCGCTGAAATACCGAAAAATGGAGCTGCACTCCACAAGCCGAGTAGGAAGACCGAGGATCAAATAATCCTGGCTGTTTCTAGTCCCTGCTGCATTTGTAGATGTGTTGGCAAATACTAAAAAGGAACGAAAAGCCTCCATCTATTTAGCCCATAACGATGTTTTATAGCTAGTGGAATGTTCTGTCTTAATTTTTGTATTTCTCAAAAATTTAGCACCCAGGTTTTCTTAACGTCTACATCTGAAAATATTAATAAATTCTTACCTTTATTATTCCTTTACGTTCATTGCTAAAGGTGATAGCAACCACACCACCAGACCACAGACACACACTCAGACAGAGCTAACTGGTGGAGGCTCTTAGGGGAAATCCAGTCTCGGTGACGATATGTTGCTCTACATAAGTATGTATGTTTTGTAAATAATCAATGACGTCTTTTACGGATGAAGAGGGTTTCGCATTAATCTAGGTACTTTTTTTTTTAGCAGGAGGCGGCATCAGTTTTTCATTGTCATCAGTCTTTGAGTTTCATGTTCAACAATATTATTGTTGTCCTCATCTTCATCTGTAAAAATAATTTAGGGTTCAAGCTCCTCTGATGTTACGTTAAAATTTCGTGATACTTATTATTTTATTATTTTTTTTTTTAATTTTTATATTAATACAACTTTTGAGAGACCTAGTGAGGGCGTAATATTAGAAATAGTTTTAAGTTACGTGATAAATTTAATTACGATCCCAAAACCGCTGAGCGAGAGGCAGTGATGAGAGAGACCTGGCCAGCTGGGAGGAGAGACAAGTGACGAGAGAAGTCGGGACTTTGATCGAAGTGCACGAGGTGCGGGATTTGTTTTCTCTATCCTGTACGGTTTAACGAGATTTTTTTTTTGTGGTGTGCGTCCAAGGCGTTAGAACTTCGCGCCATACGAAAGTTTATAGCGAATTTCTCGAGAAGAAGACGCAAAAAGGACATCACCGAAGAACAAGAAGAACCGAGAAAATAGGGCTGGCTGCCCCATCTAACTCTTCGGATTTGTAATTTTATTTCTTTTGTTATTATTATATTTTTATATATTAAACTAAGGATAGTAATTTTGTTTTTGTTTGAGTCCGGCTGGAATAGTTTCTTTTGTTTGTTTTAAATGTTTTTATTTTTTTTTTTTGGTTAATAAAAGTTTATGTATATTTTTTTTTCAAACAAGTTGTTTTATGTCATTTATTATATTATCCTGGTATTATTATATTTTACCATAGAAAATTTAGGAATGTCCATGTAAACTACATCTCTCAAAGGGTTTAGTGCTTATATCAATATAGAGTCACACTGAGGCCCTGAGTTCGAAGCTACCTCCGGCAGGTATCTTTTTTTTTGTTAATAATTAAATTAATTTTTTTTTTCATTATTTTTTTAAGTGACTTAAGGGTCTTTTTAAGAATTTTTAATTAAATTATTTTGTTGATCAAGACGATTAAATAATTATTTCTTTTTTTTTGTTCTAGCTAAATAATTATACTATAGTGACACATTAACAAGACACCAGAAATAATATTAAAATAGTTTCTTAAATTTCTAAAAATATATATTTAAATATTTCAAATTAAAGAGCATTATTCGCTGGTTTTAGGTATTAGACACAAACTTCCTAAAAAATTTAATGATGATATCTTGAATAGTTTTATAAAAAATGTTTTTAAATTTGTAAGTTCACGTTTAGAGCACGCTTTACGATGCTCCAGATAGCGACAAACTAAAAAATTAATTTAACAAAAACTATAAATGATAGTGCAGAAAACTTTCGCTGGTGTTTTCAGGATAGAAAAAGGATCAATTGGGCCAATTTTTACCAAAATATAAGGTAATGGGTGTCAGATCAATTTTTTATCTTGTGATTTCATATGGAATGGCCAAAACTATTTTATCATGGATTTCTTTACGGTACATTATTGTTATATATTATTTTGTGAGGTACTCCTGTGTCATATACTACTGAAGCACATTCTGCCCTCAGGAACAGCTCTAGTAATATTTTCAGGGTAATTGCGGTGGTAATGAGAAATCCTGTGGTAACGGTGATTTGAAGTTTGGAAGCCTACCAAAGTAAAATAAAGCCTTCCAAATAAAACCAAATTACTGTTCTCTTAGGATTTGTATGAAGAAAACTTTTTAAATTTAGAATTTGATTTAGAAAACTTCAAAGCAATATCTTAGGAAAAACATTAAGCAGCGGTAATGAAAAGAATAAAAATACTCACGGTAAATTCGCCAATTGCGAGACTGAAAAAATACCGCGAAAAACATATAATAGTCCCGAGCAGGTAAAAAAATCAATAGTGTGGTGGTAATCATAAGAAATATCAGGGACAAAGTTTATATTATTCTAGAATCAACAAAATTCAAATAAAACTCAAATGACTTCAATTTCGAATAATATATATCATCAACTTTTGGCGATGGAACTAATTTTCGGGAAACATAGAATTATCACATTTAATTGAGCGTTGAACTACACAAAAACGTTGTATGACTATTGAAATGTTTGATTCAACAAAGAAGTTGATAATTTAGTTTAAACTCATCATTTTTATTTTTGCTATTCAGTCGAGAAGCGAAATGTACATAATGATTAAAAAAA
This sequence comes from Rhaphigaster nebulosa, assembly GCA_948150685.1. Classification (NCBI taxonomy): domain Eukaryota; kingdom Metazoa; phylum Arthropoda; class Insecta; order Hemiptera; family Pentatomidae; genus Rhaphigaster; species Rhaphigaster nebulosa. The sequence continues at coordinate 30,605,742 of OX411306.1, forward strand.
AAGTCACTCGATACTCATATGAATATAATGTACGAGGAACACGATTTTTTACTACTTTTGTGAATCACCGATATTGGCAGTATACAAAACTTATAATTATTTTTTAAAACGTAAAGCGTCATGAGACCGGAAAAGGGATCTATACTACCGTAATAATATATAGTAGTGATATATATGCCTAATATATGCCAATCAATCCAGCAAATAGAAGCGATCCCAAGCATTTATGTGGACTAATTTTATTAAAAATATTATCGCCATAAATCTCAGTAGATTTATGAAAAAATCGTTATCATGCTACGCATATCGAGGTTATAAAAAATGAATAATTATCCTATTCGCTTTGTTAACGAAATTAATCCCAAATATTTATGAATACTAATCATAATTATGATTATAATCATTAATCATTAAAAAGAACTAAAAATTTATTAACAATAGAAACACTATAAATTTTAGTAGATTTATGACAAAAGTGTTATCACACTGCGGCGCCAGATAAAGAAATATCCGAGCGTTTCAACAAGTTACATTCTGATTGACAGATACAGTTGTGTGAACAGCCATGGAGTCGATCACATTGGCCTTTGTTGTTCTCCTTCTTGTTGGAAATATTGCAACACAGAACATCTCACAGTCCTCTGAGGAAGAAATCGATGGTAAAGATATAAACACCATACTTTTCAGTTTACTATATTCCTTAGAAGAAAATTATCATTAACACAAAAATATTGGGTATTAATTACCATGCAATTATTGTATCATTATATAAATTGCGCTTCTTACTGGTAAATTATTAGTCATATACAGTAGCTGCCATTCTCAAGTAGATCAGCCTTTCATGAGACCATTAATTGCATACGGAGACCTATTTAAAAAAAAAAATTGTCTAGAGCAAAATTCAGTGTTCTAAGCCAGGATATGAATTTTGTTCGTTCGACAAAGGCAATAAAATAATAAAAGAATTATATTTCAAAAAAATAAAAATTTACTTTCACATCATTTCAACCAACTTTAAATTAATAGATTTTTTTTACTTACACCACAATGATTCTCACCATTTTAAATCATAAGTCAAGAGTTGAATTTTTATTCACCAAAGGGAATAAAATAATGAAATAATTAATCATTAAAAACATCGAGAATTAGATTTCGCGATATTTTACTCTTTATTACTTCCATTATATTTTTACTTTCCCTTACCTATATACAAAGTATATAGTAAGGGGAAGTATTGCGATCGTGAAAATTTTCGAATTCGAGTTTTCAACGGAAATACATGTTTTAAGGTCTCCTGAGTCCAAATGACCAAGTCTCGCAAAATGGTCTGTGTGTCTGTGTTTCTGTGTGTCCGTGTGTCTGTGTGTCCGTGTGTCTGTGTGTCCGTGTGTCTGTGTGTCCGTGTGTCTGTGTGTCCGTGTGTCTGTGTGTCTGTGTGTATGTGATCAGTCTAGCTCAAAAACGGAAAGCTGTACGATACTGAAATTACATATTAAAGGTTAACACATGTATGTGATGTTACAGCAACATTTTCGTCAAAATCGACTAACCGGAAGTGCCACTTTATATAATCGATTTTACACATTTTTACAATTTTCTCGAAAACGGCTCTAACGATTTTGATTAAACTTGCCTAAATTATTCTACATAAAGACCTTTAACTTTTCATTTATGTAGTAAATCACCGAGGAATTGCAGGGAAAAAAGTTATGATGAAAAGAATATTTTATTTACGCATAACTTCAAAAGCGTGCAATTTATGGTAAATCATGTATGCACTCGTATGAAAGATTATTAAATTATCTAAAAAACAATAAAAGAATCATCAAAATCGGACCAGTATTAGCAAAGATACAGCGCATCGGACTAACCGGAAATACCTATTATATTATGGATATAACACTTTTTTACAATTTTCTCGAAAACGGCTCTAACGATTTTGATGAAACTTGCCTAAATTATTCTTCATAAAGGTCTTTAACTTTTCATTTATGAAGTAAATCACCGAGGAATTGCAGGGAAAAGAGTTATGATGAAAAGAATATTTTATTTGCGCATAGCTTTAAAAGTATGCATTTTACGGTAATTTATCTATAGACTTTTATAAGAGGTAATTAAATCATCTAAAACAGAATAAAATAATCATCAAAATCGGACCAATAATAGCAAAGATACAGCGCATCGGACTAAGCGGAAATGATAATTACATCATGGATATTACAATTGTTTACAATTTTCTCGAAAACGGTTCTAACGATTTTGATGAAACTTGTCTAAATTATTCTTCATAAAGGTCTTTAACTTTTCATTTATGTAGTAAATCACCGAGGAAATGTAGGGAAAAAGGTTATGATGAAAAGAATATTTTATTTGCGCATAGCTTAAAAAGTATGCATTTTACTGTAAAATATGTATAGAATTGTATGGAAGGTAATTAAATTATCTAAAAATAAATAAAAGAATCATCAAAATCGGACCAGTATTAGCAAAGATACAACGCATCGGACTAACCAGAATTAGCTATTATACATTATATTAGTTATATATACATTTTTCTCAAAAACGGCTCTAACGGTTTTGATGAAACTTGCCAAAATTATTCTTCTTAAAGGCCTTTAACTTTTCATTTATGTAGTAAATCACCGAGAAAATGCAGGAAAAGAAGTTATGAAGAAAAGAATATTTTATTTTCGCATGGCTTAAAAAGTATGCAATTTATAGTAAATTATGTACAGAATTATATGAAAGGTTACTAAAGTATCTAAAAAAAAAAATCATCAAAATCGGACAAGTATTAGCAACGATACAGTGTATGAGGAGCATAAAATAGATGGATAACCGAGCGCATCCGAAAGGAGATAGATGCGACCGAACCTCCTCCCACCAATCCGCCAATCTGTTGTAAACAATACGCTCTGTAATAAAGTAATTTAAGAATACAAAAACGGAAATTAACTTAATAATTTCTATTTTCACATTATTTAATGGAAAGAAAATGTCTCCATAGAAACTTAACCAGCAACTTTTAAAATATATTTGCAACTTGACAAAGTTAAAATATATAGGTAGTGTACAGAATTGTTGTACTAAAATTGTTTTAAAAACTATTTTATTGTACTCATGTGGGAGAAGAATTGAATGCTGCTGAGTTTATTTCAAGTATTGTTTATGTGAACCCTTTAGAATTATATTAAAAAGATAATTATTATAGGGCGGTAAGGGAAAGTTGTGTGATGCGCGCACCGCACGAGATTTTTTTCTAAATCATTCTCAACGCTACAAATCACAAAACTAAATATGTATTTCTTTCTTATAAAGTATAATCTTTTGAAAATTAAACAAATATTTGACGTTTTCATGTCATTTTTAAATATCCGCGCGCAAACATTTAACAGTTACGACAATAAAAAAAATCTTTTGCGGTGCGCGCTTCACACAACTTTCCCTTAACGTCCTGTAATAATTATCTTTCTAATATAATTTTAAAGTGTTCACATAGACAATAGGTACTTGAAATAAACTCAACATCATTCACTTCTTCCACATAAGTACAATAAAACAGATTTTTAAGCAATTTCAGTATAACAATTACCTATATTTTTTGTTTGTCAAGTTGAAAATATATTTTAAACATTTTGATTAAGTTAATTCCTACTTACATTATTAATTACATTAATTAATTACATTATTACAGATCGTATTGTTAACAACAGATTGGCGGATCGGTAGTCGCATTCGTCTCCTTTCGGATACGCTCGGTGATCCATTGTTACGTTAAAATTTCGTGATACTTATTATTTTTTTTAATTATTATATTAATACAACTTTTGAGAGACCTAGTGAGGGCGTAATATTAGAAATAGTTTTAAGTTACGTGATAAATTTAATTACGATCCCAAAACAGCTGAGCGAGAGGCAGTGATGAGAGAGACCTGGCCAGCTGGGAGGAGAGACAAGTGACGAGAGAAGTCGGAACTTTGATCGAAGTGCACGAGGTGCGGGATTTGTTTTCTCTATCCTGTACGGTTTAACGAGATTTCTTTGTTGTGGTGTGCGTCCAAGGCGTTAGAACTTCGCGCCATACGAAAGTTTATAGCGAATTTCTCGAGAAGAAGACGAAAAAAGGACGTCACCGGAGAAGCAGAAGAACCGAGGAAATAGGACTGGCTGCCCCATCTAATTCTTCGGATTAGTAATTTTATTTCTTTTGTTATTATTATATTTTTATATATTAAACTAAGGATAGTAATTTTGTTTTTGTTTGAGTCCGGCTGGAATAGTTTCTTTTGTTTGTTTTAAATGTTTTTATTTTTTTTTTTTTTGGTTAATAAAAGTTTATGTATATTTTTTTTTCAAACAAGTTGTTTTATGTCATTTATTATATTATCCTGGTATTATTATATTTTACCATAGAAAATTTAGGAATGCCCATGTAAACTACGTCTCTCAAAGGGTTTAGTGCTTATATCAATATAGAGTCACACTGAGGCCCTGAGTTCGAAGCTACCTCCGGCAGGTATCTTTTTTTTTTGTTAATAATTAAATTAATTTTTTTTTATCATTATTTTTTTTTTGACAGGAGATATAATTGTATTTTATTCTTGATGGTTTGGTGAAAGTAGAAGGGTTGTGGATTAAATTTTTTTTTTTTGAACCTTAGCGTCGCGACTGGGTTATCGGCACAATATTGCCCACTCCCGTCGGGGGACGGAGTGTGGTAGCACCATCTAAGGTCTTGTAGTCCACATAAGATACGCTGTGTCTTTTTAATTCCGGTCCGATTTCGGATTCCTGTTTGTATTTTAAAGAATCACCTATCATTTTATTTCACACATGATTTACCATAAAATACTAATATTTGGAGTTATGCGCAAATAAAATTTTCTTTTCGCTATAAATTTTCCCCTGCATTTTCTCGTTGATATACTACATACATGAAAAGTTGACGCTCTTTAAGCAGAAAACATTAGAAGTTTCATCAAAATCGTTGGAGCCATTTACGAGAAAAGTGTAAAATCCATGGTAAAATTGTCACTTCCGGTTTGTCCGATGCGCTGTATCTTTGCTAATACTGATCCGATTTTGATGATTCTTTTTTTGTTTTGTAGATGGTTGAACTACCTTTCATAAAATTCCATGCATAATTTACTATAACATGTATAATTTTTAAGTTATGCGCAACTAAATTATTCTTTTCTTCACAACTTTTTTCCTTGCACAATGCCACCGGACCAAATGTTTTGAATGTGGTACGGAGGGGCACATAGCTCGTCAGTGTCCGAATATTTATCGGAGGAAAGAGGCTTCTCATGGCGAGCCCATGGAAGTGAATGCGCAGGAGGTGCGCAGAAGAATTACCAGACGAGAGGGAACGCCCAGAGAATCGGCAGGAGCATCTTCAGAGACCGAGGAGGACCCAGGTAGCAGCAGCGGTGAGGATAGTCGGAGCGGCTGAGAGAGGCCACGGCATCGAGCAACAGGTGGCAGCCTGAGAAGGGTGTCTGCAGAGAGGCGACCGAGCTTTCACTTGTATTAACATTGAAGGTAAGCTCAAATGTTGGTTGCCTATAATCAAGATCCAAAGCGGGGTGAAGTGCCTGGTGGACACGGGGAGCTCGTGCACCCTGTTGTCGAGAACTGCCGCGGAAAATTTAGTATAGTTTCCAGTATATTTTAGTATAGTTTTTAGTATAATTTCCCGGCGTACTGTCCGTTTGACTGACGGACCCGCTTTGTCTCTCTGATCATGTAAAAAATGTCCTCCTCCGGGGTCCAGCGACCGCCTCCGAAAGCTTTCTTCAGGCGTTCTTTTATCACGTTCCACGGGGTTTCCTCGTCCGCCTGAACTAGGTTCAGAATATTTCTTCTTACTCTACATATTAACGCCGCTTTTAATGATTCTGCGTCTCCCTGGTTTATCAGGTTCTTCGATATCTTCCTCTCGATCTCCGCCATCAGCCGATCACCGCCCTTAGGAAATGATTTAATTCGTCGGTTTCCCCGGTGAACCTTTCTAAGTCCGAGATGACATGTTTAATGTCGCTGGTCTCAGCACTCCTTCTGGCATCGTCACAATAAGAGAAAAAAAACGAGTTCTCTACTATGTTACTCAAAGTCCCGCGGTTTCGGCACCAATTAAGCTCCCTCAGCTCGAAACGAAAAAAAAAAAAACAAATGAAATAAATAAAAGAAGGAAAAGGGAGCTTGAAATGACACACACGAGATCTGAACTAAAACTGATTTATTCTCCTCAATAAACCTCTATATATAGGATTTGTATCTTATTTACATTCCGAGATGGTATTAAGGTCTATATTGTTGTCCACCGGACATGGCCACTTGGTCGTTGGTAAGCCATGGCCACTTTCCTAAATAGGTCGATCATGGTGACCCACTTGTGCCCTCTCCAGGTGAAGGTATCGACTTGTAGATCGCTCAATGCTATGCTCGCCGTAGGGGTCTCCTCCTGCTGAACTCTCGGCGGATGCCGGTCATATTTCGTAGCGTGGCATATTTCGTATCCTCCGATCACCTCTTTAATGGTCTTTTTCATGTCGCTCCAGAATTAATTACGTTTCAATGCATGTAACGTCTCGTGCTCGCCTCGGTGGTTAGTTTTACCTTGGTGATAGGCGAGTGTCACCTCTTTCTGCTGCGATTCTTCCCGTACCGTTTCTAGCGCTCGTTTGCATCGGATGAACGTTCTATCTACTCCGATCTGTTCAGTCTGCCATAGCTTTTTAATCTTCTCCCAGATGATCTCATTCCCTACGTACAGGTAATGTGTTTCTCCCGGCTTAGACGCGTCGTTGAGTGCCCTGCTAATCTGTTCTGCTCTCGCCCCTGACTGTGACCATATGGTGATAATTTTTCGCTTTTCGTACGTACTGAAATCCATTTTCATCAGTCCCGCGGATCTTGTCTTCCAGATAATCTGTCGGCTCTTGTCGTTTATTATCTCGTCCTTTTCCTCTAACTCCGCGGGTCTTTCTTCCGTAGAACTGTCTTCCAATGACTGTTTTGCGTCTCTCATCTCTGGTTCGTTCTGTTCTCCCTCCCCTTCCGGCGTCCATTCGCGTAGAACCTGTCGGACGTCCATGGACGACTCCCCTCTATCTTCTTCTATTGCGTTCACCATCAGCGCTCGGGAAAGCCAGTCTTCCACGATGTTCTCCTTTCCGGGCTTATACTCTACTTCCATATTGTATTGGCCGAGAAGTTCCTTCCAGCGTGTAATCCGTGAAGAGGATTTCTTTAACTTTCCAACCCATTGTAGGGGTCAGTGGTCGGTACGTTCCGTGAATTTTCGGCCAAACTCATATGTCCTAAAATGGTCTACGGCCCACACTATGCTTAATAATTCTCTTTCCATTGCGCTAAATCTTGTCTCCGCATATGTGAGGCACCTACTGGCGTACGCTACCGGTCGTTCGCCCGTGTCACCTTCCTGTGACAGTACCGCTCCCAAGGCGTAGTCGCATCATGCACTTCCTGATGTTAAGCTCCATTGCCGGCGTCACAACTACTTTCTGGCCTTTCATGAGCAGGTTGTTGAGTGGGACGAGGTGTTCTCCCATCTTGGGGACGAATCTCCTATAGTTCAGTGTCCCACTAATCTCCGAATCCCTTTTACGTCCCGTGGGATGGCCATCTGCCGAATCGCTTCCACCTTGGAACTGTCCGGTTTCACCCCTTCCTTGGATACGGTGTGTCCCAAGAAGTTGATCTGGTCTCGGCCCAGCTGCGATTTTTCTTGAGACAACTTTAGTCCGAACTTTCTCACCTGGTCGAAAACTCGTCGTAGATGATCCACATGCTGCGCCTCGGTTTTGCTGAATACCAACAAATCATCCATGTATGCCTGACATATCGATTCGTCCACTCCCTTCAGGAACTCGTCCATAAGGCGCTGAAACGTGATGGGGGCGTTTTTGAGACCGAACGGCATCCGTGTGAATTCGTAGTGACCCCTCTCTAAGGTAAAGGCTGTCTTATGTTGGTCTCTGGGGTGCATTCTTATCTGATGATACCCCGCCTTCAGGTCCAGGGTACTGAATATCGTCGCCCCGCTTAACCTATCTAAAATATCCTCAAATCTTGGAATGGGATGCCTTTCGTCCACCGTATTCTCGTTAAGTTTTCTGTAGTCATTCATGGAAACCAACCACAGGAGAATCACTAGACTCAGCATATTTCTCCTGACTCTGTATAAATACCCCTCCCTTTCCCACTTAGCGAATAGTTAGTCTTAGATAGTCGGTTAGACGTAATCTCTTAGTGTTATAGTTCAGTAGAATAGTACAGTTCATGTTCATTGTAATCATTTTTTATAAATAAACTTTTTTTTTTATGTTCAAGTAAGTTCAAGTGATTTAATTGGCGCCCGAACGTAGGGACCCGTAATAACTTGAAGATAGAAGAGTGAAGAAATTACTTCAGGTAACAGCTCTAAGTGTCAGGCTAAGAAGATTCGAAGAAATAGTCTTTGGACAACAGAATCTGGGACTGGCTGCTTCAAGGTGTGTTTTAACACTTTAAAAGGGTCAAGAATTTCATTGAATCCAAGAACTTCACGAGGACTTAAAAAAGAATACTTGTGGTATAAAATTCAAACAATAATTTTATTTCAGGATTTTTTTTTGTAAAACAATTTCATTTTAAATTTTTTGTAAAACAATTTATTATATTATTTAATTTTTTTTTCTGTGAAACAATTTTATTTTTTATATATATCTTTTATGCCACTCGTTTTAAAACCGAGTAAATTAACTATATATAAACCAAAAATGCCTAACTCAGAATTAGAAGCACAAGCACAGGCACAAATACAAGCACAAACACAAACACAACAACAACCATAAATTCAAATGGTTACTTATAAAATGACTGCTATGGATTATGACCATATTCAGGATTTTATGGGGATTCGAGAGATGTTTATGAATTTTTAACTGAAGTTAGATCTGTTTTTAATTATGTATGTAAAGCGGATAATACATTAGCGTTTGAAAACCATGCAGCATTATTAAATAAAATTAGATCAAAAATAAAGGGGGAAGCTAAAAATCATAATAGATCTCAACATTTTGTAAATTTAGATGAATTGTTAAATTTTAAAGATTTTAAAATTTTAAAGAAGAAAATAATTATAGGGACCAAAAAACAATTTGCCAATTAGACCACGAGCTCATGTCTATGCGTCCATATATAGCATTTCCATGTCAATTGTAACCTTTTCCAAATCAATTGTCACCTTTTCCATTTCAAATGTAACTTTTTCCATTTCAATTGTAACCCAACCGGACATGAAATAATTCAATATTATTCATTTTATTATTGAAAAATAATTATTTTAATTACATTAATGACTTTTGAAATAATTTCGGCATATTCTTTCGACATTATTTCGTTTATTAGATAATTGTTATTAGGTGCTAATTTCAAGTAGGTAGTTTAAATTTTTGAAATAAAATTGTCTTTTATTTATTTTTAAATATTTATTATTTTTTATTTATTTAGTGGGGGGAGGGTGGATTTCATCGATTTGGTGATCGTTCATAAGGTTTTCGAAGTTGTTAATGTCAAATATACTACCGAAATTTTATTCGGCCATGAGTATTTCTACTTAATTATTAGTTTTCAAAATTCTTCGGTATTGGCATCGTTTACTAGGTTTTCAAGGGCGCTATTTCCAAATTCACTATCCGATTTCCGATCGCGCATGCGCATTTCGCTTTTACGTTGCTATTGGACATTTCCATGATAAAGTGATCGTTTATTAGGTTTTTGAGGGTTCTGATTCCATTTTTTTAGTTAGATTTTAGATCGCGCATGCGCGTTTTGCATTTCCGTTGCTATTGGAGATTTCTATGATACAGGGATCGTTTATTAGGTTTTTGAGGGTTCTGATTCCATTTTTTTAGTTAGATTTTGGATCGCGCATGCGCGTTTTGCATTTCCGTTGCTATTGAAGATTTCTATGATAAATGGATCGTTTATTAGGTTGTCGAGAATTCTAATTCCATTTTTTTAGTTGGGTTTTAGATCGCGCATGCGCGTTTGGCATATCCGTTACTGTTGGAGTTTTTTTATGATAAAGGTATTGTTTATAAGGTTTTCGAGGATTCTGATTCCATATTTTTAATTGGATTTTTGATCGCGCATGCGCGTTTGGCATATCCGTTACTGTTGGAGTTTTTTTATGATAAAGGTATCGTTTATAAGGTTTTCGAGGATTCTGATTCCATATTTATAATCGCACATGCGCTTTTTGCATTTCCGTTATTGTTGGAGTTTTTTATGATAAACTTTATCATTTATATATATTATTTATAGTTTACCGTTAGTTAGGTTTTCAAAAGGTTCTTATCGAGCATATGCATTTAAAATTACTATTAATGTTGACATCTCTTTGGTACCAGTATCATTTATAAAGTTATCAATCGTCTTATTTTCGAATTAATAATCGGATTTTTGATCCCGCGTGCGCATTGCGATTGACTGTTCTTAATGAACATTTCTTCGCTTATAAGAGCCGTTTATTAGATTTTCAAAGGTTCTGATTTATTTTTTGGATTTGGATATTTCATCGAACATCCTCATTTCGGATAACCGTTACCATTGACCTTTTTTCTGTAAAGTTATTGTTTATTAGCTTTTATTGGACGATATACTCAAAAAAATGTCAAATATAATTATATAGGTAATGCACATGCTCAATAAAAAATAAAATTTGAAAAAATAAATCAGAACCCGCAAAAACCTAATTAACGATTTGTGTAACAAAGATAATATCAATGGTATCAGAATATGGAAGAGCGCTGGCGCAATCACAATTCCCATTAACAAAATCGAATCAGAACCCTCGAAAACCCAATAATCGATATCCGTACCAAAGAAATGTCACTGTAATTATAATTCGAAATGCGCATGCTCAATAAAAAATTCATTTAAAATAACGGAATCAGAATCTTCGAAAACCTTATGAACGATCCCTATATCATAAAAAACTCCAACAGTAACGGAAATGAAAAATGCGCATGCGCGATCAAAAGTCCAATTAAAAATATGGAATCAGAATCCTCGAAAACCTTATAAACGATACCTTTATCATAGAAAACTCCAACAGTAACGGATATGCCAAACGCGCATGCGCGATCTAAAACCCAACTAAAAAAAATGGAATCAGAATTCTCGATAACCTAATAAACGATCCGTTTATCATAGAAATCTTCAATAGCAACGGAAATGCAAAACGCGCATGCGCGATCCAAAATCTAACTAAAAAAATGGTATCAGACCCTCAAAAACCTAATAAACGATCCCTGTATCATAGAAATCTCCAATAGCAACGGAAATGCAAAACGCGCATGCGCGATCTAAAATCTAACTAAAAAAATGGAATCAGAACCCTCAAAAACCTAATAAACGATCCCTTTATCATGGAAATCTCCAATAGCAACGTAAAAGCGAAATGCGCATGCGCGATCGGAAATCGGATTGTGAATTTGGAAATAGCGCCCTTGAAAACCTAGTAAACGATGCCAATACCGAAGAATTTTGAAAACTAATAATTAAGTAGAAGTACTCATGGCCGAATAAAATTTCGGTAGTATATTTGACATTAACAACTTCGAAAACCTTATGAACGATCACCAAATCGATGAAATCCACCCTTCCCCCACTAAATAAATAAAAAATAATAAATATTTAAAAATAAATAAAAGACAATTTTATTTCAAAAATTTAAACTACCTACTTGAAATTAGCACCTAATATCAATTATCTAATAAACGAAATAAATGTCGAAAGAATATGCCGAAATTATTTCAAAAGTCATTAATGTAATTAAAATAATTATTTTTCAATAATAAAATGAATAATATTGAATTATTTCATGTCCGGTTGGGTTACAATTGAAATGGAAAAAGTTACATTTGAAATGGAAAAGGTTACAATTGAATTGGAAAAGGTGACAATTGATTTGGAAAGGGTTACAATTGAAATGGAAAAGGTAACATTTGAAATGGAAAAAGTTACAATTGAAATGGAAAAGGTGACAATTGGTTTGGAAAAGGTTACAATTGACGTGGAAATGCTATAAATATGAAAATCCAATTGAATTTATAAATAGAGTAGAATCGGCTTTATCAGTTCTGATTGCCAGAATTAGAATAGATCATGATATATCCTATCCGGATAGTCAAATAAATTATATTAAAGAAAGAATCACTCACCATGTGATTTCATGTTTACCCATTGAATTAGGGAATTATATGAAGATTTTTGATCCAAAAGATTTAATAAAATTAAGAATTAAATTACAAAATGAGGGTTTACCCTTATTACAACAGCTTTTTCCGAAAAAAGAATTTAATAAACATGAAAAAATATCTAATCAAAAACATGAATATAATAGATACGATACTCGTAAACCACCCCATCATCATAAAACGTAGTATAACAAAAACGAAGATAGGGGATATAATAAATATCACCATGATGATAGGCAAAGATATGAAAGTCAGAAAAGATTATATCAAAATGATGAGAGGAATTTCCATCAAAATAGGTACCGAGACAGTCATAGGCCACAGGCTTGGCATGAAAGGGATAATTGGAGAAATAATGATAAAACAAATGAGCCGTTTCCTTCAAAACCTTTTAAACCCGATTCTCAAAACACTGTGTCTATGAAATCGGTTGACAAAGTAAGATGTTTTGAAGAATCTAATAATCAAGAATTATTAGAAAAAAATGAAAGACTAGAAAGGGAAGTTCAGGAATTAAAACTTAAATTAGACCATTTTTTAGAACTTGGAGGGCCTTCCCAAAATACAAGTTAAATTTAGTTAATAATACAAAAGATGCTTATTTCACGGACAAATTTGGCAAGGAATGGTTAATAGATACTGAAGCAGAAATTAATTGTATTAATCCAAATTCCTTACCCGAGGGAATAAAAATACAATCGGAAGAATTTGTTATATCAACACCAGCCGGTAATAAGAGAGGACATGGGAATGTAACCTTAGATACAGGACCGAGGCTTGGTTTGAAAGATGAATTATTAACAACATTTAAAATTTATAATTTCTGTGAAGGTTTTGATTTTTTGTTAGGAATGAAATCAATGAGAGATATAGGCGTTGAAATGGAAATTGGGAGTGAAAATGAATTTAATATAAAAGGAAAATTAATTAAAAATGGAAAAATAATTGAAGAAAATAATTACGTGAATTTGATAAAAGATGTAAGTATGATTGATAATATTGTGCGAACGGATCATATGGAAAAGGAACCTAAAAAAAGTTTAATAAATTTAATCGGAAAATATCCTTCAATAATTAAAACTAGTGACCAAAGCTTACCATGTGCAAACTTATTAAAATGTCACATTAAATTAAAAACGGAAAAACCCGTATATTCCAGAAGTTATAGAGTAGCACCTCAACTCAGAGAAGAAATGAATAATCAAATAAAAAAATTATTAGATCAGAATATTATTAGGGAAAGTAATTCACCATATAATTCACCGTCAATGCTTGTTCCAAAAAAGTTAGATGCCAGCGGCAAGAAATACAGGCTTGTCATTGATTACAGAAAATTGAATGAACAAACAGTTAAAGATAAATTTCCACTGCCTAATATTGAGGATCTACTTAATAAATTACAAGGTTCAAAAATATTTTTTACCATCGATTTGGACTCAGGGTTTCATCAAATTGAGATGTCGAAATATTCAATAGAGAAGACTGCATTTTCAACAGAAGATGGGCATTATGAATATATTAGAATGCCGATGGGCCTTTCAAACTCTCCTCCCACCTTCCAGAGAGCTATGAATGCAATGATAGCTAACGTACCAAATGCTTTAGTTTATGTTGGTGACATTATAATTTATTCTAAAACAATAGACGAGCATTTAGAACATCTTGAAAATATATTCAAAACATTAGCTAAAAATAATCTTGTAGTTCAAATGGACAAAACTGAATTCTTTAAGCAGGAACTTCCATTCTTAGGATATATTTTAACTCCAGAAGGTATAAAAACAAACCCGTCTAAATTAGAAGCTATTTCGAAATTTCCATTACCAAAATCAGAAAAAGAAATCAGACAATTCTTAGGACTTACGGGGTACTATAGAAAGTTTATCCATAATTATGCTAATATAGCAAAACCTTTAACTCAGCAATTAAGAGATAAAGATAATATTATACCAGGAAATTACAAAAAATCATTTGAAAAATTAAAGATTCATTTAATGAATGCCCCTATATTGGCATACCCAAATTTTGACTTGCCGATGATAGTAACAACAGATGCAAGTAATGTCGCGATTGGAGCAGTCTTATCACAAGTTATAGAAGGAACAGAACATCCCATTGCATTTGCCTCAAGAACATTAAATAATACTGAGCAAAATTACTCAACTATTGAAAAAGAGCTTTTGGCTATAGTTTATGCTACCAAACATTTCAGGCCTTATTTATACAATTCAAACTGATCATAAACCTTTGCAATGGTTATTCACTATGAAAAATAACAATACAAGGATTATGAAGTTGATTTTCTATCTGCATGAATATGATTTCGAAATAAAATATATTGAAGGTAAAAACAACAATGTAGCAGTGCCTTAAGCAGAGTGCAAATAGATACAGTAAATGCAATGACAAACCATAATTTGAATGAAGATTCAGCCATGGAATTAGATAGAATACTTGGTGAAACATCTCAGATGCCGTTAACATCTCCAGAAGGTTTTGATTTCGATGAAACACTTTTAGAAAACAATAGTATATCAATGGAAAATAATATTGAAGTAGAAGATGATAATCCCGAAATAGATAATAATAATGAAATAAATAATCCAAATTTTGATAACAAAAGTTTAAATACTCAGCATTCACAGGAAAGTAGTAATGAACAAATATTTATTGTAGAAGACCCGAAACCAGTTAATATAGAGAAAAATCCAATATTCGTCCAGAGAGGTGGAAAGCAAATTAGATTAGAGAAAACATTTGGCAAAAATATATATTTTATTCAAACAGCGTATCCCTGGAGTGATGATTTAGAGGAAACTTTAATAGAAATATTAAAACCTAATAAAGTTTATGGAATTTATTGTGAACCGAATGTGGAAACAGTTAGAGATGATTATGAGGGGATATTTAAAAAGATGTCTTCATTGATTATGGAAAAATTCCCTAATGTTAAATTTAAGAGGTATAAAAATTAAGTATTGAATATTGAAAGTAAAGAAGAGCAATTAGAAATAATCAATAATTATCACATAGGCAAATCTTTTCACAGAGGAGTATCAGAGACTTACGAAAAAATGAAAAGAACCTATTATTTTCCACGGATGAAAGAAGAAATTAATCAGTTTATCAATCAATGCAATGTCTGCAGAGTGACTAAATATGACAGAAAACCAATAAAGTCACAGTTTCAAGTCACACCAACACCAATGAGACCATTTGAGGAATTGATGATTGATACATTACACTTTGAGAGGAAGTATATTGTAACTATCATTGATACCTTTTCAAAGAAAATGTATGCAGAATTAACAACTGCCTGAAATGCAACTAACGTATTTAAAATAATAACAAAATATTTAAGTTTATATCCAAATCCAATAAGATTTAAAATGGATAACGGAAAGGAGTATAAAAATAATTTAATACAAAATTTATTAGAAAGTTTGGGAATTGAGGCGTATTACACTACTCCAAATCATCCTAATTCTTTAGGCCTCATGAATAGAGCTCACTCGACATTAATTGAAATTATTAGAACCTATAAAAACAGCGGTGAAGAACGAGATTTAAATACAAATTTAAATTTAGCTCTTATTACCTACAATAAACCTAACCTAAACCAAAATTTAAAATTATCACCAAATGAAATTACCGTTGGTTGTATAAAAGACCCCGAAAAGAAATTATCAATTATACAAGAAGATTTAATTAATCTATATCATAAGGTGTTGAATTTAGTCCATGAACAAATAAAGAATCAAATTGAAAAAGAAAAGGAAACGAGAACTGAATCCTTAAATAAAAATAGAGTAAATGAAGAAGTTGAAAATGAACCTTATATAAAGGTAAGAACTAGAAATAAACATGAAAACCCTTTTAGACAAGTTTATAAATTCAAAAATAATAACAAAATACTCAAAGTACACGCAGATAATATTCAAAGAAAGAGAAAATCTAAAAGCAATAATAATATTCCAGATGTTGAAGACCATATGGATCTTGATTCTGATGATGCAGATGTCACGATAATATGAAATAATAAATCCAGAACATTCTTCAGGATTAGTAACGTTCAAATTATCAGACACTAAGGTAATACAGAAATATAAAACTATAATACATTATTTAAATTTCTCGAACTTTATAAATGAAATAGATATATTAGAAAGGGATTTGAGCAATTTTAAACAGCCAATATGATATAATTTTGAAACAATTGAAATTTCTGCAAGACAAAATTAATAATATTATTGATGTTCCACACAGTAGAAGAAAACGAGGCTTGATAAATGCCCTCGGCCAAGGTATCAAATTCATTACAGGAAACCTAGATTCTGATGACAAGGCACATTACGATAAGTTCATTACTACTTTAGAAGAGAACAACTACCGCATGGAGCATAACATAGCTCGTGAGATTAACATCAATAAAGAACTGGTAAAAGCATTTCAAAAAGATATTAGATTAATTAATAATAATAGTAATAAATTAGCCAACTTAATAAACGTTGTAGATAAAACCACGTTAACAAATCATTTAAATGAATTATATGACACCTTAAATTACATTACTATCGTAATCATGGACATAGAAAATTCTTTGGAAATGTGTAAATTAGGAATAACACATTCTAGCATTTTGAAAACTATAGATATCAACAGTAACACAGAATACATAAGTTCTGACTTAGAAACACTTTGGCTCACAAGTAAAATATCTTGTATGATAAAAAATAAAATTGTTCATTATATGATACAATTACCTGTTCAAGCTAAGACCTTTAGTACCTTGTATTTATTATCTATACCAATAAAGAAAAATAACCATATTATAACAACTATTGTAAATAATCAAATGGTATTGTATGATAATGATGAAATGTATAAATGAGATTGTAATTTTATAAAAACTAATTATTATTGTAATAAAATTTATAAATTTAATGATACATGTTTAGAAAATGCTATTCATAATAATTTGAATAATTGTGTATCCACTACTATTAGCAATTTAGAACCTTATATATCTTATGTAGATTTAATTGATGTTTTTGTTAGTTTTAAGATTAAACATATTACAATTAGAAGTAACGCATCCTATCCTGTAATATTACCAGAAACAGCAATTATTAAATTAAAAGATAATGAAGAAATTATAAACCACACTAAAAATAATTATGTATAAACGGAGGTATTGTCTTCATTCCATGTAATTAATGATTATAAACATTTTAATGTAACTTTTAACCAATTAAAAATTCCTACTTTAAGTGATGAAATATTTGAAAGTATTAATACAGATTATGAAGACAATTTTAATTTAGATTATTATTCATTAATATTAACAATTATTGTTTTATATCTTTTATGTATGAATATTTATTCATTGTACAAGTCCTCAACTACTCTTAGCCAGCAAAATCAAGTAACTGATACACCAAAACCCCAAGAGGAACTTGTTTTGGAGGCCATAGCTTCAAAGACTGTTCATCCACTTCTTCTCTCACGGAGCTCGAGAACTTCAGAAGGGAGGATATATGGAAACCAACCACAGGAGAATCACTAGACTCAGCATATTTCTCCTGACTCTGTATAAATACCCCTCCCTTTCCCACTTAGCGGATAGTTAGTCTTAGATAGTCGGTTAGACGTAATCTCTTAGTGTTATAGTTCAGTAGAATAGTACAGTTCATGTTCATTGTAATCATTTTTTATAAATAAACTTTTTTTTTTAAGTTCAAGTAAGTTCAAGTGATTTAATTGTCGACTACGACCCTATATTTCTCCTGACCGGCCGTACACTTTTTCTTTACCGCCCATAGGGGGCTATTATAGGGTGAAGTGCTATCAACAATAATCCCCTGCTTTTTAAGGTCCTCTAATTCCTGCCGGATGTGCTGGCGAAGCGCCTGCGGGTATCGCCGCTCTTTGACGTAGCTTACCCTATCGTTTTTAAGATCTCACGCACGGTTTTCCCGGTTACCCCGAGTATGCTGCCCTCTATAAAAAAAAATGTCCCCGTATTTCCGCTTTAAATCATTTCTCCAGTCCCCCACATGCCTAATTGCTATCACTCGCGCCTCCTCATCCCTTAGTGATCTCTGACATTGGTACTTCATTCCCCCTATGCGAATGTCCCACTGTCCTCATATGTTCTTAACTTTCGCTCCTACCTTCCCCAGTAAATCGCACCCGATAATCCCTTTGCATTCTCTGGGCATCTCCTCTACCACATGTACCCTCAATTTATCCGCATTTCTTCCCCATCAACCTGGGCTGGCCCTATTATGGCCTCTCCCTCGACTCTACAGGGACCACCTAGGGTGATTAATTTACATGAACATACCTTGATCTGGGGCATGCTCTCTCTGCTGTACATCCTCTGTAGTGCACTCTTACCTACTATAGTATTTGAGCTTCCTGTATCCACTAGATATCTTCCTCCTCCTTGGGCTCTAATTATAGGCAGACCGCTACACTCCTTCTTCACGCTGTTGCTCACTATCACGCGGTTGCCTCTCCGCTGCCGCTCTCCTCAGATTTCGTCTCTTTCGCTCTTCTGCGCTGCTGCTCGACGATTCCCGCTCCTTCGGATGCTCCTGCTCCTCTCGTTTTCTCTGTTCTCTGATTCCCGAACTTCTTCTTCTGTTTCAGATGTTTCTGATGATGCGGCTGACTCGGACTGCGGTCTATATCTTCTCCACACTCTCTGAGCGTTTACCTCCATCGGCTCTGGTGGTTGGTTCCTCCGGCTCATGTAGGGACATTGTCTGGCGATGTGCCCCTCCGTTCCGCATTCAAAACATCTGGTACGAGGACATTGTGCCACCAAATGCCCCGTCTTTCCGCACCCTTGACATTTTCTTGTCTTCGCGTCTGCCGTTCCTCGGCCTTGCTTGTCTCCTTTCTCCGGCCATTGCTCGTTCCTTTGCGCCGTATTCTGGTTTCCCTTTTCCCCACGTGACTGGTGTGGTTCTGGGTCCCCTATATGTTATACGGCTCCAGCCCGCTTCTTCCTCTCCGCTCCTGACATCCTCTTTTCTAGCGCTCGTGTCTATCATTTCTTGAGCGCTTTCTACGAAAGTGCGATCTCTTGGTAGACCGTCTTTCCTTCCGGTTTCCTTCGCTAACTGCACCTTCAGTATTGTCGAAAGAAACGCCATCCTGGCCTCCACTTCTACCGCGCTAACACTGTCTCTCATTTTCTCAGTAATTTTACTGTACTGGGCCAATAGTTTCCCGGCGTACTGTCCGTTTGACTGATGGACCCGCTTTGTCTCTCTGATCATGTAAGAAATGTCCTCCTCCGGGGTCCAGCGACCGCCTCCGAAAGCTTTCTTCAGGCGTTCTTTTATCACGTTCCACGGCGTTTCCTCGTTCGCCTGAATTAGGTTCAGAATATTTCTTCTGACTCTACATATTAACGCCGCTTTTAATGATTCTGCGTCTCCCTGGTTTATCAGGTTCTCCACTACCTTCCTCTCGATCTCCGCCATCAGCCGATCACCGCCGTTAAGGAAATGATTTAATTCGCCGGTTTCCCCGGTGAACCTTTCTAAGTCCGAGATCGCTCTTCTCATGTCTTGTGTCGCAGCTGCTCGTATTTTCATCCAGGCCAGTGCATTCGTGTGAGCTTCTGCCATGGTTTCTTGTGGTAGTGGTGGAATTCCTGATGACATGTTTAATGTAGCTGGTCTCAGCACTCCTGGCATCGCCACAATAAGAAAAAAAAACGGGTTCTCTACTATGTTACTCAAAGTCCCGCGGTTTCGGCACCAGTTAAGCTCCCTCCCCTCGAAACGAACAAAAAAAACAAATGAAATAAAGAAAGAAAGGAAAAGGGAGCTTGAAATGACACACACGAGATCTGAACTAAAACTGATTTATTCTTCTCAATAATCCTCTATATATAGGATTTGTATCTTATTTACATTCCGATTAAGGTCTATATTGTTGTCCACCGGACATTAACATGTATATATATATATATATATATATATATATATATATATATATATATATATATATATATATATATATATATTTCCGTCCTATTTCTCTCCTCTCTAACCTCTCAAAACCACTGGAGTGCCTTGTACAAATTCAACTTTCAAACTTCCTAGAAGAACGTTCCCTTATTAACCCTCTCCAATCTAGCTTTCGACCTTGTTACTCAAAACAATCCGCTCTCCTGAAAATAACCCACGACCTCCAAACCGCCATTGAACACCAAAGCCTAGTCCTGTCCTCATCCTTTTAGATTTCTCCGAAGCATTTGACACATTTGACCATAACATCCTCCTTAACAAATCTGTCCATCCAAGACACGATCCCTCTCTTATGGTGTCCCTCAGGGCACCTCTTTGTCTTCTACTCTGTTTGGTATTTATATTAACGACCTTCCCCCTTTTATCCGTAACTCCCAATGCCATATCTATGCAGACGATTTCCAAATATATCATTCCTTCCCGCCTTCCGACCTATTATTAGCCACCAAAAGACTCCAAGAGGACTTGAATGGAATAAATCACTGGGCTGTTGCTAACAAGCTGAAGTTGAATACAGAGAAAACAAAGACAATTGTAATAGGTTCCCAAAACCTCCTTAAAACTGTTCTTCATATCCCAACCTTGTTCCTAAATAATAATCCCATTTAATTCTATCCAACCATAAAAAACCTTGGAATCACCTTTGACCAAACTCTTTTCTGGAAAAAGCATGTTTCCGATATTTTCCGTCGTACCTTTTACAATTAAAAGCGACTAAATTACCTCCGTCAGCTATTCCCACTCGAGACCCGTAGACTCCTAGTTACTCCTTAATATTCCCCCACTTTGATTACTGTTGTGCGGTGTACGGGGGCGTCTCTGGGGACCTCGAGACAAAAATAAAACGTTTGATAAATTGCTTTGTACTATTCATCTTCGGGATCCCGAGGGCCTCCTCTGTCTCCCGATATTATGAAGAGTTGAAATGTCTATACCCTTCCTACCGTTGTAAGTATATCCTTGTATCTTTCCTCTACCAAGTTATCCAATCCCGCCGTCCATCCTGTATTTTCGATCTCCTTCAATTAAAATCCTCTGTTCATCCTCGGCATATCCGTTCTCGGCCTTCAGATTTATATATCTATTTCAAATGCTAGAAGTTATTACATTATGACGTTATAATTTTCATTTGTATTTATTTATTGACTTTTCTTTTTTAATTATCTGTTAACGCATATGTTCCTATATCATCTACTCTAAGGTTCTGAAGCCCAGCTATCATTGCCTGTAATTGTTATTCTAAAGAGACTTGTCCCAGAATAAATAAAGAGTTTATTATTATTATTATTATATAATAATTTAAGTTTGCAAATGTATGTTAAGGTACATTTCAAGTTCAGGGACTTCCGCCAGGTTTTCACAGGTGTCCCACCCCGAATAGGTGCTGTCTAAAAGGACTCAGATGTTGTCTTGGAACTCAATGCTGCAGGGGTATAAGGTAAGGACAGCTTATTTCCATACTACCTACAATAATTATTCAATCATAAAAAATGATAATTAATTAAATTATTCCAGGAGGTTGTGCAGTGCAATATTTTGCGATTAAGATGTCATTCTAAAATGTGAGTTTAAATTTTTAATACTGCAAAGGCTGGACATCTCTTTAACAGAAACAAGAAGTAAGGAATGATTAATGTCCATATGTAATAGATTATGAAATATAAGAAAATTTAACACATAATGATTAAGATTAAACGCTATGAAAATTCAGGCCATTGTCATAAGTTTCAATTCCCTCCTTAGATCCAATGCCACCTTCCCTAGTTTAATCCTAAATGATCACCCTATCACTTTCAACTCCTCAATTATAAACTTGAGTATTATTATCGACCAACTCTTACCTAGAAACCCCATATTGCCCAAATTTCCCGACGGTCGATAAGTACCATTCCTTCACGACATCTTCTTTCACAACCTACCCGTAAACTCCTCATATCCTCCCTTATCTTTCCCCACTTTGACTATAGCTGTGTGGTATACGGTGGCCTCTCGAAGATGCTGGAGGACAGACTGAAGCGGATCATGAACTGCTTCTTAAGATTTGTTTCAGTACCTCGAGACGGGCTCTTGTGTCGCACCTTTACAGTGAGTTAAAGTGGATCTTCACCTCCAGCCGTAGACAATATTTACTCGGATTTTTCCTATACCAAACTATCACCACCCAGCACCCTTCCTACAGCCTCCTACAATTTAAATCCTCGGTCCACGCACAGGAAACAAGATCGCGCCTTTCTGACCTCTATACCCCTTCCTAGAACTCTAGAACCAAACCATTCGAATGTTCCTCATTCAAATCCCTTCTTTTTCAACACCTTCTTTTTCAACACAGTCTTTCCAAAATGATACCTTTGAGCTGCCTTCTGTTTTATTCAAGGGGGCAACTGGTTTTTCATTTCTAACACTACGAGATCTATCTACCGAACAATGAATCGAATCTTTATTCAACCACCTTAAAACGCCGTTTAGCCATTGAACGATTTGGCTTGTTGACAAACCTTTCCTCCCTTTTAGTTTTTTTTAGTCTCCATGAAAATCCTTAAGCAGTACGGGGGGACTGACGGTTTTTTCTTTTCTTTTTTTTTTTGATGTCCAGTAATCGGGCCAAATTTTCTAAATGCAGTTTTCAACAGGTCATAATGTTTCCGAGGCTTCGAGTCCGAAAACGTATTTTCAGTCTTTGGCCTCAGTGTCCATGATGCAATTATCTCTTGAACGGATGGACCGTATTTGAATTTGGTTTTGTCAAGATGATACGGTTTTGTCAAGAAAAATACGTTTGGTCATGCACAAAATACGGTCTCAATGAGAACTGTGAGAAGTAACAATCTCCACCACTTATAAGAAGATGATGATCAAATGATGATTTGAAGGCAAGTTGTAAGGCTGTATGTAAGTTGAGAATAAATTTGATATTTTTTTAGAAGTAAGCCGGTAGGAATCTGGTCCGTCTACCGGTTAAATCTTTTGAAGGAGTCTCTAACATTCTGTGACAACCTCGGGGACCATTGGCTTATTGATACAAGCTCGGAAATAAATTATATAGACCCACGTTCCGTACCCGAAGAAGCTTAAATTATTTCGGAAGGATTCGTTGTTATCACTCCAGCCGGAAGCAAGAGGGAAAATAGTTCTATACTAATTGATGTTGCACAAAGACTAGATTTGAAAGACAAATTTTTAATTAAGTTTAAAGTATTTTAATTTATGGATAGGTAAGGATTATTATTAATGATGGAAACTATGAGAAATTTACAAACAAAACTTAACTTAACTTAGCCTAAAACTTAGGAGATACAAATGAATTTATTAAAATTAAAATAAAAATTGTGGATGGAAAAATAATTAAGGAAGATAAAAATGAATTTTTTTTTTTATTATTATTTATTTATTGAAATTTACAACTGTATTACATAATACAACAAGTAAATGTGAAGTTAGAGTACAAGACATGAGAATGACTTGTGAAGGAACCACCCATTGGTAGTAGCACTTCAATGACTATTTTAAGTTAGAAGATCCCGTGACCATCTTCTTTTCAGACGCCTCAGAGGATTATCAGGAATGCATGGGGATGAAAGGCTACGAACAAGACGGTTGGTATGGGCAAGGAGTTTGGAATTAAAG
Source organism: Rhaphigaster nebulosa (assembly GCA_948150685.1). NCBI lineage: Eukaryota > Metazoa > Arthropoda > Insecta > Hemiptera > Pentatomidae > Rhaphigaster > Rhaphigaster nebulosa. The sequence continues at coordinate 30,629,686 of OX411306.1, forward strand.
GAGATATATCTATTTCGGGCTAAATCTGCAACAAATGGGATATTGAGATCTTTGTAAATAATTTTATTTGTGACAAAATAAGGAGCATTAAGGATTTTTCGAAGGATTTTGGATTGCAAGGATTGGATGCGGGAGGAATTTGATGGTTTAGTGGTACCCCAAAGCTCTATTCCGTGTGTCCAATAGGCCTGATAATGGTGATGTAAATGAGCTTTTTGTAGAAAATTGGTAATTTGGAGCGTTTGTCAAGTAAGTGTTGTAGTAATCGGAATCTACGAGCAGTTTCTTGTCGTTTCAGTCTTGTATGAGTGTTCCATGTAAGGCGTTTATCAAGATGGAGTCCTAGGTAGCGGATCTGTTCGACAGGGATAAATGGTATATTATTAAAGGATACTGTAGGACAGGATGTAGTGGGTTTACGACGTAGGGTAAAGGTGATTTGATGGGATTTGTTGGGATTTATTATAATTCTCCAGTTTTGACACCATTCTTCAATGGCTGTGATGTGTGACTGCAGGGTTTGAGATGCGGCAAATGGGTCATTGTTCACAGATAACACACATGTGTCATCAGCGTAAGTAGTGAGGATGGCGCTAGGATGGGTTGGGATATCAGCTGTATTCACCGTGTAAAGGATGGGGCCAAGGATACTACCTTGAGGTACACCGGCTGACTGAGAGAATAGTGATGAGTAGGCAAGATTATGATTTATTTTGAAGGTTCTATCGGTGAGGTAGGAACGGATTAATAGAAAATATGTTGGGGGAAGGAATTGACGTAGTTTATAAAGCAGTCCCGGGTGTCAGACTCGGTCAAAAGCTTGTTCTACATCGAGAAAGGCTCCCGTGCAGTACATTCCGCGCTCCAATGTGGAGGATATCACATCCACCACACGATGGCACTGCTGAATAGTAGAATGGGATGTTCGAAATCCAAACTGGTGGTCAGGAATCACTTGATTCAAATCTAGGATTGGGTACAGTCGTTTTAATATGAGTTTTTGAAGGATTTTTCCCATAGTGGGCAAGAGGGAAATAGGACGATAGGAGGATGGATATTCAGGTGTTTTTTTTGGTTTCGGTATCATTTTTATAATAAACAGTTTCTAAGGGTCAGGGAAATGGTGGGATCTGAGTGAAGCATTGTATATATAGGTTAGGAATAGGACAGCTTTTCGAGGGAGTTGTTTTAGGATATGTGGTGTGATGAGATCATTGCCAGGAGCTTTTTTGGAAGGTAATTTCTGGATGATGTTAATTATTTCGGAAGGATGAAACGCTTTAGGAGGAAGGGACATCTAAGGATGAGGATTAAAAGTTTTGAATAAGTGTTCACCGAATATTTGGGATTTTTCCCCATCTGATCTTGACCAGGTCTGAGATTCAGTGAGAAGCGGATGGTTAAAGGTTTTGAATTTTAGTAGCTTTGCTGTAGTTACCCATAATGATTTATCGTTAGTAGTTAGGTTCTCTGAAAAGTTCTGGAAATTTTGAATTTTCTGATTTCTATTTTTAATTTGTTGGTCAGTTTTGTATAATGAGTTTTGTCTGATGGGTATCTTGTTCTAAGCCACCTCGCTCTTGCTCGGCGCTTTTCAGTTAATAAAATGCGGAGATGATGTGGTAAATTGGTTTCTCGAGTATTTCTAATTTTGTGGCGTGATGTGTTGCCGTAAATAGTGGTTCCTATTGCTCTTGTGAATTCCTCAATAGCGTAATCGATCTGTTGTTTAGTTTTTGCTCGCCTTTTTTCTGTTAATAAGGTGTGAATATGATGTGGTAAGTTAGTTTCACCGAAATTTTTGATTTTAGGGTGTGACGTATTGTTATTGATGATGGTTTCTATTGATGTGAGTTCTTCAATTGCGGAGTCAATCTGTTGCTTGGTTTTTAAAGGAATTTTTAAGTCTATTTCGGTTTCTAGATCGTACCGAAAATTGTCCCAGTTTACTTGTCCTGTAATCATTGAAGGAGGAGAGGGTTTAGGAACAGGGTTTGAATGCAAGAGAAGTAGAACCGGGCTGTGATCTGAGAATAGGTCATCTATGGATTTTATTGTGGATTGGAAGGAGAGTATCTGGGAAGTAACGAATATATCTAGGATATCAGGACGTTTTTTAAGGGATGTAGGCCAGTAAGTAGGGTTCATGGGAGGGAGGATGGAATAACTATTGGAGGTCGTGATACAAGAAAGAATCCTGCCTAGAATATTGGAAGTTCGACATCCCCACCGTTGGTCTTTGGCGTTGTAATCTCCTCCAGCAACGAAGCGCGGACCAAGGAATCGGAATAAGGCGTCAGGATGGTTATAGGAAAGGGAATTACCAGGAGGACAGTATACAGCTGAGAATGTAATGTTCAATGGGTGGGAGGATAAGGTTATAGATGTTGATTGAATGATGTCGGTTGGAGTGGAGGGAATTAGGGAGTGAGGTAAGAATTTGTGTATAAGGATGCAAGAGCCTGCGTGGGATGTGTTGTCTGGGTGATCTGATCTGTATGTAATGTAGTCACGTATGTAAAAGAAAGAACGCGTCGTGAAATGGGTTTCAGTAACTAGAGCAATGTCAATGATATTTTCGTGGAGAAATATATCAAGTTCGTCTCTGTGATTCTGTAGGCCATTTGCATTCCACAAAAGTGTCTTTTTGTGTGTTAGTGTCTTTCATCATGAGTTCATCGTGAGATATTGAGCGGGATTTTAGTTAGGACTCTGGTGGTTTTTTTGGTTTCGGTATCATTTTTATAATAAACAGTTCCTAAGGGTCAGGGAAATGGTGGGATCTAAGTGAAGCATTGTATATACAGGTTAGGAATAGGACAGCTTTTCGAGGGAGCTGTTTTAGGATATGTAGTGTGATGAGATCATTGCCAGGAGCTTTTTTGGAAGGTAATTTCTGGATGATGTTAATTATTTCGGAAGGATGAAACGCTTTAGGAGGAAGGGACATCTAAGGATGAGGATTAAAAGTTTTGAATAAGTGTTCACCGAATATTTGGGATTTTTCCTCATCTGATCTTGACCAGGTCTGAGATTCAGTGAGAAGCGGATGGTTAAAGGTTTTGAATTTTAGTAGCTTTGCTGTAGTTACCCATAATGATTTATCGTTAGTAGTTAGGTTCTCTGAAAAGTTCTGGAAATTTTGAATTTTCTGATTTCTATTTTTAATTTGTTGGTCAGTTTTGTATAATGAGTTTTGTCTGATGGGTATCTTGTTCTAAGCCACCTCGCTCTTGCTCGGCGCTTTTCAGTTAATAAAATGCGGAGATGATGTGGTAAATTGGTTTCTCGAGTATTTCTAATTTTGTGGCGTGATGTGTTGCCTTCTCTGTGATTCTGTAGGCCATTTGCATTCCACAAAAGTGTCTTTTTGTGTGTTAGTGTCTTTTATCATGAGTTCATCGTGAGATATTGAGCGGGATTTCAGTTAGGACTGTGGTAAGTATTGTGATAAGAGGTCTTATTGTATCTTGAAGATCACGAAGGAATGATGATAGGATTGATGTTATGTCGGAAGGGGTTTGGCTAGGATAGGAGTAGAAGGCAGAGTCGTGAGGTGGAGGATTAATCTGCCTTGGTGGAGGTTGAATTCTCCTTTGGGATCGTTGTATGGGATACACATTTAATTGAGCTTCTTGTGAAGAATTGGGCGACTGGGATAGATCAGGATGTTTGGGATGGTAGAGTGGTGGAATCTGTGGCGGTAACTTCACTCTTAGAGATGCGTTTTTAGATGAAATTTCATTTGTAGGTATTTTAGGCTGAGAATGTAAGGTCTGAGGTTGAGTATATGAGGTCTGTGGCTGAGAAAGGGAGATCTGGGGTTGAGAATGGGAGGTCTGGGGCTGAGGATTGGAGATCGGAGGATAAGGATGAGAGGTCTGAGGTTGAGAATGGAAGGTCTGAGGCTGGGGTAGGGAGGATTTAGGCGCCTGTGGACGAGGTAGATGTTTTGTTGTGACGTTAGAATATGTTCTTATCCCGCTTTTGGAGCTCGTCGGTCTTCGCTTTTCATTGTTTACTGGAGTTCCCAGGTTCACAGGATCATTCCTCGTTGAAGGGATGATCCTGTGAGGACCAGACATTTGGTCTTCAAGAACTGAATTTCTCTGAAAATTTCTTGCAACAAGAATTTTTTGTCTTTGTATGTTTTTATAAACACTGCAACCTTTGTAGTTTGCTGGGTGGCTTTCACGACATAGAGCACATTTTGCTGCGGTATCCCGAGGCTTCTGGCAAGTGTCAGACGCATGAGAACCTGAACATTTAACACACCTGGCCTGATGATGACAGTAGGATTTGGTATGACCTAAACTTTGGCATTTAGTGCACTGAACAATTTATGCTCTCTGCCTCGGCTCTTCGAAACGTACACACGAGTATACTAGCTTATTAACTAGAAATATTTCAGTATTGTTTGGTCCTGGCTCAAGATCGACAAAAAACAATAGGAGTGGATATCTTTCAGTAGGGTGGAATACTTTGGAGATGCTTCTCACATTGTGCCCTTACTCGTCTATATCCTTCTTGATAGCGGTAGTGGGGGTGGTGGTGTGAAGACCCCTCAAGACGACTCTGTAGGCTTTTTTATCAAAAGCAATCATATTGCTTAACCCTGATTACCCCCACGCTAAGCCCCCATTTTGTTTATAATGACCTGGTCAAAACGCTTAACCACCAGGTTTATTCACCAATTGAAAGATCAGGTACCCACTTTATAATCTGTAACCTTCTCAGCCGTTATATAATCTTAACCTATACGATGAAGGGTCAGGTACCCTCTTTATACTCTGTAACCTTCTCAAAGGTTATATAAGCTTTACATTGTTTTCGTGTTTGTGCAACCTTCTCAATGTTTAAATAACCTTTACAATATTTAACTTTACCAACATGTAAACAGGTTGGATCATGTATAGACAAGTTGGATGATGCTCAGTTGAAATGCAAATATGGACTTTGAACTGTTTATCTCTAAAACAAAAATAAATTGTAGGGCTTCTTAATCCTATAACAATTGTTGGACTTTGAACTCTTAATCCCCAACCTTTCTTATCTCGCTGAAACATAATCAAAACAACTTTTCAATGTATTACGTATTTTTAATATCTGATAGTATAAATAATGGTCCTTAGAGGATTAACTTTTAATCTATAAATATATTAACAAATCGAAACGACACGCTGACCAAAGAGGTTATACCTTTTCATAGCTTTGAAATATTTTCAAAGTACACGAGTCGGTATTAATAACTTCGAACACGATGCAGTAAATTTTAATTAATGGATATTAATTAATACTATTTCTTAATCCCCTAAGAGCTTTTGGACTTTGAGCTGTTAATACCAAAACATAAAGAATGATTTAGGACTTGTTAATTCTTCTGCTAAATAGTAAACAAATTTCGCAATAATGATTTATCTCTTAATCCTTCCTTTGAAAGTAAACAATGGACTTTGAACTTAAAACATAAGCAAAGCGGACTATAAATATGAGCATGTTTCGGAGCTCTTTCTCATTCTCTTATCTAGCGTGCTAGGTTATACATCTCTTCTGGAAGCGTGTGAGTTTATTTGTTTTAAACTTTTTATTTATTTTGGTGATATAGTGTATTTTTTCACTTTGTTCCATATTAGGTTTTGAATTTTCATACTGTTTATTTTTTCTTCTATATTAGTATTTCGATTGAATTTCAATTTTGTTTTTATTTTTTAATTTTTATTTTTAGAACTTTTTTTGTTTGCTATAAATTTTAAATATTTTCCTCATTTAATATTTTATAGCTTAATTTTTGTTATAGATTCATATAAAATTTATTTTTTTAAATATTTTATTGCATTTCATTAATTTCTTGTGAACACATTATTCGTAAATACATTTTCATAAGTTTAGTCAGTAGTTTATTAAATAATTAATTAATTATGGTAAAATGCAAATTTTGTGGGATAGTTCCCAGCCGGAGACGTGACATTAATCGGCATGAAGCCATTTGCCAGACCACGCTGCCTCGTCGTACATGTATTACTTTTGGTAAAATTTTCAATTTTCAAAGCAGTGCATGACGCATGTGCGTCATTGTCAAAGAGAAACACCACTCGTCATGACAAAGCGAAGGCGGATGGAGGTGGCTATAGGACCTTTATATCAGATCGAGACAGCATTCGGGGGAGACCTCAAGACATTTTTCCTCCCATGTTCTGAACCAATCGATGCAGTGGAATTTCTCTGCAATCAGACAGACACCCTACATCGGCTGATTTCAGAATATTTGGCGGAAACAGACGCTCCCCTAAAGTTTAATTTGGTTTTGGAGGATACGTATGAAAACGTTAGAGGAGAGACGTGCGATCGTGCTTTTAAAACCAATAATATAACGATCTACGGCATCTCTTCCGTCTTGGATTGTCTAAGCGGAATGTATGCGAAGATGGCTACCGAGATGGAAGAGATGGCGATGAAGGGGAGCGGTTGGTTCCTTAAATGTCTTGACGGTCTTCTTTTGAAAGTCAATCGATTTAGACCTCTATAATAATAATAAATACTCGTCATAATATATTACAATCCATTTTTTTTTAAATAAGAAGATGTTTTTAGTTGTTTTTTAAATAAGATGTTTTAGCTGTTTTTTTTAAATACACTATAAAAATGGCCAAATGAATGAAAGGTTTAAAGGAAATTTTCAATTATTTATCGTTTCCAGATGCTATTAAATATTTAATTTTGTAAAGTTAATTTTTTTTTTGTTGTTGATATATTATTGATGTTTTTATTTGTAAACCAAAGAATGAGTGCTATGGGGTGCGTGTTATGGTCTCTGACGTGGCTATAAAAGCTCGTAAACCAGTATGGTGAAAATCAGATGTGTGAATGATGGTCTTCGGCGAGGCCGTGATGGCCGGGCAAGTTGGGGCGAGGGTTCCAGGGTGCCCGGTTCGGATGGTGTAGGTTCGATTCCCACCTGGGGCAGTTAATAGTTATTTTTCGGCGGTCCCGAGAAATAAATCTTGACACTCCCACTCTGGTTAGCTGTCGTGGCAGAACCACTAAAGACCAAAAAATAATGTACGTTACAAAATATTAACAGCAATATTATATCAACAAACCTCTCCGAAGCACTCACACCTTGACGAGGTGGAGAGGCTTACTTCTAAATTATATTTAGAAAACTAAGATGAGAGCAAACGAAAATATGAATTTTATGAAACATTTAATCCTCATTTATTTATTTATTTAGTTTTAGTTTTTATTTATCATAGCCTAAAATATTCGCTAGGCCCCAGTCGGCGCGATAAGTATATAAGGGGGAGAAGTGCAGCTATTCTTATCAGTCTTCAACATGCGTTTGGTAAAGCAACACCATACTCTGCGTATTTCCAATATAGAAGATCAGAACTGTTCCGATATAAAAATATCGAGACACGGTCCTCTATTGCCCGACTGTATCAGATGTCTAATGAATAATAAATCTCATGTTGAGTTTGATCTATGTCCTAAAGGTTTGAGGTATGAGAATATTTACTTATTCGCAAAATCTTTACATCAGCCAAAATATAGGCAACTAGCGCGAGTACTAGATTTGACTTACTAGAGTACTCCTTTAGAGGATATCGGTTTTTTCAATACGAAGACAATTCAAATGTACCACCGCCGAAGGAAGCACGTGCCAATTCTATATTTATTTTCGATGACATCGCCTGCGATAAACAAGATAACGTTCGAGCGTACTTTTGCATGGGCCGGCATAATGGTATCGACATTTTCTACTTGAGTCAGAGTTATACCAGAATTCCAAAACATCTATTAAGAGAAAATGCAAATCTTCTAATTCTTTTCCGACAAGACGAACTTAATTTGAGAAGGATCTACGATGACCACGTCAACTCTGATATGGATTTGAAATCTTTCAAAAAAATATGTCATTGGTGTTGGAAAGATGATAAATATGCCTTTATCGTTTTAGATAAATACAGAGAGATTTCAGATGGACGATATCGAAAAGGTTTCGATACCTATGTAATACCTTGAATGTTCACCTTAAGGTCAGTCTGTGAGTAGACATGGAACCGTCAACATCTTCTGAAACAGTCACTCCCCAAATTATTGAAATGAGAAGAGCGATTCAACAAAAATGCAACTTGTTGAAGAGAAGTAGAGAGGAAATTGATGAGTATTTGAAGGAAAAATATAAAACTGTCATCGACTCGATGAACAGATTACACGTTATCAAAACACCTTTAATCGAGAATCAGACACATTTTTACTCTCCGAGTATAAAGAAGGAGGAAAAATTATCTGATATGACATCACAATCACTGATTGAGAGAATAAAGAGGCAGAGAATTGAGGAAACACCGATGGTTAGTTCATTACAAACATTGCGACCTAGATGGTTATATACAGACTCTCCAGAGGGCGATGGAGCAATAGGTGGTCCTTTTAAAGAGGAAGTGTTCGAAAATAGTCCCCAAGATACTAGCCCGGTTGTAACAACTAAGGAATCGAGATCCTCTTTGCAAATGGTGAGAGAAGAAGCACAAGCTCCTGAAGGCAAAGAACTAGTTGAGCACTGTTTGCAAGAGGTTGGCGAGGTAGCATCGAAGTATATTAAAAAACTAGTCAACAATGACATAAAAGATCTCGACACGATTTATGGTATAGTCTACGATGGCAATAGGTTCACCGTTGGAGATGCAGTTGTTTCAATTAGCAAAGATATTATTTCCGTGGGGGGCGTTGATTACTGTGGCACATCAGGTCTTTTTGATCTCTTGTTTATGGCAAATCCAAAACTCGATCTAGCGACAAAGGATGACTACGACAAGTACAAGAAAATATTGAATCAGACAAACGTTCATAAGAAGGAATACAGTCCCACTGGACCGATACGACAACTTAAGCACAATCTAAAATATAAAAAGGTGATCTCAAAACTATTTCCGCCGAAAAAAGGAAGTGGAATTGAAGACCCCAACATTTTAGTTAATAGATTGAGAGAGTTGATCGAATCTTCTGATAGCGCCAAGAAACGGATGGAGATTCGTCGTATAGAAACGCAACTCCGAGTAGGAGATATAATAGCTTAGTAAAAAATGTGAATGGTCTCAGTTCAATATGACGACTGTCAAAGAACAGATCGTACGCGAGCTGCACAAACCGGCAAGAAGAACAATTCAGCGAAGAAATGTCCTACTAAAAGGTATCGATGATTTATGGCAGGCTGACTTGGTGGAGTTGATTCCGTACTCGCGAATAAATAATGGCTACAAATACCTACTCACAGTGATTGATTGCTTCTCGAAATATGCTTGGGCTGTCCCGATCAAGAATAAGACAACGGTCGAAGTAAGGCGAGCATTCGAAAAGATATTGACTGAGAGAAAGCCTCGAAATCTTCATACAGACAACGACAAGGAGTTCTACAATAAGGAATTTAAAATGCTGGTGAAAAGCAGTGGTGAGATCAACCATTACTCTACAGCAAGCTCAAGGCTTCGATAGTGGAAAGATTCAATCGAACATTAAAGTGTATGATGTGGAAAAAGTTCAGTTTACAAGGGAACTACAAGTGGCTCCCCATTTTGAGCTCACTTCTCAGCGAATATAACAATAGAAAAGTACGATAAAGATGAAGCCGATAGATGTGCGAGGGAGGGAAATCGAACAACGGCTTTTGCTCGAAGTGTACGGTAAAAAGGAACTCGCCGTGAAGATCGCCAGATATAGAGTCGGAGATCGAGTGAGAATCTCAAAATACAAGGCTCAGTTCGCTAAGGGCTATCAACCGTCTTGGACCTCGGAAATTTTTACGATCGCTCGGGATAAAAACACTGTGCCCGTAACATATCACTTGAAGGATGACAGAGGCGAAAATATTGCAGGAGGATTCTATCAAGAAGAGCTGCAATTGGTCAAACATCCTGACTGCTACCTTGTTGAGAAGTTGATTAAAAAGAAAGTCAATAAAGTTTTGGTTAAATGGCTCGGTTTCGACAGTTCACATAACAGTTGGGAGACAGCTGACAACATCAATATATGAGACTCGATCATGGCTATAAAGATCATTCAGTCATGAAACGCAGCGCTGACAACAACAAGAAGAAAAAGAAGCTACGAGTTATAATAACGCCAAAACGGATTGGAGGCAGTGCGATTAAACTGAGCGATGAAGCTAAACAATTTCAACGAATTATACCTAGAACAAAATTGAGCAATTTCGATATACTTCTGTTGGCGATTGTGCATAAAATACGAGCGTTCCGAGGAGTGTTTATGAAAGACGAATTTCCCAGTAAACCGTGGAATAACGAATGTACAGTTTTCAATTTGGACAAGAGCTACGGAAAAGGTACTCATTGGGTATGCTATAAGAAAGTTGGACAATTGGTTTACTTCTTTGACAGTAGTGGGGCTGAACCTCCACCTGAGTTCGTTCACTATATGAAAAAATATAGAATCTCTAAAAATGATAAGCAATATCAAAAGACAGGAACTAATAATTGCGGCCAGTTATGTCTCCTCTATTTACTGGATCTCATGTAATCAGGGGCAGCCAAGGGTTTGGACTTCAGAAAGGTATATAAAGGCGTATCCACTAAAAGAATCATCATTCCGCTGAAGACTGTGTAGAAGAACATCATTGATTGCGAAGTTACAAATCGAATCTCTTAAAACGATAAACAATATCAATAATCGTGAACTAATTGGTCTGCTGTGCCTCCTGTATTTATTGGATCTCATATAGACAGTTCCCAATCAGGAGCAACCATGGGTTTGGACTTCAGAAAGGTATATAAAAGCGCAGCCACGAACAGAAGCATCATTCAATAGGAATAGTGGAGGTCGACGGCCAGCAGCCAAAGTGATCACATAGTGTCTTCGTTATGGCCCGTCTCTTTACAGTGACAGTGCTAGTTCCTGTGCTTTAACGGCTTTAACGGTTTTTTAACGGTTTTGGCTGTTGCGATCTTTTTGTGTCCATCCTTACATCCCCAGGATGTAAGGATTCCGTGAGTACTAGTTTTAAGTTATTACTTAATTGTTATTATTGTATTATTTGTAAGTATATATTTTAATAATCATGACCATTGAAACAATGGAACACGACAACGGACCTCAAACAACGGACTCTACTACACAAGCTGCAACAGATAACAACACGAAAACAAACACCACACAAATACAGAAATCAAAATCTCTTAAGAGACACAACACTCTCGACGCGGAAGGTTTTATCACACCAAAGCGTAAAATCACAGTAAAACCCAGGCCAACACACGCCGCGATCACACCCATTGAAACATCCAACCCCTTCGCAGCATTAAACACCCAACCTTCTACTAGCATGACCAATACTATACCACTAACAACGGCCAACACCACAAACAACAAAACATACAAACTCCCCCCCCCCTCCCATTATAATCAGGCCAGCCATTTCAGCGGTTGAACTTAAAAACTCATTCCTTAATAACGGAATTGAGAATTTTTCCATACGTTCCACCAAGGTCGAGACAAAAATATTCGTCTCAACCAAGACTGAATATGATAATATTATCGAATTACTAAACGATAACAAGGATATTGACTACCACTCATATGCTCCTCGGGGCACAAAACCACTCAAAAAATTTATAATTAAAGGGTTTGATTTAGATCACTCCCTAACATCATTACAAAACGCATTCCAGACCCGTCTTCCTGGGTTTAAGTCCATATGGAGAATGCGAAAGACGAGTCCAACCGGTGTTAAAACCGAATTATCTTTTCTTATATTAACGACAGAACATAATTTCACGCTCAAAGACATAGAGAAAGTGGGTGCTATAGACCAAATGATCTATTCAGTCGAAAAGATGAAAAACATTGCTGGCCCCAGGCAGTGCCATAACTGCCAGGAATTCGGCCATACCAAAAATTTCTGCGGGCGCATCATCAAATGCGTACGCTGTGGTGATAACCACGAAACAGCAGAGTGTCCCCGAAACATTCCCCCAAAGTGTGCAAACTGCGGTGGCCTCTTATCGCGAATGCCCTGCTAGGGTCAAACTTATTAAGACCAAGGCGCAAACAAAGGTCATCAGACCTAACATAACTCAGCAGACCGCATCTAGCGCTGCTACCACCACATCAGACCCACGCTCTTATGCAGGGGTTGTTTTTAACGGACCACCGGCCCCATCGGTCCCACCCCAACCCTCCCAGTCGTCCACGGAACAACCCCCATGGGTTGATGGCCTGGTCTCCATGTTCAGCGACATGAAGACGATGATGCACACCCTGATGAGCCCGTTGAACATTGTGCTTCAACAAGTTTTCTCAGGAACAAAAAATGGATAGATATTCTATCATTAATTATAACATAACAGGGCTCGCAAAGCTAGAGCTAGAATCCCTCCTGGCCTCTCACAGGCCATCAGTTGTCGCACTCACAGACACAAAACTCAACAGACAAACACACATACACTTTCGCGGTTACCACACATACAGACTTGACTCACAAACCCCTGGACACGGTGGCGTCGCACTCCTGGTGCGTTATGACGTCCCATCACGATTGGTAAACAACAACACACTCAATGACGAAAAACATACAGCAATCACCATACAAGTCAAACTCAAACACACATACAAAATCACATGCATATACAGGCGCCCAGGAGGAACACTTGACACCACCAAGACACTGCTACAAGAAACTGAAACCGACAGACAACATATCATTGTAGGAGACCTCAATGCCAAACATCACACCTGGAACTGTAGTTGACCAAATGCATTAGGAAATCATCTGACAAAAACAAAGTACACTATTATTCATCCTAATGCATACACATTCAGACATCACTCAAACCCGGCATACACATCCACACTGGATCTTCTACTCACGCAACAATCACATAGATTCACACACTGTACAACATTGGAATTCAGTGACAATGACCACATTCCCGTATTATACAAACTCGGCAGGGACACAACAAGAACCCCACCCACTCACCACAAATACAATTTCCAACAAGCAGACTGGAAACAATACAAAAATACAGTATACACTAACATACCCAACATAACACCACTCATAAAAATCCAAGACATAGACACTGCCATAGGCACACTACAACATCATAAACGAGGCAGCCACTACAGCCATACCCACATTCACCCCCACTCCTATACACCTGCGCAAACCACCGGCACACATACTTACACTCATCAAACAACGAAATAACATTAAAAACTGTTGGTACAGGACCAAAGACCCCACATACCGACCGATCATAAACAGTCTCACTAGACAAATCACTTCCCTGATGTCACAGTGGAAAACATCCTTATGGCATGAACAACTCCGACGTACCCACAGCGATCCCAAAAACTTCTGGAAATTAGTCAGAAGCCATAACACCAAATCCAAATCGGTGAAAATACAGCGTGGCGATGAGCTTCTCACTCCCGCAGATCAGGCCGACATACTTGCTGACTAATATGTAGAACGTGACAAAGCACGAACAGTCACAACATATCATCATATCCCACTGGCTGATACTGCACATAACAGTATCTTCTCCACATATAAAGAACTGACTGCAACCATGAGAAAAACGAGGAGAAACAAGTCAACAGGAGAGGACAATATCTCTTATGTCTTACTCAAACAACTCCCCAGAAAAGCCCATATGTTTCTCCTCAATATCTTCAATTCTCGCTCACGCCTCAGATACTACCCCACGGAGTGGAAACATGCTATCGTCGTTCCACTCCTCAAACCCCGAAAACGAGGAGCGGTACCGGAAGAATACCGGCCCATCAGTCTCCTCAACCATATCTCAAAAATATATGATAAACTTATTCTTACCCACATCCGCAAACACTGTGAATCACATGATATCATCCCCCCGGAACAAACCGGGTTTACCCGCGGCTGCTATCACCATGTAGCCAAACTACAGTATGATGCAGCCAATAACCTTAATCGAAACCTGGCCACGGCAATGATCTCTCTAGATTGCACGCAGGCTTTTGACTCTGTATCTCACTCCACCCTAATTGATATACTCAGGCTTCACCACTTCCCGGACCAGCTGGTCGACATTATTGGATCCTATATCAGTGGCCGGACTTTCTCTGTACGTGTCAATTCTGATATCTCTGCCCCCCGCCCAGTCACCTGCGGTGTTCCACAGGGCTCGGTCCTTGCGCCTGTCCTATTTAACATATATACAGCCCAGATAGTAGGGCAAAAGATTGACGATGTTCAAATCGCTGCGTATGCTGATGATATTGCTATATACACAGCAAGCATGAATGCAGACCACACTATGCGCAAGGCCCAAACTGTAGCCCAACTGATTACAGAACAACTACAAAACATAAACATACACATCAACACGCAAAAAACTGACGCCATTGTATTCTATTACAAGAAAACACTCACTAAACAACCTAAACTGAACGGTCAAACAATACAGAACAAAAGACACCTCACATACCTCGGTATGAAACTCGAAACCCACTTATCATTCACAGCACACATAAAACACAGAACACATATAGCCAGAGCCACAGCACACCAACTCAAACACCTACTCTACTCACCAGGGCTGTCACTCAGACTCAAAATCCTAATATACAAGGCCATACTCAGACCCACATTATTACACGGTGCACCCCTCCTTCATCACCTATACCCCACAGCCCTGAAGTCCCTCCAAACATTTCAAAACAGCATGCTACAGAAAATCACAAAACGTACGTCACTCGAAAGACGAAACATGAAACTCATACATAACGAGCTACAATTGGATACCATACAACAACACATCACAAGGCGACACGTCAAATTCTTTGACAACCTCCCCGCTTCCTTCAATCCACTCTTCCGAGCCATCACACCATCCCCCCTTCCTGCCAGATGGCAGGATCGTAAGGGCCCAATCAACCCGATCAACATCATCCAACAACCCACTTAAATAGTCTTCTCCCCCTCCCTGTCTTTCACCTACCCCCAACTCCCACAATCTCCCCTCCCACATCCCATCCTCTCCTATCCACCACTTATTTATTATTATTATTATTATTAATTTTATTAATTTTTTTTTGCACTACGAGTCACGAGGAGGCCCCTCACCTCCGATTCATTAGAGAAATCCTAATAGGAAAAGATCCCTGGTATGTATATAGATGATCCACCTTCAAATACTCACAGGTAGAATAAGGTAATGTATGTATTCTGAATCATAGTTTTTATTTGCATGATGTTATAATGTTATTTATTTATTTGAATGAATTTATCTGAATGAATTATGTTAAAATTTTATGTTTTTTCTTTTGTTTGAGGGATCCGGAAAAAAAAATAAAAAATAAAAAAAATAAAAAAGCATCATTCCGGTGAAGACTGTTGAAGAGTGCAGATCGTTGACGACGATTAATATTAGATTTCTTCAAAGTGCTCGATACTGCGTCTTGTCAACATGGAAATATTAAATTTGGAAGAAACTGCTACTTTTTACAATTCAGTTGACGGGATTGAATTTCATTCTCATCATCCTTATTCATCTACAAATCTTCAGCCAGGGGATGAAATACGTATCAGTCTGCAACATCAAGACTTATATACTCTTCCTAGTCCAAGTCTGCTTTACGTCGAAGGAAAATTTCTCAAGGAGGATGGTTCAGCAGTTCCCAGTGCATCAAAATTAACTAACAACATGTTTGCATTTTTATTTGATGAAATAAGATATGAACTGAGTGGAGTGGAAATAGATCGCGTGAAAAATCCGGGAATTACTTCGACCTTGAAAAATTTGGTTTCGCTCAAGGGAGGTTCCCACTTTTTAGATAACTGGGGATGGTGCTATCAAAAAATGATACACTAAACATTACATCAGCAGAGGGGTACTTCAACTTATGCGTTCCTTTATCATCTCTTCTTGGGTTCTGTGAAGATTATCAGAAGATTGTAATGAATGTGAAGCAAGAACTGATATTTGTTAGAAGTAGACATGATGAAAACTGCTACATAATAAAGCGACCAGGAACCGGAATTGAGGCGGCTGAAAAGTGTAAAATGGAACTGGAGAGACTATGCTGGAAGCTGCCTTATGTCACAGTAAATGAACATCAGAGACTGGCTTTGATGCGTCATCTCAAATCAGAAAAGATATTTTCACTAGGTTTTAGAACTTGGGAACTTTACGATTATCCTTTACTACCAGCGAGTCAGAGACAAATCTGGCCAGTTAAAACTTCAAGTCAGCTGGAAAAACCACGTTATATCATATTAACTTTTCAAACTGAAAGATTGAATAATCATGTAAAAGATGCAAGCAACTTTGATCATTGTAATATTTCCAACGTCAAATTGTATTTAAATTGTAAAGCTTATCCATATGATGATTTGAATATAGATATTTCATCCAATCGGTTCGCCCTGCTCTACCATATGTACGCTTCATTTCAAAATTCCTATTATGGCGCACAAATTCAACCTCTGTCTTCTTTACAAAAACTTTAAAGATAAAGCACCTTTAATCGTAATAGATTGTTCGAAACAATCTGAATCTATAAAAAGTGGACCAGTAGATGTAAGATTAGAATTCGAATCAAAAAATATATTCCGTCGAATACTACAGCATATTGTCTAATTATACATGATAGACTCGTAGAATATAACCCTCTAATTGGTACGGTTCGGCGAATGGTATAAAATGAGGTGAATCCTTTGCTCAGTGTTCAGTATGGTTTCGGCTAGTGTAGTGATTGTAGACTTCCAGTGCATTGTCGATAGCCTGGGAAGTTATATTATTAAAGAGTTGTCTCTTCTTGATCAAGCTTTCAAGTCGTCAAGACATTGGATTTTTAAACCACCGAAGCAATATACACAAACTGATAAAAGTAGAAGAACAAACTATTGGCTAGAAAATTATTATCATAAAATTAAATGGGAATATGGGGACGTTGAATATGAAATTATTGAAGAAATTTTCAAGTTTATTGATTGTAATTATAAATTTGTTTTTGTTAAGGGTCGAGATAAGAAACTATTTCCAGCACAAAATTTGTACAATTGCTCTATAGTCAACTTGGAAG
Source organism: Rhaphigaster nebulosa (assembly GCA_948150685.1). Lineage (NCBI taxonomy): Eukaryota > Metazoa > Arthropoda > Insecta > Hemiptera > Pentatomidae > Rhaphigaster > Rhaphigaster nebulosa. Next base: position 30,646,771 of record OX411306.1, read on the forward strand.
ATTTTGGTTGTCCGAAAATTGATTCACTCATCTTAGATGAGCAAGGCTGCCATTGCATCATGCATAATTTTTCTCAAGAGAAATGCACGCAGTATCGGACAAAGGCTTTAGAAGCATGGATAAAAAATCTGGTGCGGTGCGCGCATCACACAACTTTCCCTTACCGCCCTATAATAATTATTTTTTTTAATATAATTCTAAAGGGTTCACATAAACAATACTTGAAATAAACTCAGCAGCATTCAATTCTTCTCCCACTTAAGTACAATAAAATAGTTTTTAAAACAATTTTAGTACAACAATTCTGTACAATACCTATATATTTTAACTTTGTCAAGTTGCAAATATATTTTAAAAGTTGCTGGTTAAGTTTCTATGGAAACATATTCTTTCCATTAAATAATGTGAAAGTAGAAATTATTAAGTTAATTTCCGTTTTTGTATTCTTAAATTACTTTATTACAGAGCGTATTGTTTACAACAGATTGGCGGATTGGTGGGAGGAGATTCGGTGGCAACTATCTCCTTTCAGATGCGCTCGGTTATGCATCTATTTTATGCTCCTCATAAAATACACTGTATCGTTGCTAATACTTGTCCGATTTTGATGATTTTTTTTTTTTAGATAATTTAATAACCTTTCATATAATTCTGTACATAATTTACTATAAATTGCATATTTTTTAAGCCATGCGCAAATAAAATATCCTTTTCATCATAACTTGTTTCCCTGCAATTCCTCGGTGATGTACTATATATATGAAAAGTTAAAGGTCTTTATGAAGAATAATTTAGGCAAGTTTAATCAAAATCCTTAGAGCCGTTTTCGAGAAAATTGTAAACAATTGTAATATCCATGATATAATTACCATTTCCGGTTAGTCCGATGCGCTGTATCTTTGCTATTATTGGTCCGATTTTGATGATTCTTTTATTCTTTTTTAGATGATTTAATTACCTTTTATAAAAATCTATAGATAAATTACCGTAAAATGTATACTTTTTAAGCTATGCGCAAATAAAATATTCTTTTCATCATAACTTTTTTCCCTGCAATTCCTCGGTGATTTACTTCATAAATGAAAAGTTAAAGACTTTTATGAAGAATAATTTAGGCAAGGTTCATCAAAATCGTTATAGCCGTTTTCGAGAAAATTGTAAACAATTGTAATATCCATGATATAATTACCATTTCCGGTTAGTCCGATGCGCTGTATCTTTGCTATTATTGGTCCGATTTTGATGATTCTTTTATTCTTTTTTAGATGATTTAATTACCTTTTATAAAAATCTATAGATAAATTACCGTAAAATGTATACTTTTTAAGCTATGCGCAAATAAAATATTCTTTTCATCATAACTTTTTTCCCTGCAATTCCTCGGTGATTTACTTCATAAATGAAAAGTTAAAGACCTTTATGTTAAATAATTTAGGCAAGTTTCATCAAAATCGTTAGAGCCGTTTTCGAGAAAAATATAAAAATGTGTAAAATCCATGATATAATTACCATTTCCATTTAGTCCGATGCGCTGTATCTTTGCTATTATTGGTCCGATTTTGATGATTCTTTTATTCTTTTTTAGATGATTTAATTATCTTTCCTAAAAGTCTATAGATAATTTACCATAAATTGCACGCTTTTGAAATTATGCGTAATTAAAATATTCTTTTCATCATAACTTTTTTCCCTGCAATTCCTCGGTGATGTATCATATATATATGAAAAGTTAAAGGTCTTTATGAAGAATAATTTAGGCAAGTTTAATCAAAATCGTTAGAGCCGTTTTCGAGAAAATTGTAAAAATGTGTAAAATCGATTATATAAACTGGCACTTCCGGTTAGTCGATTTTGACGAAAATGTTGCTGTAACATCACATGCATGTACTAACCTTAAATATGTAATTTCAGTATCGTACAGCTTTCCGTTTTTGAGCTAGACTGATCACATACACACAGACCATTTTGCGAGACTTGGTCATTTGGACTCAGGGGACCTTAAAACATGTATTTCCGTTGAAAACTCGAATTCGAAAATTTTCATGATCGCAATACTTCCCCTTACTATATACTTCGTATATAGGTAAGGGAAAGTAAAAATAATTGGTTTAAATTTTATTCACCTTGAATGGAATGGGTCACTGGCGTGGTTTAAACACCCGTAAATCCTAAATGGAATGGGTCACTGGCAAGGTTTAATCACCCGTAAACCCTTAATGTAAGTCACTGGCGAGGTCTAAAAACCCGCAAACTTGATTGTGTGAGTGAATGAGAGGTGAATAGATCTCCAATTAGTTCAACAGAATTGTTCCAATGCTTTTGTTTCTCTTTTAATTGCACGAAAATACAACAACAACAACAAAAAATCTAAATGTGTATTAAATATTTTCTTATCTTGATCCGTATCGAAAATAAATTTTTTCTTATCAGGCTCATAATTATTATTGCTCAGGGCTATGATATTAATATTTGCTATGCCGACCAGCCTGCCATTTAGCAAAAAGTTCTGCTTATTATACATTTCATGATGATATCATTATTATATTTTTGTTTTCCAAATTAAATTTAAATACAATTAGAGGGTTTAGTTTTATTATATCATAGATTAGAGAAGGCTTATATTTTGTTTTATATATATATATATATATATATATATATATATATATATTTCTTTATTTTAAAAATTAAGTTTTATTTAATTCATACATGTATTAGTTTGTAGATTAAATTTTATGTTTGTTTTTTTATAAATTTTACAAGATCAAAATTTATGTTTGTATTATAACTTTATTTTGTATAAGTGTTACATTATAAATAAAAATTAAAAATAAAAAAATATAAAATTAAAAAAAAAATTAAAAAAAAAAAACCTCTTCGTTTGTATCTTTACCTTGACGTGGTGAAGAGGCTTAAGGCTTAATGCCGAACTAAAAGAGGTACAAAACTTTGGCTAAAACTAATACTATCATTACCTATCCTGATATCATGAAAGTACTGAGAGTTCAAAGTCCATTGTTTACTTTCAAAGGAAGGATTAAGAGATAAATCATTATTGCGAAATTTGTTTACTGTTTAGTAGAAGAATTAACAAGTCCTAAATCATTCGTTATGTTTTGGTATTAACAGCTCAAAGTCCAAAAGCTCTTAGGGGATTAAGAAATAGTATTAATTAATATTCATTAATTAAAATTTACTGCGACATGTTCTTGGTTATTAATACCGACTCGTGTACTTTGAAAATATTTCAAAGCTATGAAAAGGTATAACTCATTGGTCAGCGTGTCGTTTCGATTTGTCAATATATTTTAGGGATTAAAAGTTAATCCTCTAAGGACCATTATTTATACTATCAGATATTAAAAATACGTAGTACATTGAAAAGTTGTTTTGATTATGTTTCAGCGAGATAAGAAAGGTTGGGGATTAAGAGTTCAAAGTCCAACAGTTGTTATAGGATTAAGAAGCCCTACTATTTATTTTTGTTTTAGAGATAAACAGTTCAAAGTCCATATTTGTATTTCACCTAGACATCATCCAACTTGTCTATACATGATCCAACGTGTTTAAATGTTGGTAAAGTTAAATATTGTGAAGGTTATGTAAACATTGAGAAGGTTGCACAAACATGAAAATAATGTAAAGGTTATGTAAACTTTGGGAAGGTTACAGAGTATGAAGAGGGTACCTAACCCTTCATCATATAGGTTATGATTAAATAACCGTAGGGGAGGTTACAGACTATAAAGTGAGTTCCTGATCCTTCATCGTATAGGTTATAATAATATAACCGTAGGGGAGGTTACAGACTATAAAGTGGATACCTGACCCTTCAATTGGTGCAGGGGATAAACCTGGTGGTTAAGCATGGATGCTGACCACGTCATTGTAAACAAAATGGCGGCTTAGGGTGGGGGTAATCAGGATGAAGCAATATGATTGGCTGGTTGGAGAGGGATAAGAGTAAAAGGGGGGGGAGCCTAATGGTCACATGACTAAAAAGGGCGTGGCCTAATAGTCAAGGTTAGGACGAGGTGAGACCACGTGGTAGTTAAGGTTAGGTCTAGGCAAGGCCACGTGGCAGTTAAGATTAGGTCGAGATGAAAATTCAAATTCAAATTTCCCGCCATAGGCCACGTGATTGGTCACGTGGGCGCGCACAGAAGTGCGCCAGCTCCCCTGTTTTCCCTCTACTAATTTCAAATCTGGCTTTACCTGATCTCAATTCGCTCTCAACGTCTTTCAGCAGGCTTTCAGAAAGTTTCAATGAATGCGGTCCTAAATCAAAACGAAGAAAAGTCCTTCACGGTGACAGTGGTCAATGAGGGAACTCTGTTATGGAGTTAAATAACAATTAAAGCAGTCAGAGAAGATGGATGCTGCATTGATGATGATGACAATATTGACATCACCAACAAGAACCGACAGAAATTTTCTAGAAAAAGATCAAGGCTACATACAAAATCCGATATTTTTCACGATTAGTTTATATCCTCTGATCCTGTAATCTCATATCCCAAATCATCATCTCTAAAAAAATTTAGCTTTTCTAAAGAAGCATTCATATTTCGTAGAAGCAAGATAAGAACAGCATTGTAAATAGCAAAAGTGATAACGAAAGCGAATTGGGCATCTTATGTGAAATATCACTATAATTTTTGGATAAAGAGCTAAGAAAAAACAAGATAACAATCGATATAACAGCAGTGGTAGTACCAGTAATAATAAGAAAGATAACAAATAGTAAGATGAAAAACTGTAAAGTATAAAGAAAAATATGCTGATCATAATATGTTAATATTAACGTGAAAAATAAGAAAAATAGAAGAATATGTTAAAAGTATAAATAACGTTAATAAAGTATAAAGAAAAGATGTTAATCATAATGTGAATAGTAATAAGATATAAAGAAAAATATGTTGAAGGATAATGACAAAAAGTTATCTAAAATAAATAATATATGAAAATATATGAAATAAAATAAAAATATATGAAAAATACTAATTATAATAACACTATAAAGAAGATTTAGGAGTTTGAAAAGTATCTCAAGATAATATGGTAATATAAGCATAGTAAATGATATTTTTGTAAGATATAATGGCTAATGCCACATTTACTCTGTTGAATGATATCAATTCTTACTTTTTAGCATTTACAGAAGCGAAGCTATGAGCATTTAAAAATGACACAAAAAGATCTTTAAAATATATTTAATCCATTATTTTCTAAAATATAACAAATTTATAACAGTTGAATGTTAATATAATATGAATTTTAATGTTGGAATGTTGATTATTTATTACCATAACCCGAAAGCGAAAAACCCATAATGCTGTACATGGAAAAATACATGTAAAAAATAACAAGTAAAAAATAAAAAATAAAAAACAAAAAGTAGTAAGATATAAAGTAATGTAAGCTAAAGATAGAGTAATATAATCATAAGTAATTATCGTGAGTGGGGAAGAAAAATAAAACAATAAGGATAGAGAAACAATTAGCAGGATGCAAAGAATTAACAAGATGGGAGGAAGGAGAAAAATAATTAATAACAAGGAAGATCATACCTAAGTGGTGCGAGGTATAACCGCCAGCCAACTGAATACGTGAGAATTTGACCGTTAAGAACAAAACAATGTTGCCACCGTATTGGTTTGACGGATACAAAGATATAATTGCAACACTGAATTAAAATGTAAAAATATTTAGTTAAAAGACAGATTAACTTACTGATAAGCGTATTGGTTAAAGATTAAAAAAGGACAAATTGAATAATAATGTAATTAGAAAAAAACGAATGTGACGGGGTAAAAATCGTTTTATAGAGGCAAAACGAAAAATGGCGGGGATTATAAATAGTAATTTAATTTGATAAAGAAATTATGCAGGTATGTTTTCACCAACAAAAAAAAATTAGAATGTGGCTGAATAAGAAAAGGAATACCTAAAAATATAATAGGATTGTAAAAAATTATAAAAATCAAAATAAATTAATCATAAAATAATGGAGAAGATAAAAGAAAATTATGGATAAGTATAGTAGGATAAGTATAAGAAGATTAGTGATAAATAATAATTTTTTTTTAATAAATTAAAAATTTGGGAATAGGCTAAGGATAAGTTTTGTTTGTCAGCCTTTTGATTTATGGGAAGGGATTCTAGTTAGATATGAATAAATTTTGTGATTAGTCGTTTGTCGTGATTCTGGACAGTGGCGAGAATAGAAGTTTTGTCGAAATCAAATGTGTGGTTTTACGATAAGGAATGTTCGGAGAGTTTGGGGGCAGTATAGTTACGTAAGGTAATGGAGTATTTAAGTTGGGTGATGCGATCTTTGAGGAGATTTTTATTTTCGCCAATATGAGAAGAATTGCAGTAAGGGGTGGAGCAACGGATACGACAAGGGAACGGTGTTTGAGTGGAATAGGATCTTTCAGACTGGTGTGAAGTTATCACTGAGTCAATGGAGCAACATGAATTTGTTTTATTAAATGGCAGAAGTATCAATGATATACAAGGCCATTTTACCTGCATAAAGCATAATGGGTAGAGCCCAGTTGACCAGGCTTAGTATAATTTTCATTAATTTTAATTTTGGTATGTATGATGCCCTAGAGATGCACATGTAAGTAGTTGACAAGAGAGATACTCAAAGACTAAATTTAGTCTCTCAACTGAAATGCTTTTTTTTTTCAGTCGCTTGATCAGCGAAAGCTTTAATGACTTCATCGAGGGTTAAGGTCTGTATATATTTGGGAGATACTGTTAGCTTGAGTCATCAAAATATTGAGGACTCCTCATACGGTTTGTCTGATGTTACGCCTTTTAGAATCAGAAAGTTATTGAACCGTTCTATGTATTGTTCAAAAGTTTCGGAATTTTTATCAAAACTACCAAATTTACTTACTGTTGAACGGGTACTGGAGTTGGACAACTTTCAAGCCCAGATTGACGGTCCAAGAGATGGGCCGAGTGAAGTGAATCAATTGAAGAGATGGGCCCAACTGTCCAGCTTGAAGGACACATTAAACAGAGGAACGGTGGCCTAAGAACTAGAGGCAATGGATGAGCTCTATGGAACCCTCGGACGATGATGAAATTGAAAGCGCCCTGAGGAAAGTGAAAAATGGAAAGGCTCCAGGTCTGGACTGAATCCAGTCGGAGTTGTTGAAGTATGGGGAAGAAGAACTCCAGAAAGCTCTCCATTGATTTTATTTTATCCATGTGGATTTTAAGACAGCGTTGATAGGACTCAATTATACTGTGCTCTGGACAAGTTAAGCTCATACGCCTAATCCAGATAACCATGTAAAGCTCAAAATGCATAGTACGTCTTGGTCAAGGTGTCACTGAAGAGTTTGACGTGAATAGTGGGGTTGCCTATTGCTACGAGACAATCCTCAATCGCCTGACTCAGCTTCTTGAAGATGCAGGCGATATTGATCCGATTTTGATGATTCTTCTATGCTTTTTTAAATAATTTAATTACATTAAATAATTTAATTACCTTTCATACAATTCAATACATAATTTACTATAAAATGCATAATTTTTAATTTATGCGCAAATAAAATATCCTTTTCATCATAACTTTTTTCCCTGCATTTCCTACAGTTGTGTGGCTTTATGAAGAATAATTTAGGCAAGTTTCATCAAAATCGTTTGAGCCTTTTTCGAGAAAATTGTAAAAAAGTGTAAAATCGATTACTCAGTGGACCTAAAAACGTGTATTACCGTTGAAAACTCGAATTCGAAAATTTTCACGATCGCAATACTTCCCCTGACTATATATTTCATATATTGGCAAGGAAAAAAAAAATGACAGCTCAAAGAACTATTGTAAGTTGCACAGCTACAGGTATGTGCAATTAAAATATTTTTCCCAAGCATTCCCTCTCTCACGTATGAACTTCTTTTGGTTCCGTTATATCTATTATACTTAGAATCACTACGAATATGCATCAAAATTGAGTAGGAGAAGAACTATGTGTTTCAAAAGTGACTAAAAGAAATGAACCATATTTTATTCCTTCTGGACTTTTTTTCCATGGTGAATCGACTTTTGGAATAAAGAATATTTATGTGTGTACTTTTGAAATACAGAATATATATGTACTTTTAAAATACAAAATATAATACGTATATATATATATATATATATATATATATATATATATATATATATATATATATATATATATATATATATATATATATATAGATATACATGCGTATGTTTGCAAATGACTGTTAAGGTTCATTTCAAGTTCAGCGGATTCAAGTTCCGCCAGGGTATTACAGGTGTTCTACTCCGGATAGGTGCTGCCCAATAACCCTCAGATGTTGTCATGGGACAGATTGCTGCAGAGGTATGAGGTAGGCAGAGCTTATTTCCATAATACCTACAATAATTATTCAATTATAAAAAATATCAATGATGTTTAATTAAATTATTCCAGAAAGGTGCGCATTACAATTTTTTGCGGTTAAGATGTTATTCTAAAAATGTGAGATAAAATTGTTAATACTGCAAAGGCTGGACATCTCAGAAGACGAAACAAGAAATACAGAAAGATGAATACCCATATGAAATAGATCACGAAATATAAAAAAAAAATTAACATAAAATGATTAACATTTAATATTGCGAAAACTCAGGCCATTGCCATAGGTTTCAATTCCTTATTTAGATCCAATGCCACCTTCCCTACTTTAATCCTAAATGATCACCCCATCACTTGTGTCAAGAAAAATACATTTGTGCATGCGTAAGAAAGGGAATTTGATAAAATTGATATGGGGCCATCTCGGCAGGAACACTTAAAATTTCATCAAAATCCGATTAACGATAGTGAGCATCATGCCCTTCATATAAATTTGAATGCTTCAATAGAAAGATAGCACTATACAAACAACAAGTGTAATTCAATTTACAAAATCAAGTATTGCATTCAGAGTGGACTCAGCTGCAACCTATTTTGATATTCAATAGGGTACTTATTCGAGATAGTATTATTGGCTTAAATTAAACAAAAGATGATAGGTTTTTTTCACTCACAAGAGGGGCAAGATTTGTCCGCGACAATTTTGAACAATATTTATTGGATGATTACTAATAAATTACAAAATGTGGATACCTATCCAACCTTTTCGTCCAATGGGCGAAACACAGTGATACTGCATTATTATATAACTCGAGTAAAAAAAAAGACTTCGACATGTTTTACCAGCAAAACCTTACTTTCTTAGAGTATACTAATATATATATATATATATATATATATATATATATATATATATATATATATATTAGTATACTTTAGTATATATAGTACTTTAGTATACATTTATTATACTTAGTATATATATATATATATATATATATATATATATATATATATATATATATAAGTTAAAACCTGTTTGACACGAAATACAAAAAAAAAGAGAAAAGGGAGAATGATGTGAACGCCACAATGTCTGGAATACAACTAACTTTATTTACTTTTCTTACAGCCTTATATAGGATTTGCTATGTTTATTTATATATTTTTCTTCATAATCCATAACACTCCACTTAACTCCCCCGCACCAGTTCACGAAGTGAACTCTGAGAAAGAATATATAAATAACCATCAGCATTCACAAAAAATAAAATAATTAAAACTATATATACGTATGTACAACAATATACAGAGAATCAGAAGATATATATATAACTCTAGTAGCAATAGTGGACTACATAATACTTAATCGAACTAACACAAGCACACAAAAAAAATAAAACTCTGCTAAGCAAACGAAAAAACAAAAAAAAAACACACTTATAAACTAGAAAAACTACTTACAACTAGTGATTTACAATACTTCATAAAACCGAAGTGAAAACTAATCGACACAATGCTTATGAAACTATCTCTAACAAAACTTAAAGACTAGGTCTGACAAACAAAAAAAACGGAAAAAACTTCAATGAGCCCCGCTCACTATATATAATTACTATATCTTAAGTACTATATATAATTTCAAAGTTCTCTCAATTGTTTCCCGCATCCAAAGGAACGCGGAGATGCCTGACGTGGGTATGTCGCACTCTTTGTGCGCCTTGAATCTCTTGTATCGATACAATATTGTGTTCTCTGAGTGCTACCACCCTGAACGGCCCCTCGAACCGGGGTTCTCCTTTTGTCCGACGAGAAGGTGGTCGGCGGTAAACGATCGACCCCAGCTTGATCCTATGTGATTGATCTGGCGCGGCCATACCGACCCGTACGGCTCTCGCTTCCTTCCCCTTAGCGATTCTACTGCGGGTCTTCACTGTAGTTTCCCACAACCGTCGCCGCCTATGTGATACCGTATCGCGCAACTGCGTAGTCATCGCCGTTAAGAGGTCGCCTCTGTTGCGCAGGGGATGTCCGAACAATACCTCGACTGGTGTGAGCCGCGTGAATGGTATTATTATATGCCAAAATCGCTCTTGGCATTGCCGCCTCAGGTCCTAATTCCCTGTTGATATGAAAGAGGCGTAAATGCTCTCCTAGCGTACTATGGAACCTCTCTATGGCCCCCCTTGCCTGCGGATTCCCTGGGGAGTTGAAGTGCCAGTCGATCTGAAGTTCGCCACATTCCGTAGTAGTACGACTATTGCGAAATTCCCTTCCCCCATCCGAGGTCACCCTCTGGGGTCCAAGCGATCCACTGTAATAGCCCTTCCCAAATAGCGTCGGCAGACCTTGACTCGAGCGAATACGCCATGACCAGCTTGCTAAACGTATCTAAAATCGTAAGCCAGTGTGACCCCTCCCAGGAAAATACGTCCACTTGAACGTCTAATAACGGAGAATTTGGTGTCGGGGTTATTTCCGGGTGAATAACCACAGGGTGTCGGTCGTATTTCGCTCGATGGCACACCATGCATTCTTTCAGTACTGCGCGAACGGAGCGTTTCATATGGTGCCAATAATATCGCCGTTGAAGCGCAGCCAACGTTTCTGAAACCCCCCTGTGGTTCGTCTTGCCCTCGTGGTAAGCGCGTACCAGCTCCCGCTGCTGTCCCTCGTCTTTGATCGTCTCGACCAGATGTCTACATAAAACGAAGTTTCTACCCCCCCCCCCCTCTCCCTATGCGTTCAGTTTCCCACATGTGCCTTATGCGGCCCAAAACTGTCTTATTGCCGACCTACAAGTGATACGTCTTTCCCCTTTTAGTTGTCGATTCCAGGATCGTTGCAATCTCATTAGGAGTTATCGAGGCCAAAGTCCATACCGTGACGATTCTATGCCGTCCGTAACGCTCGTGCTCCGATTTAGAGATACCTGCGGTTCGGGTTTTCCAGATAATCTGCCGGATATGCCGATTAATCGGCGAATCACTTTCGGGGAGCTGGGGTGGTCTCGCCATAGCCGGGGTCTCGTCCGCGTCCACCGTGTCCTCATCTACGTGTACACTGTCGCGACTATCTGGGTCCTGCGACGACCCCCACCGTGTAAGGGATTCGCGTATATCGCTCGAGAAAGCCAATCAGCGACAACGTTTTTGCTACCTTTCTGGTGGAAAATTGAGAAGGAATAAGCCCGTAACCTTTCTTTCCAACGTCCCACCCGTGCTGACGACTCCTTCAGGCCGTCTGTCCACAATAGGGGCTTATGGTCGGTGCGAAGCTTGAAATGCCTTCCAAAAATGTACGGCTTAAAGTATTCTACCGCCCAGACTACTGCAAGTAATTCGCGCTCCAGAGCGCTATATCGGGTTTCCGCATCGGAAAGCTGTTTGCTAGCGAATGCAATTGGGCGGTCCCCCGAATCATCCTGTTGTGATAACACTGCCCCGAGTGCCTTATCGCTCGCGTCGGTGGTAGCGATAAACTCGCGGGAAAAGTCAGGAAAGGCGAGTACCGGTTCTCCCATGAGTGCAAGTTTACACTGCTCAAAACACCGCAGATGCTCCTCCGTAAAAACAAACGGCCGCCCTTTCTTTAGCAATTGGGTCAAGCTCGCGACCGTGTCCGCTACATGAGGAACAAACCGTCGATAGTAGTTGACCATGCCGAGAAAACTCTTGAGGGATTTCTGGTTCGCGGGTGGCTTTACTTTAGAAATTGCCTCGACCCTCGCTGGGTCTGGTCGTACTCCATCGGCCGATACTATGTGCCCCAAAAATTTTATTTGCTTCTGGCAAAACACTGATTTCGACTCTGACAGCCTAAGACCGAATTCCCTAATTCTCGACAAAACTGCACGGAGATGGTTCTCATGCATCGCGGGGGATGGGCTAAAGACGATTAGATCATCCATGTAGATCTGGCAAAAGTCTTCGCCCAAGCCGCGCAGAAACTCATCCATGAGTCTTTGGAAGGGCAGAGGTGCGTTTTTAAGCCCGAATGGCATGCGCACAAATTCGTAGTGCCCCCTACTGAATGTAAAGGCCGTTTTTTCGATGTCTTCGAGACGCATGCGCACCTGATGATACCCCGCTTTCAGGTCAAGCGTTGAAAACACCCGAGCGCCAGCGAGTCTGTCTAGCATATCCTCCAACCGCGGTAACGGATACCTCTCGTCCACAGTGTTCTCGTTGAGTTTCCTATAGTCAACGACGAGACGGTATGAAGGTCCCGCCCGAGGATCGGTTTTACGTTTCTCCACTACCCATAATGGACTACTAAACGGAGAGGTGCTTTCTCTAATAATTCCCTGACGCAAAAGAACCTGAATTTCCTGTTGGATTATGGCAGTTAATGACTGCGGATATCTCCGCCCCTTCGTATACGAAATTTTATTTTCTTTCAAATTAATTTCGTGGCATGTCCGCCCGGTAGCCGGTAATGCCCCCCTTCCACATAGAACGCATCCCTAAACTCCTCGAGTAACGCCCCTATTCTGCCGCCGCTTGCCCCCGCCGTTAGGGTAGTCGTACGAAAACTTGATTGCGCCGTTCGAAACCGGCCCTGGTGTGTCTTACTCCCCAACTGTATTTTCCAGTTGCCGTTACTCCCTTCTAACCGAAAACCCACCGAATCTAGGACATCGCATCCAATTAAGACATCGTACTGGGGTGCTAGTTCTCTCAGCACGTGGACAGCCATTGTTACGTCGCGCCCCGTTAATTCTCGCAAATTCCATTGATATTCTCCCAGGACTGCGCAGGATCCGCTCAAAGTGGTTATCGAACATCTACATTTCTCGACCACGTCAGTACACCCTAGCATCCCTTTGCTCACGAGAGTACTCGTGCTCCCCGTACCAATGAGGGCCCTAATCTTCCCCTGACTCCCCTCTACTATGGGCAACCTATCCCACACATTACATACAGTATTTACCTCGTATTTATAGTCCCTGTGGTTGCCCGCGTCTCCTCAAATTTGAGTCTCCTTCCTCGCCGTTGCTGCTGTTGGCCGTAGTTTCCTGCTGCTACGTCCCTTCGTGATTTGTGCCCACGAAGTCGGCTGCTCCTCCTCCTCTCCACTGGAACTCGATGGCGATGACGTCCCCTCGGAGCTCGATGATGTCGTGCGACGCGCGTGCCTCGTCCGATGAGCGTTAACCTCTATAGGTTCCTCCCGTGGCCTCTTCGAATGCATCCAAGGGCATGCCCGTGCCACATGCCCTTTTTCGCCACACTCGAAACATTTCACAGACGGACAGTTCGCCGCAATGTGACCAGTCCTACTACACTCGTAGCATCTTCTGTCGTCTCTACGTGGCTTCCGAGAGGTGAATCTTTGCTCTTCTTCCCTCCTATGAGATCCGCGCTCGTCTCTGCGTGAGCCGTGCTCCCCTTTTCGGCCACTGCGCTGCTCATCTCTCCTTGGTAAAGGCCTCCGAAAGGCTCTTCTTTGCCTTGGCCTTGCCTGTTGCCACACGTGCTCTGGTTGGACCTCATCTTCCTCCTGTTCACGAGCCTCTCGATCCATGATTTCCCGGACACAGTCTAGGAACGTCTTTTCTGCAGCGAACTTTTCCCTAGTTTTTAAGTTCCTTCCTAGCTGCACTTTCAAGATTTTATCGTAACTGGCCAGCTGTTGGCCCGCTTCTGGCTGGCCGACGGTCTCGACTGTTTTCTCCGCTATGGCGATATATTGGCGTAACATCGTTGCCACAAATGAATAACCTGACTGGCCTGTGTGCCGGATTTCTGTAAACAGCCGGTACAGGTCTTCTTCCGGCGACCATCTTCCTCCGCCATACGCCTGTTTCAGCCGCCGCACTACTTCGTCCCATGCCGTCAGTTCGTCTGCCTGGATATGATTTAGTATGCTGCGTCGCACCCTTCCTACTAATGATGCCCGCAACTCTAAGACATCGAGTTGGTCTACTAGCCCTGCCGTTATCTTGGACTCCAGCAGGACATGGATTTGTTGGCCTCTCTTTAGGAAATGGTTAAGGTGGCCGATCTCGCCTCCAAACTTCTCCAACTCTGCTATGGCGCTCTTCAAGTAGGTGGCTGTCGCGATCCTCATCCGCATCCATTCCAGCCTCATCATCTCCGCATTAACTGCTTGCATCATCTCGGTGCTAGCTGCTGCCGAGGTGTTGCCTTCTTCTGACATTCTAGATGACGTCTGAAATTCGCCCTGGATCTCGCGTACCACTTCGTCTAACGTACTTGGTCGAAGCGGCATTTATACTAGCGAGACTAAATTAATTTTCGTCGGGTTTCGCGAATATCTAAAGGTCCCGGGTTTCGGCACCAGTTAAAACCTGTTTGACACGAAATGCAAAAAAAAAGAGAAAAGGGAGAATGATGTGAACGCCACAATGTCTGGAATACAACTAACTTTATTTACTTTTCTTACAGCCTTATATAGGATTTGCTATGTTTATTTATATATTTTTCTTCATAATCCATAACACTCCACTTAACTTATATATATATATATATATATATATATATATATATATATATATATATATATATATAAATCTAAACCTAAAGATGTGGAATTTATTAGCTGTCGACACTGCCAATCACAAAGATATTCTTTCAGTTATGACGACCTGAAGGAATTAGTCATCGACTCTTCATTTATAAAAAATGTCTTCCATCAATTTTTTAACTTTTCTCCTACAAGATTGTGTTGGACAGCCAGTCCACTGTGCGACTTATCCGCATAAAAACTCAATTTTGTTTTTATTTGGTAATCACATTTTTTACACCGGCCTTCTAAGATAATACAATGTTTGCTTAAATGCATGGAACGAAGAAACTTCTCTTTTTCTTACTAGTCTGGGAACTTCGATATCGGATACACTAAAGACGATATACAGGACTTTAAATCGAAACTAAGTTTTGTGGCCACAAAACATTTTAGCATCCTCGGAACTTAAAATTATTTATTTATTTTCGAATGATTTTTCCAACATAAAAGTTTTTTGTTGTGCTGATTCATAATCTCAAATTCAAAATGCCATATTTTCGGTGTCAAAAAATGTAAGTTTACTTAATTTAAATACCATTTTTAATTTATTTGACCAAAAATCCGTTCTTTTTTAATGTTTATACTATATGTTTATGAGTATACTAATATATATATATATATATATATATATATATATATATATATATATATATATATATATATATATATATATATATACATACATGTATACATATATATACATGTATACATTTAAAAAGAACGGATTTTTGGTCAAATAAATTAAAAAAGGTATTTAAATTAAGTAAACTTACACTTTTTGACACCGAAAATATGGCATTTTGTATTTGAGATTATGAATACAGAATATCCATATATATATATATATATATATATATATATATATATATATATATATATATATATATATACATATATATATATATATATATATATATATATATATATATATAAAATACATAGATAAATAGAAATAAAGAATAGAAATAGAAATACAGAATATATATAGAAATACAGAATATATATATAAATATGCATTTGTTTGCAAATCTATGTTAAGGATCATCTCAAGTTTAGCAGGTTCCGCCAGGTTATCACAGGTGCCCTATCCCGGAGAGGTGCTGCAAAATGGGACTAAGATGTTGTCATGTGACAGATTGCTGCAGAGGTTTGAGGTAGGCACAGATTATTTCCATAATACCCACAATAATTATTCAGTTAGAAAAAATAACAATGAATATTTAATTAAATTATTTCAGGAGGGTGGGGATTACAATTTTTTGCGGTTAAGGTGTCATTCTAAAAATGTGAGATAAAATTGTTAATACTGCAAAGGCTGGACATCTCAGAAGATGAAACAAGAAGTAACAGAAACAAGAAGTACAGATAGATTAATAAGCATATGTAATAGATCAGAAAATATAAAAAAAATTGAATACATAATGATTAAGATTAAACGCTATGAAAACTCAGACAATTGTCATAGGTTTCAATCGCTTCCTTACATCTAATGCCTCCTTCCCTACATTTATACTAAATGATCACCCCATCACTTGTGTCAAGAAAAATACATTTGTGCATGTGTAAGAAAGGGAATTTGATAAATTCGATATGGGACCATCTGGGCAGGAACACTTAAAATTTCATCAAAATCCGATTAACGATAGTGAGCATCATGCCCTTCATATGAATTTGAATGTTTTAGTAGAAAGAAAGCCCTATATAAACAACAAGAGTAACAAGAGCACATTTTTTGACACCGAAAATATGGCATTTTGAATTTGAGATTATGAATCAGCACAACAAAAAACTTTTATGTTGGAAAAATCATTCGAAAATAAATAAATAAATAATTTTAAGTTCCGAGGATGCTAAAATGTTTTGTGGCCACAAAATTTAGTTTCGATTTAAAGTCCTGTACATCGTCTTCAGTGTATCCGTTATCGAAGTTCCCAGACTAGTAAGTAAAAGAGAAGTTTCTTCTTTCCATGCATTTAAGCAAATATTGGATTATCTTAGAAGGCCTGTGTAAAAAATATGATTACCAAATAAAAACAAAATTGGGTTTTTATGCGGATAAGTCGCACAGTGGGCTGGCTGTCCAAGACAATCTTGTAGGACAAAAGTTAAAAAATTGATGGAAGACATTTTTTATAAATGAAGAGTCAATGACTAATTCCTTCAGGCCGTCATAACTGAAAGAATATCTTTGTGATTGGCAGTGTCAACAGCTAATAAGTTCCACATCTTTAGGTTTAGATTTTTTTCTAAAATATGAATTCAAACCCTTTCAATTATGCTGTTCTAAAATGTTTCAACAGAATTCATAAATAGTAGCGGTAGATTTGTAAATATTTGTTTACCAATTGAGTAGAAATTTAAATAAAGATCACTAAAATACAAATTGTAAAATGTTATAACATTCTCGGAACTTCTGAAAACTTCATAATGCGTGTGTGTGTGATTATATAAATATATATAAATATATATATATATATATATATATATATATATATATATATATATATATATATCCATTTTATACCAGCCGTGTTTTTTACTGCATCATTTTGTCACATTTGCAATTATAAAATTTAGGTTGATTACAGCGAAATATGCGATTAAAAGAAGTGAACTCTGTATTTTTTAAGCGACATAAAAAACAATTAATAGACGAGATCAAGAGTGCAGTTGATATCTTGTATGAATATATAACAAATAAATTCATCCTTCAGGATCCTCCTAAATATAAGAGAATAACTGCTTCGATCCTTACTTTTGTTTTATAAAGCGAAACTGGAATCAGTGCAATCGTAGCTTTATCGAATTGCAGCGGAAGCATAAAAAATGGTTGGATCACGAAATTGAAATTTCAAGCCTGGCTTTACCTGATCTCAATTTTCCTTCAACGTCTTTTGGCAGGCCTTCAGATAGTTTCACGGAGTCAGTTGCCAACGAGGGTTCTCTCTTATGGAGTTGAATAAAAATTAAAGCAGTCAGAGAAGACGGATGCTGGATTGATAATGATGACAATTTTGACATCACCAACAAAAAACGGCAGGAATTTTCTAGAAAACTATCAAGAGTACATATAAAATAAGATATTTTTCACGATTAGTTAATATCCTCTTATTCTTTGATCTCATATCCCAAATCATTACTTCTAAAACAATTTAGCTTTTCTAAAGAAGCATTCATATTTCGGAGATATAAGATAAGAACAGCATTGTAAATAGCAAAAGTGATAACGAAAGCGAATTAGGCATCTCAACTGATACATCTCTATAATTTTAGGTGAGAGTATGGTTGACCGTGGAAAAGTATGAAGGAGAAACTTGGTTGGGAGTGCGGTCAATAAATGAACACACAATAAGAAAAAACTTATTATAATGTGTCCCAACATTTCGGTCTAAGTTTTAGGCCATCGTTAAGAAAATTCAAGATAACAAGTGCATCTTCACAACATTTCCATCCCCCTATATAGATCCCTACCTTATATCCCCATTCTTTCTGACAAAATTAAAAAGTTCTTACTTTCATTTTACCCCTCCCAGCGACTTTCCTTCAAATCTCAGAACAAACTCTGACCTCCACACCCGTCTGAAAGATCCTATTCCACTTAAACACCGCTCCCATGTCGTATACCGAATCCCTTGCTCCACCCCTAACTACAATTCCTCTTGTATTGGCGAAGAGGAATCAGAGTCAGACGGGAAATGAAAATGGCGACCGTACCAAAACATTACAAAAAACGCATTATTCGAGTTATTTTATACCTGTTCGTTTTTTACTCAAATGAATATAAGTATAGTATCCATATGAACAACCTCCCTCTGCCAGGCTTCTGGAGTGCCGAGCGTTCGACCGACCAAATCCAAAATCAGTATCATTATCTTAAACCGAAAGTTATAGGAAACAGTTTCCATGATATTTCCCGAAATCAATTCACATAACGATGACATCGTTTTTTGGAGAAAAAATTATTTTTTTGGATTCAATATCTCCAGAACTTATAAACGTAAAGAACTGTTATAGGACTCAAATTTTATGTTCTCTAAAAAGATTATTCATAATGTTTTTCGCGTAGTTGGTAGTCTTCGTAGTAGAATTGAGCACGGAATGGTAATTTAGCGAAATTTTTAGATTTTTTATTGAATAAATTCAATTTAAGTTCACCATTTTTGAAAGTAGGAGTTGATGTATATATTTCGTATTATTGTATTATGTTAATATTTTCGTAATTCAAACTCAAATCTTCTCCTTAAATGGGTACGCTACTTCGATCATGCTCCCTTCTCCCACCCCTCCGCGTAATATCTAGAGAACGGTTAATCATGCAAAAAAATGAATAACACCAAACTTGCAGAAAATTTAATTTTCTACAAGTTTTATAATAACATCTAACGAACTGAGACGACTGAAAAACGAGATATTTTAGAAAAAAATAACGATTTTTTTAAAATTTTCAACGTTTGACCTTTAATAACCTGAGATGGTGACGCGAGATTTTTTGTAACTTTTTAGCCAATATTTATGAAGCCATAACAATGGCTAATGCAAATTTTCACCTCGGTATTTTCCATTCCGAGGTTTAGCCCTTTTTTCACCTTATTTGACTGGGCTAATAGTTTTTTTTTATATGATCAATGAGTACTGTCACACCTATGTTACCTGGGATATCCGATGAAGTTTTGTTTCCTTAGTAATTTCTTCTATTTTTACTAAATCTGCTTTACTTAAGACATGACTTGTGGCATGTGTAACAGCTCCCCGCTGTCTCGCAGTTGGTCACACCTAGCAGATGTCATACCTCTCATCCAATTCCCCGCATCAGTATTTATGTTCTGCCAGTGGATGATGTCGAGTGGTGTGCGAGAAAAGTTCTTTTCTTATCGAGAAGAAACCATTCTTAGTCAATGTGAAATGGAGCTGACTTTCAGATGAATCTCCAGCAAATGGTTTTGTTACATCATTCTCGCTTTCACCCAAGACCTCTACTAGTTTGTCATAGAATAAAACGAGCCATAGAGTGTAACTTGAAAGATTCATATTTTTAAAAATCTGATGCGGTGCGCGCATCACACAACATTCCCTTACTGCCCTATAATAATTATCTTATTAATATAATTCTAAACGGTTCACATAAACAATACTTGAAATAAACTCAGCAGCATTCAATTCTTCTCCCACTTAAGGACAATAAAATAGTTTTTAAAACAATTTTAGTACAACAATTCTGTACACTACCTATATATTTTAACTTTGTCAAGTTGCAAATATATTTTAATTGTTGCTGCTTTAGTTTCTATGGAAACATTTTCTTTCCATTAAATAATGTGAAAGTAGAAATTATTAATTTAATTTCCGTTTTTGTATTCTTAAATTACTTTTTTACAGAGCGTATTGTTTACAACAGATTGGCGGATTGGTGGGAGGAGGTTCGGTCGCATCTATCTCCTTTCGGATGCGCTCGGTTATCCATCTATTTTATGCTCCTCATAAAATAAACTGTATCTTTTCTAATACTGGACCGATTTTGATGATTCTTTTATTGTTTTTTAGATAATTTAATTATCTTTCATACAAGTCTATAGATGATTCACCATAAATTGCACGCTTTTGAAGTTATGCGTAAATAAAATATTCTTTTCATCATAACTTTTTTCCCTGCAATTCCTCGGTGATTTACTTCATAAATGAAAAGTTAAAGATCTTTATGAAGAATAATTTAGGCAAGTTTCATCAAAATCGTTAGAGCCGTTTTCGATAAAATTGTAAAAAAGTGTAATATCCATAATATAATAGCTATTTCCGGTGAGTCCGATGCTTGGTATCTTTGCTAATACTGGTCCGATTTTGATGATTCTTTTATTTTTTTTTAGATAATTTAATTATCTTTCATACAAGTCTATAGATGATTTACCATAAATTGCACGCTTTTGAAGTTAAGCGTAAATAAAATATTTTTTTCATCATAACTTTTTTTCCTGCTATTCCTCGGTGATGTACCATATATATGAAAAGTTAAAGGTCTTTATGAAGAATAATTTAGGCAAGTTTAATCAAAATCGTTAGAGCTGTTTTCGAGAAAATTGTAAAAATGTGTAAAATCGATTATATAAAGTCGCACTTCCGGTTAGTCGATTTTGACGAAAATGGTGCTGTAACATCGCATGCATGTGCTAACCTTAAATATGTAATTTCAGTATCATACAGCTTTCCGTTTTTGAGCTAGACTGATCACATACACACAGACCCACAGAAACACAGACACAGACCATTTTGCGAGACTTGGTCATTTGGACTCAGGGGACCTTAAAACATGTATTTCCGTTGAAAACTCTTCATAGGTAAGGGTATATAGGTAAGGGAAAGTAAAAATGTCGGTGATCAGTTCTAAGAAATGAATGAGCAGTTGCATATCTCCCATACGTGCACTCAAATTATTGTACAAATCAATAATACTGATAACTATAGACCAGAATTGAGGAGTTGCTCGATGTTTATCTTCACAAAATTCTTGTTCAAATTCATAATATGATCGGAGGCGGTATTGCAGTGAACTATATATGACGAATCATCAAGAATCATTTTGTTTCATTTATAATGGTTGTCAGGTCTATTTCCAGCTGACTTTTCTTTATAAATAAGTCAATTCAGATTTCACAATGCAGCTCCGATCATTAGGAATATTCTAAGAAATCTGTTGTAAGAAGACCCACCAAGAAAACAACGGTGCCTAAAGCATCACTTTGCATGTCTGTGATGCCAGACCAATGAATTATCTTTCCGAGAGTCTTGAAGTTTGTCATTTCAGTTTGAATAGTTCCTAAAAATATGTAAACATAATCGATAGTTGGTTTCTCTGCGTCTTAGATTTTCATAACCATCTTTGTTATATTAAGGTCGTGTGATATACATAATGTAGCCTTGACCAGATTCTTTCGCCACTTGTGAAATTTTTAACTTGTGGTGAACAGCGTCATTTTATGAGGAAGAAATATTAATTTGAGGAAGGTTGATGATTTTCTGAAACGGAAAGAGATCATCAAATATCTGTAAGTAGTAGCCCATCCAAGTAGGTGTGGAATTGTTTTTTTTTTATTAGAAGCTCAATTGCCACGCAAGATCAACGATTCTATATTTCCTTAGCTTAGGATATTCTGCTATATTCTCACTGCCCTCAAAGTATACCTTTTGTTTTTTTTTAATAGGCTTTTACATCAGATATTTTTACTTTCTTGTACGCAGAAATTAATGAGAGCTCTAAAGATGCCAATCAATGAGTTTTAGGAGTTTTCTGCTGAAATACAAAATTTGATTCAGGAATTCTAAATTTCAAATTTTTATAAGTAGCAGTAATGATAACAATTTTTTAGTTTGTGAGGTTGTAATGAGAATTGTAGGCTGTAATGAAGAACATACTTTCCAACCGTGTATTGAAGAGTTATTCAAAATCTGAAACATCCAGCATGTTAGTAACTTTTATAAAATTTGAATTTTTTGGACGTGTTTAAAATTAATTTCAACACATTAACACAATTAAAGATAACAAATAAACGAAATTGTTGCGATACTGAGAAAAGTTGTGGAAACGATGATTCGCAGTTTTACAGCCTTCCATATAAAACCAAAATATTGTTCTCTTAGGATTTGTATGAAGAAAACTTTTTAAAGTTAGAATTTAATTTAAAAAACTTCAAAGCAATATCTTAAAAGAAACATTAAGGAGCAGTAATGAAAAGTATACAAATACTCACGGTAAATACGCCAATTGCATGAGACTGAAAAAATACCGCGAAAAACATATATAATTCCAAGCATGTAAAAAAATCAATAGTGAGGTGGTAATCATAAGAAATACCAGAGACAAAGTTTATATTATTCTACAATTAACAAAATTCAAATAAAACTCAAATGACATCAATTTCGAATAATATATATCATCAACTTTTGGTGATGGGACTCATTTTCGGGAAACATATAATTATCACATTTAATTGAGCGTTGAACTACACAAAAACGTTGTATGACAATTGAAATGTTTCATTCAACAAATAAGTTGATAATTTAATTTAAATTCATCATTTTTATTTTTGCTATTCAGTCGAGAAGCGAAATGTACATAATGATTAAAAAAAAGTCAGTTGATACTCATATGAATGTAATGTACGAAGAACACGATTTTTTACTACTTTTGTGAATCACCGATATTGACAGTATACAAAACTTGTAATTATTTTTTAAAATAAAGCTTTAACACTTCTTTAACAAAACAAAATTTTCCGAACCGAGTGAAGTTCGTAAGTTATACGTTAACAGGGTTGTCACTTGTCTGTGACCATTTGTAATAACCTGAAAGTTTATAAGGCTATAGAGGAGTTGAAGATTTTCTTTGCCTTCAGAAAAATTTTGTCAGAAGCACTTAATAGGATTTGCAGGTATACTGCACAATCATCACTATGGCCTATTGGCCAATACTGCAATATTTGTCAATAATTTTTTTTAATTGATAAACATTTCAAATTTATGGGCACTGAATCCTGTTTATATAAATATACACACACACATATATATATATTTATATATATGCCTAAATCGCCAATCAATCCAGCAAACAGAAGCGATCTCAAGGATTTATGTGCACTAATTTTATTAAAAATTAAACCACCATAAATCTCTGTAGAATTATGAAAAAATCGTTATCACCAGATAAAGAAATATCCAACCGATTCAACCAGTTGCATTCTGATTGACAGATACAGTTGTGTGAACAGCCATGGAGTCGATCACATTGGCCTTTGTTGTTCTCCTTCTTGTTGGAAATATTGCAACTCAGAACATCTCACAGTACTCTGAGGAAGAAATCGATGGTAAAGATATAAAAACCATATCTTTCAATGTTACTATATTCCTTGTTCGTTCAACAAAGCGAATAAAATAATAAAAGAATTATATTTCAAAAGGATTAAAAATTCACTTTCTCATTATTTCAACCGACTTTTAATTAATGGATTTGTTTTACTTGCACCGCAATGATTCTCACCATTTTAAATCATAAGCCAAGAGCTATATTTTTGTTCACCAATAGGAATACAATAATGAACGAATTAATCATTCAAATACATCTGGAATTAGATTTCGCGATATTTCACTTTTTATTACTTCCATTATTTTTTTTTCTAAATCATTCTCAACGCAGTAAATCACAAAACTAAATATGTATTTCTTTCTTATTATGTATAAGCTGTTGAAAATTAAACAAATATTTGGCGTTTTCATGTCTTTTTTAAATATCCGGCGCATACATATATCAGTTACGACAAAAAAAAAATCTGTTGCTGTGCGCGCATCACACATCATTCCCTTACCGTCCTATAATAATTATATTTTTAATATCATTTTAAAAGGTTCTTCTTCTTCTTCCACATCAGTACAATAAAACAGTTTTTTAAACAATTTTAGTACAACAATTCTGTACGCTACCTATATTTTTTGTTTGTCAAGTTGAAAGACATTAGGCAAGTTTCATGAATATTTTTAGAGCCATTTACGAGAAAATTGTAAAATCCATGATAAAATTGCCACTTCCGGTTTGTCCGATGCGCTGTATCTTTGCTAATACTGATCCGATTTTGATGATTCTTCTATGCTTTTTTTAAATAATTTAATTACATTAAATAATTTAATTACCTTTCATACAATTCAATACATAATTTACTATAAAATGCATAATTTTTAATTTATGCGCAAATAAAATATCCTTTTCATCATAACTTTTTTTCCCTGCATTTCCTACAGTTGTGTGGCTTTATGAAGAATAATTTAGGCAAGTTTCATCAAAATCGTTTGAGCCTTTTTCGAGAAAATTGTAAAAAAGTGTAAAATCGATTACTCAGTGGACCTAAAAACGTGTATTACCGTTGAAAACTCGAATTCGAAAATTTTCACGATCGCAATACTTCCCCTGACTATATATTTCATATATTGGCAAGGAAAAAAAAATAGCTCAAAGAACTATTGTAAGTTGCACAGCTACAGGTATGTGCAATTAAAATATTTTCCCCAAGCATTCCCTCTCTCACGTATGAACTTCTTTTGGTTCCGTTATATCTATTATACTTAGAATCACTACGAATATGCATCAAAATTGAGTAGGAGAAGAACTATGTGTTTCAAAAGTGACTAAAAGAAATGAACCATATTTTATTCCTTCTGGACTTTTTTTCCATGGTGAATCGACTTTTGGAATAAAGAATATTTATGTGTGTACTTTTGAAATACAGAATATATATCTACTTTTAAAATACAAAATGTAAATACGTATATATATATATATATATATATATATATATATATATATATATATATATATATATATATATATATATATAGATATACATGCGTATGTTTGCAAATGACTGTTAAGGTTCATTTCAAGTTCAGCGGATTCAAGTTCCGCCAGGGTATTACAGGTGTTCTACTCCGAATAGGTGCTGCCCAATAACCCTCAGATGTTGTCATGGGACAGATTGCTGCAGAGGTATGAGGTAGGCAGAGCTTATTTCCATAATACCTACAATAATTATTCAATTATAAAAAATATCAATGATGTTTAATTAAATTATTCCAGAAAGGTGCAAATTACAATTTTTTGCGGTTAAGATGTTATTCTAAAAATGTGAGATAAAATTGTTAATACTGCAAAGGCTGGACATCTCAGAAGATGAAACAAGAAGTAACAGAAACAAGAAGTACAGATAGATTAATAAGCATATGTAATAGATCAGAAAATATAAAAAAAATTGAATACATAATGATTAAGATTAAACGCTATGAAAACTCAGACAATTGTCATAGGTTTCAATCGCTTCCTTACATCTAATGCCTCCTTCCCTACTTTAATACTAAATGATCACCCCATCACTTGTGTCGAGAAAAATACATTTGTGCATGTGTAAGAAAGGGAATTTGATAAATTCGATATGGGACCATCTGGGCAGGAACACTTAAAATTTCATCAAAATCCGATTAACGATAGTGAGCATCATGCCCTTCATATGAATTTGAATGTTTTAGTAGAAAGAAAGCCCTATATAAACAACAAGAGTAACAAGAGCACATTTTTTGACACCGAAAATATGGCATTTTGAATTTGAGATTATGAATCAGCACAACAAAAAACTTTTATGTTGGAAAAATCATTCGAAAATAAATAAATAAATAATTTTAAGTTCCGAGGATGCTAAAATGTTTTGTGGCCACAAAATTTAGTTTCGATTTAAAGTCCTGTACATCGTCTTCAGTGTATCCGT
This sequence comes from Rhaphigaster nebulosa, assembly GCA_948150685.1. Lineage (NCBI taxonomy): Eukaryota > Metazoa > Arthropoda > Insecta > Hemiptera > Pentatomidae > Rhaphigaster > Rhaphigaster nebulosa. Next base: position 30,672,980 of record OX411306.1, read on the forward strand.
TATCGAAGTTCCCAGACTAGTAAGTAAAAGAGAAGTTTCTTCTTTCCATGCATTTAAGCAAATATTGGATTATCTTAGAAGGCCTGTGTAAAAAATATGATTACCAAATAAAAACAAAATTGGGTTTTTATGCGGATAAGTCGCACAGTGGGCTGGCTGTCCAAGACAATCTTGTAGGACAAAAGTTAAAAAATTGATGGAAGACATTTTTTATAAATGAAGAGTCAATGACTAATTCCTTCAGGCCGTCATAACTGAAAGAATATCTTTGTGATTGGCAGTGTCAACAGCTAATAAGTTCCACATCTTTAGGTTTAGATTTTTTTCTAAAATATGAATTCAAACCCTTTCAATTATGCTGTTCTAAAATGTTTCAACAGAATTCATAAATAGTAGCGGTAGATTTGTAAATATTTGTTTACCAATTGAGTAGAAATTTAAATGAAGATCACTAAAATACAAATTGTAAAATGTTATAACATTCTCGGAACTTCTGAAAACTTCATTATGCGTGTGTGTGTGATTATATAAATATATATAAATATATATATATATATATATATATATATATATATATATATATATATATATATATATATATATATATATATATCCATTTTATACCAGCCGTGATTTTACTGCATCATTTTGTCACATTTGCAATTATAAAATTTAGGTTGATTACAGCGAAATATGCGATTAAAAGAAGTGAACTCTGTATTTTTTAAGCGACATAAAAAGCAATTAATAGACGAGATCAAGAGTGCAGTTGATATCTTGTATGAATATATAACAAATAAATTCATCCTTCAGGATCCTCCTAAATATAAGAGAATAACTGCTTCGATCCTTACTTTTGTTTTATAAAGCGAAACTGGAATCAGTGCAATCGTAGCTTTATCGAATTGCAGCGGAAGCATAAAAAATGGTTGGATCACGAAATTGAAATTTCAAGCCTGGCTTTACCTGATCTCAATTTTCCTTCAACGTCTTTTGGCAGGCCTTCAGATAGTTTCACGGAGTCAGTTGCCAACGAGGGTTCTCTCTTATGGAGTTGAATAAAAATTAAAGCAGTCAGAGAAGACGGATGCTGGATTGATAATGATGACAATTTTGACATCACCAACAAAAAACGGCAGGAATTTTCTAGAAAACTATCAAGAGTACATATAAAATAAGATATTTTTCACGATTAGTTAATATCCTCTTATTCTTTGATCTCATATCCCAAATCATTACTTCTAAAACAATTTAGCTTTTCTAAAGAAGCATTCATATTTCGGAGATATAAGATAAGAACAGCATTGTAAATAGCAAAAGTGATAACGAAAGCGAATTAGGCATCTCAACTGATACATCTCTATAATTTTAGGTGAGAGTATGGTTGACCGTGGAAAAGTATGAAGGAGAAACTTGGTTGGGAGTGCGGTCAATAAATGAACACACAATAAGAAAAAACTTATTATAATGTGTCCCAACATTTCGGTCTAAGTTTTAGGCCATCGTTAAGAAAATTCAAGATAACAAGTGCATCTTCACAACATTTCCATCCCCCTATATAGATCCCTACCTTATATCCCCATTCTTTCTGACAAAATTAAAAAGTTCTTACTTTCATTTTACCCCTCCCAGCGACTTTCCTTCAAATCTCAGAACAAACTCTGACCTCCACACCCGTCTGAAAGATCCTATTCCACTTAAACACCGCTCCCATGTCGTATACCGAATCCCTTGCTCCACCCCTAACTACAATTCCTCTTGTATTGGCGAAGAGGAATCAGAGTCAGACGGGAAATGAAAATGGCGACCGTACCAAAACATTACAAAAAACGCATTATTCGAGTTATTTTATACCTGTTCGTTTTTTACTCAAATGAATATAAGTATAGTATCCATATGAACAACCTCTCTCTGCCAGGCTTCTGGAGTGCCGAGCGTTCGACCGACCAAATCCAAAATCAGTATCATTATCTTAAACCGAAAGTTATAGGAAACAGTTTCCATGATATTTCCCGAAATCAATTCACATAACGATGACATCGTTTTTTGGAGAAAAAATTATTTTTTTGGATTCAATATCTCCAGAACTTATAAACGTAAAGAACTGTTATAGGACTCAAATTTTATGTTCTCTAAAAAGATTATTCATAATGTTTTTCGCGTAGTTGGTAGTCTTCGTAGTAGAATTGAGCACGGAATGGTAATTTAGCGAAATTTTTAGATTTTTTATTGAATAAATTCAATTTAAGTTCACCATTTTTGAAAGTAGGAGTTGATGTATATATTTCGTATTATTGTATTATGTTAATATTTTCGTAATTCAAACTCAAATCTTCTCCTTAAATGGGTACGCTACTTCGATCATGCTCCCTTCTCCCACCCCTCCGCGTAATATCTAGAGAACGGTTAATCATGCAAAAAAATGAATAACACCAAACTTGCAGAAAATTTAATTTTCTACAAGTTTTATAATAACATCTAACGAACTGAGACGACTGAAAAACGAGATATTTTAGAAAAAAATAACGATTTTTTTAAAATTTTCAACGTTTGACCTTTAATAACCTGAGATGGTGACGCGAGATTTTTTGTAACTTTTTAGCCAATATTTATGAAGCCATAACAATGGCTAATGCAAATTTTCACCTCGGTATTTTCCATTCCGAGGTTTAGCCCTTTTTTCACCTTATTTGACTGGGCTAATAGTTTTTTTTTATATGATCAATGAGTACTGTCACACCTATGTTACCTGGGATATCCGATGAAGTTTTGTTTCCTTAGTAATTTCTTCTATTTTTACTAAATCTGCTTTACTTAAGACATGACTTGTGGCATGTGTAACAGCTCCCCGCTGTCTCGCAGTTGGTCACACCTAGCAGATGTCATACCTCTCATCCAATTCCCCGCATCAGTATTTATGTTCTGCCAGTGGATGATGTCGAGTGATGTGCGAGAAAAGTTCTTTTCTTATCGAGAAGAAACCATTCTTAGTCAATGTGAAATGGAGCTGACTTTCAGATGAATCTCCAGCAAATGGTTTTGTTACATCATTCTCGCTTTCACCCAAGACCTCTACTAGTTTGTCATAGAATAAAACGAGCCATAGAGTGTAACTTGAAAGATTCATATTTTTAAAAATCTGATGCGGTGCGCGCATCACACAACATTCCCTTACCGCCCTATAATAATTATCTTATTAATATAATTCTAAAGGGTTCACATAAACAATACTTGAAATAAACTCAGCAGCATTCAATTCTTCTCCCACTTAAGGACAACAAAATAGTTTTTACAACAATTTTAGTACAACAATTCTGTACACTACCTATATATTTTAACTTTGTCAAGTTGCAAATATATTTTAATTGTTGCTGCTTTAGTTTCTATGGAAACATTTTCTTTCCATTAAATAATGTGAAAGTAGAAATTATTAATTTAATTTCCGTTTTTGTATTCTTAAATTACTTTTTTACAGAGCGTATTGTTTACAACAGATTGGCGGATTGGTGGGAGGAGGTTCGGTCGCATCTATCTCCTTTCGGATGCGCTCGGTTATCCATCTATTTTATGCTCCTCATAAAATAAACTGTATCTTTTCTAATACTGGACCGATTTTGATGATTCTTTTATTGTTTTTTAGATAATTTAATTATCTTTCATACAAGTCTATAGATGATTCACCATAAATTGCACGCTTTTGAAGTTATGCGTAAATAAAATATTCTTTTCATCATAACTTTTTTCCCTGCAATTCCTCGGTGATTTCCTTCATAAATGAAAAGTTAAAGATCTTTATGAAGAATAATTTAGGCAAGTTTCATCAAAATCGTTAGAGCCGTTTTCGATAAAATTGTAAAAAAGTGTAATATCCATAATATAATAGCTATTTCCGGTGAGTCCGATGCTTGGTATCTTTGCTAATACTGGTCCGATTTTGATGATTCTTTTATTTTTTTTTTAGATAATTTAATTATCTTTCATACAAGTCTATAGATGATTTACCATAAATTGCACGCTTTTGAAGTTATGCGTAAATAAAATATTCTTTTCATCATAACTTTTTATCCTGCTATTCCTCGGTGATGTACCATATATATGAAAAGTTAAAGGTCTTTATGAAGAATAATTTAGGCAAGTTTAATCAAAATCGTTAGAGCTGTTTTCGAGAAAATTGTAAAAATGTGTAAAATCGATTATATAAAGTCGCACTTCCGGTTAGTCGATTTTGACGAAAATGTTGCTGTAACATCGCATGCATGTGCTAACCTCAAATATGTAATTTCAGTATCATACAGCTTTCCGTTTTTGAGCTAGACTGATCACATACACACAGACCCACAGAAACACAGACACAGACCATTTTGCGAGACTTGGTCATTTGGACTCAGGGGACCTTAAAACATGTATTTCCGTTGAAAACTCTTCATAGGTAAGGGTATATAGGTAAGGGAAAGTAAAAATGTCGGTGATCAGTTCTAAGAAATGAATGAGCAGTTGCATATCTCCCATATGTGCATTCAAATTACGGTACAAATCAGTTATACTGATTACTATAGACCAGAATTGAGGAGTTGCTCCATGTCTGTGATACCTGGCCAATGAATTATCTTTCCGAGAGTCTTGAAGTTTGTCATTTCAGTTTGAATAGTTCCTAAAAATATGAAAACATAATCGATAGTTGGTTTCTCTGCGTCTTGGATTTTCATAGGCATCTTTGTTATATGAAGGTCGTGTGCTATACATAATGTAGCCTTGACCAGATTCTTCTGCCACTTGTGAGATTTTTAACGTGTGTTAAACAGCGTCATTTTATCTGGGAGAAATATTAATTTGAGGAAGGTTGATGATTTTCTGTAACGGAAGGAGATCATCAAATATCTGTAAATAGTAGCCCATCCAAGTAGGTGTGGAATTGTTTTTTTTTTATTAGAAGCTCAATTGCCACGCAAGATCAACGATTCTATATTTCCTTAGCTTAGGATATTCTGCTATATTCTCACTGCCCTCAAAGTAAACCTTTAGTTTTTTTTTAATAGGCTCCTACATCAGATATTTTTACTATCTTGTACGTAATTTTTAGAAGTAGCAGTAATGATAACAATTGTTGAACTATACAAAAACGTTATATGGCAATTGAAATTTTTGAATCAAACAAATAAGTTGATAATTTAGTTTAAGCTCATAAGTTTCATTTTTGATATTCAGTCGAGAAGCGAAATGTACATAATTATTAAAAAAAATATGGTGCGGTGTGCGCATCACACAACTTCCCCTTACCGTCCTATAATAATTATCTTTTTAATATAATTTCAAAGAGTTCACATAGACACTGCTTCTAATAAACTCAGCAGCATACACATCTCCCACTAAAGTACAATAAAAAAGTATTTTAAACAATTTTATTACAATTCTGTAAACTACCTATATATTTTAACTTTTCCAGTTCCAAATATATTTTAATTGTTGCTGCTTTAGTTTCCATGGAAACATTTTCTCTCCATTAAATAATGTGAAAGTAGAAATTATTAAGTTAATATCCGCTTTAGTATTCTTAAATTACTTTATTACAGAGCGAAATTGTTTACAACAGATTGGCGGATTGATGGGAGGAGGTTCGGTCGCATCCATCTCCTTTCGGATGCGCTTTGTATACACTGTATCTTATCTTACCTTGTAAAATCGTTAGAGCCGTTTACGAGAAAATTGTAAAGAAGTGTAAAATCCATGATCTAATAGCTAATGCCGCTTAGTGCGATGCGCTGTATCTTTGCTAATACTGGTCCGATTTTGATGATTCTTTTATTGTTTTTTAGATAATTTAATTACCTTTCATACAATTCTCCACATAATCTACTGTGAAATGCATACTTTTTATGCTATGCGCAAATAAACTATTCTTTTCATCATAACTTTTTTCCCTGCATTTCCTATATGAAAAGTTGAGTGGCTTTGTGAAGAATAATTTAGGCGACTTTAATCAAAATAGTTAGAGCCGTTTTCGAGAAAATTGTAAAAAAGTGTAAACTCGATTACTCAGGGGACCTAAAAACGTTTTTTTAGTTGAAAACTAGAATTCTAAAATTTTCACGATCCCAATACTTCCCCTTACTACATATTTCGTATAATAGGCAAGGGAAAGTAAAAATGACAGCTCAAAGAAGAATTATTGTAGGTCTCTACACAGCTACAGGTATGTGCAATTAAATATTTTTCCCCAAGCATTCCCTCTCCCCTGTATGAACTTCTTTTGGTTCCGTTATAGCTATTATACTTAAAATGACTACGAATATGCATCAAAATAGATTAAAAACTGTTTGGGAAAAAGAACTATGTTAAATGCTGATTTTTAAAACAGGAGAAAAACTTATCACTATACAGAGTATATGTGTTTGAAATGTTACTAAAAGCTTAAAATGAACCATATTTCATTCCATCTGAACTTTTTTCCATTGTGAATCGTCTTATGGAATACAGAATATGTATACATTTGAAATACAGATACTGAATACTAATATGTAATACTGTATTCCATAAGACGATTCACCATGGAAAAAAAAATGTATATATATATATATATATATATATATATATATATATATAAATATATGCGTATTTTTGCAAATGTATGTTGAGGTACATTTCAAGTTCAGAGGGTTCCGCCAGGTTATCACAGGTGTCCCGTCTCGAAGAGGTGCTGCCTGAAAGGACTCAGATGTTGTTTTTTGTCAGATTGCTGCAGGGGTATGAGGTAAGGACAGCTTATTTCCATAATACCTACAATAATTATTCAATTATAAAAAATAACAATGATAATTAATTAAATTATTCCAGGAGGGTCAGCGATTCAATTTTGTGCTAATAGCATATTCTAAAAATGTGAGATAAAATTGTTAATACCGCAAAGGCTGACCATCTCTTTAACAGAAACAAGAAGTAAAAAATGATTAATACCCATATGTAATAGATTATGAAATATAAGAAAATTCAACACATAATGCTTAAAATTAATCGCTAAGAAAACTTTGGCCAATGTCTAAGGTTTCAATTACCTCTCTCTTTAGATCCAATGCCACCTTCCCTACCTTAATTCTAAATGATCACCCCATCACTTGTGTCAAGAAAAATACATTTGTGCATGAGTAAGATAAAATCTGTATGGGACCATCTGGGCAGGAACACCTAAAATTTCTTCAAATTCCGATAAACCATAGTGGGCATCATACTCTTCATATGAATTTGACTGCTTCGGTAGTAAGAAAGGAGTATATAAATAACAAGAGTGATTCAATTTACAAAATCAAATTGTTAATACAAAGTGCATTCAGCTACAGCCTATTTTAATATTTAATTAGGAATCTTGTTTTAATAAAAAAATAGATTTTATACCTCCGGTCGGCTGCGTTCCAAAGATATTATTTGTATAGCTTTTTTTTGTGTACTTATTCGAGATATTATTATTGGCTTAAATTAAACAAAATATGATAGGTTTCTTTCAATCTCAAGAGGTGCACGATTTGTCCGTGACAATTTTGATCAATATTTATTGTATGATTATAAATTAATTACAAAAAGTGGACACTTATCCAAACTTTTCGTCCAATGGGCCATAGAAGCTGAGAAAATGTTTAAAACACACTGATAGTGCATTATTTTATACCTCGAGTTAGAAAAATGACTTCGACATGTTTTTCCAGCAAAATCTTTTTTTTTTAGATATATATATATATATATATATATATATATATATATATATATATATATATTAGTATACTCTAAAAAAAAAAAGATTTTGCTGGAAAAACATGTCGAAGTCATTTTTCTAACTCGAGGTATAAAATAATGCACTATCAGTGTGTTTTAAATATTTTCTCAGCTTCTATAGCCCATTGGACGAAAAGTTTGGATATATATATATATATATATATATATATATATATATATATATATATATATATATATATATAAACATTAAAAAAGAACGGATGCTTGGTCAAATAAATTAAAAAAACTAATAAAATTGCGTGAACTTGCCTTATACATTTTTTGAAACCGAAAATATGGTTTTTAGAATTAGAGATTATGAATCAGCACAACAAAAAACCTTTATGTTGAAAAAATCATACGAAAATAAATAAATAAAAAATTTAAGATCCGAGGATGCTAAACATTTTTGTAGCCACAAAATTTAGTTTCGATTTGAAGTCCCGAACATCTTCAGTGTATCCGATATCGAAGTTTCCGAACTCGTAAGAAAAAGGGACTTTTCTTCTTTTCATGCATTTAAGCAAATATTGGATTATCTTAGTAGGCCTGTGTATAAAAATATGATAACCAAATAAAAACGAAATTGAGTTTTTATGCGGATAAGTCGCACAGTGGGCTGTACATCACAACTTGTAGGGCAAAAATTAAAAAATTGAGTCGATGACTAATTCCTTCAGGTCGTCTTAACTGAAAGAATATCTTTGTGATTGGCAGTATCAACAGCTAATAAATTCCACATCTTTAGATTTAGATTTTTTTTCTAAAATATGAATTCAAACCCTTAGAATTAAGCTGTTCTAACATGTTTCAACAGAATTCATAAATAGTTGCGGTAGATTTGTAAATATTTGCTAACCAATTGAGTAGAAATTTAAATGAAGATTACTAAAATACAAATTGTAAAATGTTATAACGTTATAGGAACTTCTGATATGTATATGTACATCCTGTTTATACAAGCGATGCATTTTACTGTATCATTTTGTCTCATTTGAAATTATATAATTCAGGTTGATTTCAGCGAAATATGCAATTAAAACAAGTGAAATATGTATTTTTTAAGGGAACAAAAACCAATTAATAGTCCAGATCAAGAGTGCAGTGATATCTTGTATGAATATTTAAAAAATAAATTAAATCTTCAGGATTCTCCTTAATGTCAAAGAGGATAACTGCTTCAATCCTTACTATTGATTTTTAAAGTTTTAAAGCGAAACTGGATTCAGTCAACGAGGGTTCTCTGTTATGGAGTTGAATAACAATTAAAGCAGTCAGAGAAGATGGATGCTGCATTGATGATGATGACAATTTTGACATCACCAACAAGTACCGGAAGGAATTTTTTAGAAAAATATCAAGGGTACATGCATAATAAGATATTTTTCACGATTAGTTAATAACCTCTGATCCATTGATCTTATATCCCAAATCATTACTTCTAAAACAATTTAGCTTTTCTAAAGAAGCATTCGTATTTCGGAGATACAAGATAAGAACAGCATTGTAAGTAGCAAAAGTGATAACGAAAGCGAATTAGGTATCTCAAGTGATATGTCGCTATAATTTTTGGTGAGAGTATGGTTGACCGTGGAAAAATATGAAGGAGAATCTTGGTTGGGGATGCGGTCAATAAATGAACACACAATAAGAAAAAACTTATTATAATTTGTGCCGACGTTTATTCCCAAGTTTTAGGCCATCATCAGGGCTAAGAAAAAACTAGATAACAATCGATATAATAATCAGTGGCAGTACCAGTAATAATAAGAAAGTTAATAAACAGTAAGATGAGAAAATATTAAGTATAAAGAAATATATGCTGATCATAATATGTCAATCTTAACGTGAACAATAAGGAATATAAGAGATTATATTAAAAGTATAAATGACGTTAATAAAGTATAAAGAAAAAATGCTAATCATAATGTGAATAATAATAAAAAATTAAGAAAAATATGTTAAAGGATAATGACAAAAAAGTTATTTAAAATTATTGTGAAACTTTTTTGTCGCCCAAAAAAAAAAAGTGGAATGTGTCTGAATAAGTAAAGGAATAACTAAAAATAAAAGAGGATAATTAAAAATTATAAAAATGAAAATAAATAAATCATAAAATAACGGAGAAGATAAAAAAAAATTAGGAATAAGGGGATAGATAATAAAAAGTTAATTTTTTTAAATAAATGGAATATTTGGGAACAGGCTAAGAGTAAGTTTTGTTTGTCAATCTTTTGATTTACGGGAAGGGATTCTAGTTCGATATGAATACATTCTGTGATGAGTTCTTTGTCTTGAATGGGGCCAGCGGCGAGGATAGAAGTTTTGCCCAAATCAAATGTGTGGTTTAACGATAAGGAATGTTCGGAGAGTTTGGAGGCAATAGAGTTATGTGAGGAAATGGAGTTTTTAAGTTGGGTGATGCGATCTTTGGGAAGATTTTTGATTTCACCAATATGAGAAGAATTGCAGTAAGGGGAGGAGCAACGGATTCGGTGTACGACATGGGAACGGTGTTTGAGTGGAATAGGATCTTTCAGACGGGTGTAGAGGTCAGATAGTTTATTCTGAGATTTGAAGGCAAGTCGCTGGTTGGGGTTAAAAGAGCATAAGGACTTTTAATTTTGTCAGAATGGGAGGGGATATAAGGTAGGAATCTATATAGGGGAATGGAAATAGGTTGCGAAGAAAGAGGGGAGGAAGAAATAGAGGGGAACGATTTGTGTGGTTATTGATAAGTTTGTAAATGGTCTAAGGAAAGAAGTTATTGGCTAAGAGGATTTGATTGATACGGTTAACGTTATTTTCATGAGGATAGGAATCAGATAGGAAAAGACATCGGTTTAAAGATTTGTGGCAAAGTTAATTTTATGGTGAAATCCGTGCGTCCGCCGACCGCCATACGCCGTCTGCTGCTTTTCTCCGAGACTACCGTACCAATTTTCTTGAGAATCAGTACCAATGTCACAGGTGAACCCCGGGTGATCCTCGAAAATCGATATTACCATCCGTCTCTTTGTTTCAAAATGGAGGCCGATTAGAGATCTTATAAGCCCATAACTCGGTCATTAATAAAGATGGGGGGAAATAAAAGGTGTTTTGGAATCAGCTTAACAAGGCATTAAAAATAAATAAATAATTAAAAAAAAAATCTATATCATTGCTGATTAAAGATCTTATAAGCCCATAACTCGGCCACTTATAAAGATAGTGGGGAAATGTAAGGTGTTTTGAAATCAGCATAACAAGGAATCAAAAAAAAATAAAGGAAAAAAAATCTATATAATTGCCGATTAATGATCTTATAAGCCCATAACTCAGCCAATTATGGAAATGTAAGGTGTTATGGAATCAGCATAACAAGACATTAAAATAAAAAAACGAAAAAAAAATCTATATCTTTAAATGATTTTGGTTAATTATTTTCAGCAATAGGCCTTTGTAATCGACCGAGGAAAAAGTGTTTGTAACCCCTCCTAAAAATTTTTGGTTTTAGGTTTCAAGATACGTAGAATCCAAATATCAAATGAAAAAAAAATCCGTCCGTCCGCCGTCCGCCGTCCGCCGTACGCAGTCCGCCGTATGCCGTCCGCGGCTTTTCCCCGAGACTACTGGACCGATTACCTTGAGATTCGGTACCAATGTCACAGGTCACCCCAAGTTGATCCTTGGAACTCGACATTACCTTCCGTCTGTTTTTTTTTTCAAAATGGCGGCCGATTAGAGACATTATAAGCCCATAACTCGGCTATTTATAAAGATATAGTGAAATTTAAGTTTTTTGGAATCAGCATAATAAGGAATAAAAAAAAAATAATAAAATGAAAAAAAAATTGCCGATTAAAGATCTTATAAGCCCATAATTCAGCAATTTATAAGGATAGGTAGGAAATATAAGGTGTTTTAGAATCAGCATTAAAAAAAAAAATCCGTCCGCCCGCCGTCCGCCTTACGCCGTCCGCGGCTTTTCCCCGAGACTACTGGACCGCATTAAAATAAATGTCAGGCATTAAAATAAAATAAAAAAATAAAAAACTCTATATCTATAAATGCTTTTGGTTTATTATTTTCAATAATAGACCTTTTTAATCGACCAAGAAAAAAATATTTATAACCATTCCTCAAAATTTCAGATTTTACGCTTCAATTTACGTAGAACTCAAATATCGAATAAAAAAAATCCGTCCGTCCGCCGTATGCCGTCCGCGGCTTTTCTCCGATACTACTGGACCGATTTTTTTGAGATTCGGTACCAATGTCACAGGTATCACCAGGATGATCCTCGGAACGCGACATTACCATCCGTCTGTTTTTTTTTAAATGGCGGCCGATTAGCAGGGGTGGGTATATGCACTGTGTTTATGCTATATACCGCCACTGCCAAATCCGGATAGCCGAAAGGTCGGAAGAAATAAATAATCGCCTGACCCAGCTTCTCGGATATGCAGACTGACGGTATTATGGGAAGGTCTGAACAGGCTCTCAGAGAAGTGTTTACAGCCCCTGGAGCAGGTAAAAGACGACTTGGTCTAGAAGTCAATGAAAGAAAAACAAAGTATATGAGAGATGGTGGTGAGTTGGATCGGAGCTCTCCGTTTGAAGTGGAATCTTTCTTTTAAGTGAATAGTAAGAATGACATGACTCAAGAGATGCAGGGAAGGCTCACTGCTGCCAATAGATGCATCTTTGGACTTGGTCGACACTTTAGAAGTAAATACCTCTCAAAGAAGACCAAGATAAATATGTACAAGACCCTCGTATAGCCAGTTTTTTTTTTCATGTGTCTCAGAGGCTTGAACTATGACGAAAAGTGATAATACGAAGCTGAGTGTGTTTGAGAAAGTCTATATCTTAGTCTATAGTCCTTAAGAGAATCTGCGACCCAGTAAAGGTGGGTAAGTCTGGACGAAAAGGAAAAATAGGGAACTTAGCTGTCTATTTGTCGACCTCGACATTGTCACTTTTATTAACCTTGGCTTGCTAAGATGGGCAGATCATATAGTCAAGAATGGACGCCACTGAAATATCGAAAAAGGTTATGACCGAGGAGCTGCACACCACACGACTAGTCGGTAGGCCGAGGATCAGATGGCTGGACAGAGTAGGCAGTGATGCCAGAACTTTGCTTGGCATTCGGAACTGGAGAGCTGCAGCAGAAGACAGAGCCAACTGGCGGAGGCTCTTATAGGAGGCCCAGTCTCGGTGACTGGACGTTGCTCCACATATGTATATGTGTTTTGTAAATAGTCAATGACATCTTTTACGGATGAAGATAATCCTGGTTGTTTCTAGTGGCAGCTGCATTTGTAGATGTTTTGGCAAATACTAAAAAGGGACGAAAAGCCTCCATCTGTTTAGCCCATAACCATTTTTTATTGCTAGCGGAATGTCCTATCTTAATTTTTGTATTTATCAAAAATTTGGCACCCAGGTATTCCAAAGATTTTTCAACCTTTTCTTAAAGTCTTCACCTGAAAATAACTATGCCTATTAATATATTCTGATCCTTATTATTTAACATTTTTTTTTCTTTTATTGTTGTAGGTTCATCGCTCTAGGTGATAGTAACAACACCATCAGACGACACAAAGACAGAGCCAACTGGCGGAGGCTCTTAGAGGAAGTCCAATCTCGGTGATGGGACGTTGCGTCACATAGATATGTTTGTATGTATTTTTGTAAATAATCAATGACGTCTTTTACGGATGAAGAGGGTTGCGCACGAATCTGGGTACTTTTTTTTCTTAGCAGGAGGCAGCGTCATTTTTTCATTGTCATAAGCCAGATGATCCCTTTGAGCTTCATGTTCATCAATATTATTGCTGTCCTCAACTTCATCAAGGAAAGTTGTTTCCTCTTGTCTTAATTTTTGTATTTCTCAATAATTTAGCATTATTCATTCCAAAGATTTTCATCGTTTTCTTAAAGTCTTCATATGAAAATAACTATGCCTATTAATAAATTCTGACCCTTATTATTTAACTTTTTTTTTTTTGTAGGTTTCTCGCTAAAAGTAATAGGAATCACAACATCGGTCACAGTTCTAGAGTAGAAGTTTCCACAGTCAATGTCATCGTCACCGAAGTTTGTAAATCAATTATCGAAAAATTTTAACCCGTTCATATACCGTAACCTACAACCGCAATTTGGAGAAACTGTACACAAATGTTTGGGACTGTATACAATATATGGGGATTTCCAAATTGCATCGGTGCTATCGACGGAAAGCATATAACTATAGAATGTTCTCCTAAAAGTGGATCAAACTACTACTGTTATTTGAATAAATTTTCTTTAGTACTTATGGCTATTGTTGGACTGGATTATAAATTTATTAATGTGGATATTGGTGGTTACGGCATAAACAGTGATGGCGGAATTTTTTAAGCTTCCATCATATGACAAAGATTTGAGGAGAAGACGATGAACATACCAGACGATAAGAATCTCCTCGGACAGAACACACTTTGCCCAATGGTAGTGATTGCAGATGAAGGTTTCGCCCTTGAACCATATCTTATGCGGCCATTCTCATATTGGCAGTCTAGGGATGATCTTCGATAAGCAAGAGACATCTGTATTGTTATAATTATTGATAATAGTTGGTTGTTACAGTGATGTTTTTTTTATTTTCTTAAAACTTGTGGTTACCGCTATTGCTTCCAAATTGATTGACTCCAAACTTTATCTTTCTTCCTGCTGTTCTTATAGTCAATGTAAGATAAATCGTATAAAATAGGATATTTTTTTAATCAACTCCTCGCTAACTAAAACGCGCTCTGCAGCGAACTGGGATTGTAGAGGAAAAAAACGCTGCACAAAATTGCGGAGCTTCGCATCAGTTTGTGTAAACTCTCTCTCCCCTCCATTATTCGCAACGTAAACAGAGGGAAGAGATTTTTTCGCCGCGAAGTTCGCTTCAAGTGTATTTTCGCTTTGGTGTGAGGGACGCTTTACCCCTCACACGTTAGGGTTTGGGATCCTCGGGTCAAGTGTAAATATTGTAAATAAATATGGATATGATTAAGTATCTTTATACCATCAATTCAAAACAAAAATCTCAAAAACTACCAGCTGCCAATCAGTCCTTCATTTTGACAGTAGAGGCCTCGTAGCAACTTAATTCTCTTAGACAAAAGCAGGACAAAATGTTGAATAGAGTGAAAAAGGTGTCCACTTTTTGTACTCTCTACAACAGAAAAAACGTTGCAATTTAAGAATAAAAGGGAATAACATAAAATCTCTGGGCACTCTTTTTTAATAATATTTAATTTGTAAAAATAATATTTCAAACACTTCTGATTATAATTTTAAAAACTGAAGCATGTTACGATTTAAAAAACAATTGGATGCTTGCCCAATCAAGATACTGCATGACAGACACGCTATAAAAGGTTACAATGTCGGGGCAAATTAGCAAATTACATGTTGAGGATTTAGACATTTTATTCATAAAAAATAATATAACAAACAGTTTAAAAAACAAATGATAACAAACAAAAATGTTTAACTGAATTTTTTTCAGAATGAACAGATATGAGAAAATGCTCTACAAACTTTTGTAAACCCGATAAGACATTTTTTTGAGAATAGCAATAACCTATTGCCCAATCACATGGTAGATTTCAATATTTTTCTAAAAATATAAGTTTAAAAAAAAATCGATAAACAGAATTAATTCTTCGGTATTAAATTATACAGAATGAGAAATTATACTATTCACTCTGTAAAATAAATTAATCCAATCATATAGAACGTACTAATCACTATCATATAAAAAACTGCAAGTTTATTAACAATAGAATCACTAAATCTCAGTAGATTAATGGCAAAATTGTTATCGCCCTGCAACGTCAGATAAAGACATTTGGAGATATCCAACGGTTTATATTCAGATTTACAGGCACAGTTCTGTGAATAGCCATGCAGCAGATTACATTGACCCTTCTTGTTCTCCTTCTTGTAGGAAATATTGCATCACAGAACATCACACAATACTCTGAGGATGAAATCGTTGGTAAGGATATTAACAGCATACCTTTCAGTGATACGATATTCCTTAGAGGAAAACATTATGAAATATAAAAAAATATTAATACCTAAGGCCATTGAATTATAGAATCAGGAAAATCTAAAAGGGTCGTTCCATGTCAAATCACCCGCTCACGACACCCATTCACGTCCTCAGATTATTACGAAACGACGCAATTAATTCTATCACTATTCTGCAACTTTTTTTTTTTTTAATACTTTTTACTTATCATTTATATTTTAGGTTAAACTGATTTTTTTAGTATTTTCATGCTTTCTGAAGCCTCTGAAAAAATCACGCCCTTAATACGCACTTACATGAGAAAACTTCAAAAATATTTGTCTAGAAAACTAATCAAGATATCATGAAACTTTGCTAAAAGTTTGTGTGTTATGTCTAAAAGCAGCGATTATGAGCCTATCCTAATTCTCCAAATACAAAACTAGTAGTTTTTGTTTTACTCAAACCACAAGTCTCAGACTTAATGAATGCTCAAATTTGAATAAATATACTCTTAAATATATACCTAGGCTATTAGATAATTAAAAAATATATTTGGCTTTTTAACATATTTCATTACTGTGCACATCAGAATATATTTAATGATTTAAAAGATGATGAGTATTTACTTCAAACAAAATATAATTTTCAAAATACACATTCAATGTTGTGAGTTGTTTGTCTTTTTAATAAATCTTAGTGTTGATTGAAATAGTTTTTCCACTTGATCAAACTGCTTTCAGTATTTTTTTGTATTTTAAAATATACCATTTAGTATCAATATATTTTTTTTCATTTTCTTAAAAATTGTGGCTATCGCTACTGCTTATAAATGATTGGCAATTGAACTCCAAACTTTATCTTTCTTATTGATGTTCTTATAATCATTGTGAGATAAATCGTATAAGACAGGACATTTTTTTATTTCTTTAATCGACTCCTCAGTCAAGAAGGAGAAACAAAGGGAGTGGATTGAAGGCTATGCGAACTAAAACGCGTTCTTCAGCGAACTGGGGTTGTGGAGGAAAAAAAGGCTGCACAAAAAGCGAAACTTCGCATCAGTCTGTGTAACCTTCCCCTCTTCCTCCCCCCATTAGTCGCCACATAAATAGAGGGGGAAGATTTTTTTCGCCGCGAAGATCGCTTCGCGATTATTTTCCCTTTGGTGTGAGGGATCCTTTACCCCTCACACGTTAGGGTTAGGGATCCTCAGGTCAAGTGTAAATATAACGGAACAGCATAAAACTTCTGGGCTCTCTTTTTAATAATATTTAATTTATAAGATTAATAGTTCAAACACTCCTGAATATAGTTTCAAAAACTGAAACATATGACGATTTAAAAAACAATTGGATACTTGCCCAATCAAGATAGTTACAATATGAGAGAAAAGCTACAAAAGGTGTCAAATATTGTTTGTATTTGAATAAAATCTTATTTGAAATAATGCATTCTTCTGGGGCCACTTGATCGAGGTGCGTCTACTACACTGATGTGTTAAGAGTCATCGGTATAGTAGATGAATCTGGATTAAGTGACTGATGCAAAAACTGAAAGCAGTTGGGAGAAGTGGAAAAACTATTTCAATCAGCACAGCTGCTTGAATTGGACCCCCGGTTTTTTGTGGCTTAAGAATCTCCTGGTATATGTTAAAATTAATCTGAAAAGCTAAAAAAAAAAAGAAAAAAAAAGAC
This sequence comes from Rhaphigaster nebulosa, assembly GCA_948150685.1. NCBI lineage: Eukaryota > Metazoa > Arthropoda > Insecta > Hemiptera > Pentatomidae > Rhaphigaster > Rhaphigaster nebulosa. The sequence goes on from OX411306.1 coordinate 30,690,467, forward strand.
TATCTAGTTATAAGGTTATTTGATACAAAAAATGTTTAGAAACAATAGATTGCGTTGCTGTCAATGGCTTTTATGCTGCTTTATATGGCATTTATTTATCTAATTACCTCTTATTTTATTCTTACTTATTATCAAAATATCTTCCCTTTTTCACATCAGTATCTACAATGCATACTATTACACTAATATAACCTTAGCTTTAAATTTTGACAAACTTTAAATTCTCATTTAAGAGATTCAATAAACCTTACTAGAAACGAAAAAGAAAACTTCAAGGTCCTCTATTGGGATATAAGGGAGAGTCCACTTTAAAAACAAAATGTGTCCATATTAGACAAAAAATAGCATATCCGTATAACTTCATTTTTCATTTCTCAACTCGTTAAAAACGAGAGAGTAATTGCAAGTTCTCAAAGACTACTTCTTATCTATAAAATCATAACTAAATATTAATACTATAGTGACACATTGACAAGACACCAGAAATAACATTAAAATAATTTCTTAAATTTCTAATAATATATATTTAAATATTTCAAGTTGAAGAGCATTTTTCGCTGCTTTTAGGTATTACACGCAAACTTCCTACAAAATTTAATGATGAAAGCTTGAATAGTTTTTTTAGTCTTGAAAAAAAAAAAATTGTAAGTTCAGATTTTGAGCGCGATTTACGAGGCTCCAGATAGCGGCAAACAAAAAAAATATTTAACAAAAATTATAAATGATAGGGCATACAACTTTTGCAGGTGTTATCAGGATAGAAATAGGATCGATTGGGCCAAGTTTTACCAAAATATAAGGTAATGGGTGCCAGATTAATTTCTTATCGGGTGATTTGATACGGAATGGCCAAAATTATTTTATCATGGGTTTCTTTATGGTAGATTAACATTTCTACATTATTTTAATATATTATTTTGTTGAGGTGTGGGAAACACTTCCTAACTACAACCCATATCGATCTTTTTCGTGAGATACTCCTGTGTCATATACTACTGAAGCACATTCAGCCCTCAGTAAGAGCTCTATTAATATCTTCAGGGTCAATTATTGCCTGTTTAAGTACAGGAGTCTGTAGAATTCAAAGGCTTCTCATTCAAACAGAATGGGTTCAACATTTTTTCATTCTCTTGGCAAAAGCACTAATTTCATGAAATATACCCAAAATCTAATTTTATCTTTTTGAGATGATGTTTTAGCGTACTATGGCCCGCGAGAAAAACCATTAATCTTCTAAGTCTGTTCTTTGTCAGGTTTAGGTAGCATTTAAGTGTACGTAAGGACACTGCGTTGAAATCTGAAAACCGAAAATTTTCGCGATTACAATACTTCCTTTACTTCGTACAAGAATGTAAAAAAGTTTCTATCATTTATAAAAGAAATATAGAAGATCTGTCTTAGGGACCAATCTCAACTAAGTTACCATATAATTTACATTTTATACATTTATAATTTACTAAGTTACCATATCCTAAACTTCTAGTCCTTTGCACTCTGAACATTGCTCAGTTTTTAATAGTGATTAGTACTAAAGAACATCATAGATCTCAGTCTGCAACTGAGGTGATTTACCAAAACGTAACTTTGACCTTCCTTTGACCTTCACTACGATAACCATCCTGAATCATTTTTATTAATTGCTAATTGTGTTTATTCATCTTATAATTGATGCATTCTATAGTAATTTTTAAGCAATTGTTATCCCTCAATGGAATGTGAATTAAAAAGATAATTTTATTCATTCCTTTTGTTTGCATGTTCGCATCTTCTTTGAGTACCCAGCATGGGAACCCCACCTCTGTCAAAACTTCATCAGACTCTCAACTATTCCTCCGACGCTGAGTAAGGAAATACCCCTCCTCTGTCCCATGACTCCTACTAGTCCTAAATGCCAGAGTAGCCCCAATTCTCTAATAGATCCTCCTTTTTTTTAGTATATTTATTTCACAAAATACGTTGTCAATAAAAAAAAAAAATTTCAAGAGACAATTAAGTGTTCTAAGCCAGGATTTCTTTTTTCGTTCAACAAAAGGAATGAAATAATGGACAAATTGAATTTTAAAAAAAATCCGTGACCAGCAGATCAGAATTGGTAATACTAAAATACACATGGCATAAAAACGGGAGAGTGAGAAAAAAGTTGAGATTCACAAAATACAGTTTCCTAACATACCGAAATTTACCCATACTTTCATTATATTGTTCTGCCTCTCCGCTGACCTTCGATAAAGTAGAAATAGCCGTATCTTTAGTAATTCTGGTCCGATTTGGATAAAACTTCTTTCGTTTTATAGGTAATTTAATTTTCGTTGTTAGCCCCCTAACTATTTGAAGGGATTTTAGAGGTGCGTAAATACAAACCCTATAAACTAATATGGTGGAGCGTATGCGCAAAACTTTAAAATCGCCGAAATTTTAGGTAAGCATACCGAAATATTGACTGAAATTTATTATTATCTTCATTGACTCCTAGAGGAGCATAGGGAATTTACAAGTGAGTTCCATTCCTTTCTTTTTGCTGCAATCACTTTCACCTCTTCAAGTCTTGACGGTCTTTTGTACCGATCTGCGCCTCGTCTCTCTTGGCCTTCCTCTTCTTCTTGCTCCATGGGGATTCCATTGAAGAGCTTCTTTCTCGATGGCTCTATTTGATTCGGCTTTTGACATCTTCCAACGAACCCCATTTCTTTAGTGATCACGCAGACGAATGATTCCACCTGATCTATGGCCTTTTCCCTCAGAACAAGTGGATTCCGACATCGCTCGTTCACTCGCATTTCTTTTGTTTTACCGAAGTTGATAAGCAGTCCAACTCGGTTGGCGATTCGGCTTAAAGCATCTAACTTGTCCTGCAGATCACTGAACCGCTGTGCTAGAAGACATAAGTCATCGGCGTAGTCGAGATCCTCCATCCTTTCTCTTAGACCCCACTGGATTCCACGCCTTCGTCTCCCAAGCGTAGCTCTCATGATGCCGTCGATAACAACGATAAAGAGAGTTGGAGATAGCACACAATCTTCTTTTACACCAGTCTCGATTTTAATTGGGTTCGAAAGCAACCCCTCATGGATGAATCTGCATTCATATCCATCATATGAATTCCTACCAATGTTTAGCAATGAAACAGATAGAATACTCAGTCCGCCGCTCACCGCCGACATTAGATACCGCTGCCATAGTCTATTATTTTCGGGTAAAATATGAATAAAAAGAATCAGGAGTTTCATTATGGATTTTCCTTTATACCATAATGATTCTCATATCATGAAAATAATTTTTATTTTTTTAGTATAAGCTGTTGAATAAATAAATACCTACTATTTATTAACTCCACTGATGTTTCATTTCAATCTGATCACACCAAATCTTTATAAAATGTTCAATAAGAATTACTAGAACGTTTTGTTAGTATAAGAGACCAAGAGTAGAAAGACACGAGTTATTTCAGCCCAATTTTCATATACTTAAATGTTATCTATTCCCTTTTTAGGATGAAAATTTATGAATCTGCCAATCAGAGTCTGGCGGGAAATGAAAATGGCGACCGTTCCAAAAGTTACAAAAAACGAATTATTCGAGTTATTTCAGACATGTTTTTTACTCAAATGAATATAGATGTATTATCCATATGAAAAACTCACTCGTTATCGACCAAATCCAAAATCCAAGTTTAGAAAATCGAAATTCGAGTTATTTCATACCTGTTCGTTTTTAACTCATATGAAAATAGCTGTAGTAGCACTTTTTGAAAAATCCATTCTTCCATGCTTGTGGAGTGCCGCGCGTTCGGCAGACAATATCCTAAATTCGATTAAGTATACGTCTTCTCAGTCAATGTTATGCCTATTCCCCAGAAGAATGGTGAGAACATCAGTATTTATGGAAGATATGTCAGCGATTCGAGATGAGATACGACTGAGATGAAAAATCATGGTGTCAGCTTAAAGATGGGAGCTGTACAACGATGATACAGTATACCAACTTGTATTATTATCTCAAGCCGAAAAGTTATAGAAAACTGTTTCCATGATATTTGCCAAAATAAATTTACATAGGGATGACATTTTTTGTAGAAAAAATTATTTTTCGAGATTCTATTTCTCGAGAATTAGTATTTACTATTTACTTTACATTTGTAAATAAACCTATTAAGGCTCAAATTTTATGTTATTTAGAAATATTATTCATAATGTTTTTCGCAGAGTTGGTAGTCTTCAAGATATTGAGCATGGAATGAAAATTGAGCGAAATTTTTAGGCCTTTTTCTTGAATAAATTATCACCATTTTTGTAGGTAGTGGCTAACATCCTATATTTTCGTAATTCACATTCAAATCTTCTCCTAAAGAGTGTATCCTATTTTGATCCTGCTCCCTCTCTCCCTCGGGAGCGGGGTAGCTCAGTGGTAAGGCACTGTGCTACTAATTTCAATGTCCCGGGTTCGAGACCGGCTGAGGCAGATAATTATCCACGGCTGAATACAGAATAAATAATTATTTATTCTGTATTCAGCCGTGGATCCACCTTGTGGGATCGGGAGACCCTCCTGGGGCTTATCTAGCCTCTATAAAGTTAGAATCCTTAATTGGAGGAAAAACCTAGCGACTGAACGTGATCTCGGCCGAGTCATCTCCTTGCACAACCTTTGGCCTAGAAGCAGTACGGTCCTTACGAAGTACTGAACCCAAGACCCTTTCGGGTTGTAGTGGTACAGATTTTTTTCCCCCTCTCTCCCTAGTTTTCCCCCCTCCTTCGCGTTAAACCACGCAGAACATCATAGAGAACGGTTGATCGTGCAAAAAAATGAATTATACCAAACTTGTAGAAAATTTAATTTTCTACAAGTTTTATAATAACATCTAACGACCTGTGACGCATAAAGAACGATATTTTTTAGAAAAAACAACGAATTTTGTTTTACCTTTGATCTTCATTCACGCCGACGCGTGATTTTATTTAACTTTTTAGCGAATATTTATGACAAAATAAAGGCTTTTGCAAATTTTCAACTCAGTATCTTCCATACCGAGGTTTAGCCTTTTTTTTCACCTTATTTGACAGGGCTAATAGTTTTTCATTTTTATATAATCAATGAGTGCTGTTACACCTATGTTGCCTGGGATATTCGATGAAGTTTGGTTTCTTTAGATATGTCTTCTATCTTTGCCTAACCTGCTTTGCTTATGAAATGACTTGTGGCATGTGTATCAGCTCCCCGCTGCTGTAAACAATTCATGACGATTCAACAAGGATCATTTTCTTTCACTTTTGCAAATATGTGAAGTCGATTTTTAATAGTTTCAGGTTTATTTCCAGCTCACTTTTCTGTATAAATAAGTCAATTTAGATTTTTCAATGCAACTCCGATCATTAGATATATTCTACATCTATTGTAAGGAGTATCCCAAGCTATTGACCATAGCAAGGGGATATGCGGTCTCTAGCCTTTTATGTTAAAATATAGTTTGATTGATCGGCTCCCTTCTGGAACCGATGCAAATAGATAATAAATTCGATAAGTAAATTGAGTAAATGTGGTTTCTGGAACCCCCACCTGCCTTAGAAAAACAGTTTGCCAGAAACAAAGCATTTAAAATGGCATCCCTTGTGAAGGACGTTTCTACCATTTCACTTAAATTTATAATTAATTATTAGTATCAACAGTTAAATTAAAATTTATAATTTTATTATCATGATTACTACTGGTTGCATTAGGGTAATTCTATTAATAGAATCATACAATAGTTTTTCATGTTCTTTGACCTTGTTTAATGAATTTATTTTGTATAAATCAACCTAATGACTCCTATGATCTTTTTCGTGCATGAAAATGTTTTTCAATACTTTTTGGTCTTGCTGTGAGTATTTCAGGAATTTGGAACAGACCAATTGGTTATATTTAATACCTTTCCTCCACATTTGTAGGTTTTATTAATGAACGGGTCGTGATGTAATGGTAAATCCGATTTCTGGGACATTTGGTTATATGGTTCTTTTAGATATATTTTATTCGTGTTAGCGCTTAACCCCACCATAATGGTTTTTAAATAATAGGGATAATATACGCACGCGCTGTTCGAAGATGGCTTTACGGGTAGAGAAAGAAACACTACCAGAGCCTAGACGGTCAGAAGAAGAATCTGATTCTGAGACTTCCAAAGAACAAACCAATCAGGGGTTAGCTGGAGAAACAGTCATCCCGATGCCCAAGATAACACAACCACAGATCGCGATTAAAACGGAGAGAAACCAATATGGTCGAACGAAGAAGCAACAAGACTTAATCCTAAAAATACTTCAGAAAATTCAAGAAGATATGGAGAAGGATCGAAGAAATAGAGAGGAAAGTATAAAGAAAATTCAGAAGGATATGGAAAAGGATCGAAGAGATAGAGAGAAAAGTACAAAGAGGCTTGAAGAAAATATCTGTAAGCGACTAGGAGCGAAAATAGATGATTTGGCCGAAAAGAAAAACAAAAGTATTGCAAAATTTGAAGAGAGAATTGAGAGAAAGGTGCATGAGATATGAGGGTTTTGTGGCAGATGGCTTCGAAGATGGGGATAAGCTCAAATTTCAGAACACTCTCTCTACTGAAAATGAGAAAGAAAAGATTGAAGAACTGGGATTCCAAGAAATTGAAGACCCTAGAACTAGAATGGAACCTCTGTTGAGTGATAATGAAGAACCGACATTAGCAATAACTTTTCCTAATGTTCATAGAGAAATTGAAGAAGAAAAAGCTGTAAATAGTTTTATAATTTTCCCATTGAAGACCAATGAAGAATTTCTCCAGCTGGATGATAAGGGCAGAGAGCTCATTGCCAGGAAGGAAAAGGGTCAAATTCTCATAAGTCCTGTAAACCCCCAAATTTCAGAAAGAAGGCTTCTCCAGATAGATAATAAATCAGCTAGAGCACCATAAACTTAGAGATAGGCCAGGTCGACATCGTGTAATAAAGTCTGCCGCCCAAGGTTACAGAAAGGAGATCAAACATCTTCGAAGTCCTTTGAAAATATTCTTATAGCGTCAGCCAATAAGATGTCCCAAAAGGAGAGTGGGGACAAAATTCATCTTTTCAAGAAGAATTAGGGGAAATAGTATAAGAGAGGGAGGAAAGAGGAGTTCTGGAGGGTTCTGGTGAGAAGTTTGAGGTGGAGAGTTCTGGAGAGAAGGTTGAAGTAAGTAGTTCTGGATAAGGAGTTGAAGAGTAGAGTTCTGAGGAAAGAGTTGAAGAGTAGAGTTCTTGGGAGAAGCCAGAAGACGGAGATTTGCAGAGGGAACTGTTGAGCAGTCCAGAGCGAGACGAAGTTCGAGCACCGAATTTAGAAGGCAACAATAAGATAAGTGCTAATCCTTTCATTCATTGTGTACATCAATGTCTAATATTATGTGGCATCCGGATAATATTTTAAATAAGCAAGAGTTTTCCCAGTATTCTCAAATACATATTTACAGTCTGTAGATTTTTACAATGAGAATAATTTAGATTAGAAATTATTAAGCCAATAGGTTAATTAATAACGTAACATAGATAAAGTAAGATCTGTAACAAAATCTACCATTCTATTTACCCTGCATGCCATCATCTAGTTAATTAAGTGAAATGGTGAACACGACACCCTTGGAAAGCACTCCAATGGTATTTATAATATCCCAAGCTATTGACCATAGCAGGGGGGTCTGCGGTCTCTAACCTTTTATGTTAAAATATAGTTTGATTGATCGGCTCCCTTCTGGAACCGATGCAAATAGATAATAAATTCGATAAGTAAATTGAGTAAATATGGTTTCTGGAACCCCCACCTGCCTTAGAAAAGCAGTTTGCCAGAAACATAGCAACTAACTTAAGAGTGAAAATTATAGGCATGATAACAAGGATAAATATTTTAAAAATTGCTTTTAAAATTTGCAAAGTAATAAAGGAGTGGTAATTAAGAAAGTCATAATAGTTATATAGTGAGGGTTAATTTTAAAAATAAATAAAGGAAGTATTGAAAATAGAAGAGAATGATAAATATAAAGTAATAAATGTCAATAATAAATTAAAATAAATATAAATGTTGGCTGAGGAGAAAATAAAATTTAATCAGAATTCATGAACAAAGATATTGAGGTAAGTGCCATCTGTAGGAGTTTAATGAACAAAATGTATGTGAATACAAAGGAATGGATAAGTAATAGGGATAGAAAATTTTCTAAAATGCTCTATCAAAACTGACTATCTTTAAGGTGTAATTATAGGTATAATAATAAGGAGTATAACTTTAACAATATCCTTTTAATTAAAAATTAAAAATAAGAATAAAAATAAATAAGGATACAAAAATGTGATAGTAATAAAAATAAAGTGACAAAATCAAATTGTAAAGATGATTGTTAAAATGTAAAGGGTAGAAAATATTTTTGGTACCAGATTAAAATGTAATTACATAGGTAAAAATTGAATATCGGAGAAAAATTAGAGATATTAACAAAGAAAGTAATTTAAATGTTATTGCATAATTTACAAACAAGTTTACCTTATGCAATCTTATTACAATTTAATAGCAAGTTTACCCATAAGTATTAATTATTAGAATAGTTAAATTACTTAATAACAAGTTTTCCCATTGTAATCAGTTTGAAAAAGAACTGTAGGAAACAAGTATAAGAGACAAACTAAATGAAAATCGGAGAGGCAATGAAAAAAAAGAACTGATAAAAGGAAAAATAAACAAAGAAAAAAAAAAAGGAAAGTAAAAGAAGAGAGAAGGAAGAAAGAATAGGAGAGAATAAATTGTGAGAATGATAGGGCTATTACTGTATTTTAATAAGATTTAAAATAAGTCTGTAAGTCAGGAAAATACAATTTTTGTCTATTTTCTTGAAACGTACAAGCGGAGGGGTTAAACATTTGTTTTCCTTGTTCGATTACAAAGGTCCATTATTGAAAATAATAAACCAAAAGGATTTATGTAGTTTTTGTTTTCTCAATTTTTTTTTTAATTCCTTGGTTTACTGATTCCAAAACAAATCTCTAATTGGCCGCCCTTTTGAAACAAACAGACGGATTGTCATGTCGAGTTCCGAGGATCGTCCTGGGGTGACCTATGACTTTGGTGCCGAATCTTGAGAAAATAGGTTTAGTAGTCTCAGAGAAATGCCGCAGACGGCGGTGGACGGACGGACAGATTTTTTTTATTTGATATTTGGATTCTACGTATCGTGAAACGTAAAACCTTAAATTTTTAGGGAGGATTAAAACAAAAAAAATTTCCTGGTCGACTACAAAGGTCTATTATAGAAAATAATAATCCATAAGCATTTGTATGGAATTTTTGTTTTTTACTTTTTTTTTAATGCCTTGGTATGCTGATTCCAAAACACCTAACTTTTACTCTTTATCAGTAGAAATGGCAGATTTATGGGCTTGTAAAACCTCTAATCGACCGCCATTCTGAAATAAAACAGTTGGATGATCTTTCTATCTTATATATTTATTTTTATTATTTACATTTGTTGCTTTAGATCTATCTATGTCTTCTATTTTCAGTACTTCCTTTATTTATTTTTAGAATTAGATTTTCTTACTTACTATCCCTACACCACTCCTTTATTGCTTTGCTAATTTTAAAAGCATTTTTTTAAATATTTATCCTTGTTATCATGCCAATAATTTTCACTCTGAAGTTAAAGAGTATGGAAGGGTATTGAAGAAAACTTCTTATCAGTATTCCTTTGTATATACATACTTTTTGTTCATTACATCCCCCATAGCTCATATTTTTGCCATAATACTTTTTTTTATTTTTTCCTCTAACTATTTTATTTACAAATTTTCCTTTCGTTTTCTTCTATTTTCAATTCTTCTTATATATATTTTTATGATCAATCCACAAATATAATGGAGTTATTAATTTTTTAGTTGTTAGTTAATTGTTAATTAATTGTTAATTGTTAGTTAATTGTTAATTTTTAAGTTTTTAGTTAATTGTTATTTCTCTTTTAGTTTATCTGTTATTAATATATAATCAGTTATATTAATAATCAGCTTTATGTATTAATATTCACTAATTTATTTTTAGTTGTAGTTATTACTCAATCAGTTTCATTTTACAAATTCATCACTGTTTTCATTTTGTCTCACTTAGTCTTTTTAATTATTAATTTTAATTCATTCACTGTGTTTTATTTTTATTATTGTATCATGCTTATTCAAACATCTGAAGAAGACCTGCAAAGTGGTTTTAAACGTCGGTTCCTAATAAATAGTTTTTACTATTTGTGAACTATTTCTTTGACCGTCTCCCGGACCATCGCATTCCTTCATCAACTTGTTTTTTTGGTTTATTATTTTCAATCATAGACCTTTGTAATCGACCAAGGAAAAAAAATTAACCCCCTCAAAATTTGAGGTATTACGTTTCATGATACGTAGAATCCAAATATCGAATAAAAAAAAATCCGTCAGTCAAAAATTTTTATTTGATGAAATTCCCTACATAAGGAAAAAAGAAATCATTTAAATCGAACCAGTATTAGCTGAGATATAGGGTAATGAACTTTGTAGACTAATACACCGGTGCTATAGGTGATGAATTGCGGGCTTCTGACTTCCAGGGATCACTCTACTTTATCCTTCCTTGGATTATTTCTGCACTTCCTTTAGCTTCTTGGTCTTTCCTTTTTTTTTTTCGCTTTTTCGTTTTACTCTCTGATTACCATCTCAGCCTGCTTGTATTGACACAGTTTCTTCTTCTTCTGAACTCCCAGTTCAGCACTCCCACGCCGATCATCTTCGGACAAGCTTCAAATTTCTGCTCCATAGGTGCCTACTGATTTTTTTCTTTGCTGAACTTGGTAGATATCTTTTATAAAGTATCCGCACATGTTTCTTTTCTGAAGCATTCAAAATGCTCATTAGAAATATAATCTAATTATCTAAACTATAAAACAAAGCAATACGGAAACTGCTGTGAATTGAGGGACCAAATATTTTTTTAAATATTACTATTTGGAAATAATAAACAATTGTGTAATAATTTGCAGCTTTTTATTTCTATAGGTCTTAGACTATCCTATCCTATCTGACGGCGCTATGGTCCTTGGCCTCCTCAGTGATCCTCTTTCGCTCCTCTTCCACCGTTTATACCACAGATTGACATAGCACCTTGCGTTTGTGGATGATGTAGTGATCACAGGAAAAACAAACAATGCGCCACTTGGAATGTTCGAGGAGTGCGAAGGAGCTGCAAGGAAAGCAGAACTGGTAATCAATACGGAAAATACTACGTATATGATAACCAGCAAGAAAGAAAGAAGGAACAGGCATATCGAGGGGTCTGGATACTGCTTCCATAGAGTATCACAATTTAAGTATCTGGGCACTTAACTAACGCACGGAGGATAATAATATTAGGGAAGAAATTAAGGCAAGAATAACAGCTGGTAACAGATGTTATTGATCACTAATGAAAATTTTTCGATATCGGGATACATCCAGAGCCCTCAAAATAAGAGTGTACATACCGTACAATCCTGCAACCAGGTGGTTGTATATTGTAACGAGTCCTGGACGTTGACACTTAATGATGAAAGGTTATTAAACAGGTGGGAGAGAAAAAGCCTCAGAAGAATCTTTGGCCCTACAAAAGAAGGGGAACGCTGGCGGATAAAGACCAATGAGCAGCTAAGAAACCTGCATGAAGCACACGATTAATTGTTTCCACCACTAAGAGTGATAGGATAAGATGGCTGGGACAAATACTAAGAATGGAGCGTGGTAGGCTCCCTAAAATGATGATGGAGGGACACCCAGGTGGAAATGCCTCTTGGACTAAGTGTAATAATTATGAAATATGCAAATAAAGTATTTTTTCCCAAGTATTGTCCCTCCTCTCCTCTCTCCTACAAACTTCCTATTGCTAGTTTACTAAAAATAAATCTACGAATATTCATCAAAATCGGTTAAGAACTCTTAGGCCCATTGCATTCGTACCCGGCTGCCGGCTACTTGGTCGTTGGTTTTAGGTCCTTTGCACACTTCCCCGGTTTTCGCCTGGTTACCGGAAACGCTGCACCAGGAATATAGAGTTCATGCAAAAACCCAATAAGTTGCAATACCATAGGTTTTACACCAAAACAGTACACGATTTTTGCTCGGTCCTATTTTCTTTTTAAATAGCTACTTAAGAGATTATTTATATATATATATATATATATATATATATATATATATATATATATATATATATATATATATATATATATGTTTGTGTGTGTGTTTGTGCGCGTGCGTAATCCACAGTAAAAAATAAATTTAATACCTAATCTCCTTTAGCATTGCGTACGAAAAATTTAGATAACTGAAGGTTTATTTGTTAAATCGTATTCAGATGTATTTTAATAAAATTATCTTTAATACCAAACACTGTTTCAACAATTTATATTCCTGTATAAAACCAAAAATATTAACTTAATCTAAATATATAAAAAAGATGTATGTAAGCACTATATTAGCATCATTAATATTTAATAATTATTGTGTAATCCAAATAATAAATAAAAAATAACAAAGATTAGACATTATTATTCTAAAACCTCCATACACATATAGATTATTCTGGTATGGGAGGTGTAGATTCGTCAATATCGCAAGCGTGCATTTGTTTACTAATAATTATTCGAATGGGTAGGAAATTCATGCGTGAATAACGCATTTATTAAAGAATTTTTAACACGCTAGTGCATTTAGATTTATCGTTTCTAACCAATATAATCTTAGGATATGTATATTTATAATAATAGTGCTGATTATCTGAGAAACAGAAAAATTAAAAATAAATCGATAGGTGAGAGCGCGATCTTAAAATAAGTAACTATTAATAAGTAACCTATTAATGGACCTCAGTATAGAGTATATCCAAAATGTAAAATAAATCGGTATGTGAAAGATTGATCCTAAAATCGATAGTATCTTCAAATAAGCACCTGGTAATCTAACAACGGACGTCAGTATCAAAAGATATCTGATATACTAAAATAAATTGATTGGGGAGCACGCAATTTTAAAATCGCTGGTGCTGCCCGCGGTTGCGACTGTCAGAGTTTGCCAATCGTAGACGCTAACTGTTACTGCGTCTATATTTCGCTGAAATTGCCCACCGCTGCGCCCCACTCTTGCATAACCTATAACTTTATAGCCTCTCCTATATTTATAATCATACCATATCGTTATAACTATATAGTATATCCTTGAAACCTTTAAAATTATATGTTATTTAGATACATACAAATTATAGATAAATGAATACGTTTATTTACAATTATTTACATATATGCAACTATATATTGTTATGTTATGTACAACTAAATATTTGTTAGGTATTTTAGACAATGAACAAAGTTCGTCTGTCACGGTTTCTTTATTGTTTATTAATACAATCATATGTTTTTCCACTCATGTTTCAAATGATAAGCGGGAACCGTCGCGTCTGAGGCAGTATGAATGGTCAGAGACGCAGCATTATAGGTATGATGTCATACCTAGACTGCCGGGCAGTGCCAGCGAAATATGCCCCTACCTATTCAGTCAAAGTAGTAGTAAACTGTCTGCAATATTTGGCGGCCGCAACCGCGGGCTGCACCAGCGAAAGTCTACTTTTAAATGAATCGACTGGTTGCCGGCCATTTCAGTTGGGAGCTCTCCGCGACAACCGTAAACAGCTTATAGGCGTATTAACCGGCTTCTCGGCAGCCAGCTATGCTTGTAATGGTCCTTAGTGCAAAAGAACTACCTTTTATTTTTTGTAGTGATTTGTATAAACAGGAGAAATACTTACCTATTATTTTACACAGGTTTTTTTATTATACGTGTTTGGAAAATGACTAAAGGCTTAAAATGAACAAATTTCCTTTCTGATTTATCCCATGCTGAACTGCCTCATGGAATACAAATATATTAAATATATAAATTATATATCTGTATAAATGTATGTTTAGGTTTATCGAATGTTCCGCCAGGCTATTTCAGATGTCCTCGCCCAGAAAGGTGTTGCCCGGAAGGAACACAATGTTGTTATTACAGAAATTGCTGCAGGGGTTTGCTGTAAGCACACTTTATATTAATTTAATTAACAATAATTATTCAGTTATTACAAATAGTAATGATAATTAATTAAATCATTCCAGGAAGTACTTCAGTTCAGTTAGTTGCGAATAAGCTGTCACTGGCATTCTAAAAGTGAGATAAAATTGAAAATTTGTTAACCGTGCAATGGCTCGACATCTCTTTGACAAAGAACAGAATAAGGAATGATTAACACCCATGTGTAATACAAGCGGTTTGTTATCGATTATGAAATATAAATATCAACACAAAAATTAATAAAAACTGCACTAATTTCCTTTCCTTCGTGATTGTGGATGTTTGAGATATTGGTAAGTTATATTGATTTCGAGGTACTCTTCAATGTTAAATGCTATCTCAAGCAAGGTTACAACTGTTGATTCTTATAACAAAATTAATATCAATTCGATTGATATTTAATCCATTGAATCAAAATTAATTCAACCAACGGTTATAAGAAAAATGAAGAATTGTCAACAAATACAACCATGGGCACCAGAAGCTGAAAACACTATTAGAACAGACTTATTGTAAAAAATCTACAAAACAAAGTAACTAAAATCGCCGATCAAAGGATTAAATGTTCCTTGAACATAAAATTTAAAGCAGAATGTGCCGTTAAAGTTAAAAAACAATAAATTTCAATTCATTTCATAAAGTAAAATATGTTACCAGAATGACAGACAATGTTATAGGTACGTCATTTAGAGAATATGATCATAAAAATATGAAAGTGGTTTATACAATAATAAGAAATCAAACTGCCTAGATCAGTATTAATTACATCGGCGAAACCTTGCAAAATTTAAAAAATAGAAACTAGCAGCATAACATTATTGTAAATAATCCTAAAATTATTCAGGCTTCAGCTTTAGCATACATACAATTTATAGCATACAATGTAAACATTTAAAATATGGCAGGAAGTAAAAAAATACCAAATACGATCATATACCAATTTATATCACAAAGACTTTTTAAAATGTGTATAGTTTTGAAAGTGTTATTAAAGATTATGGGGATATTATCCATAAAATAGACCTTTAAATAATCAGAATGGAATCTTAACAAAATAGTTAAAATAATAATAGCCTAACAAAAAACCTTTTTTTATTTAGCTCAGACAAATATCACAACATTGAGCACAGTCCCAATTTAAATAGGGAGATATGAAGATCATACTAATTTTCCAGGTAATAATGTAAATGAATTTTTGGTTTGTTCGAAATGTATTTTTATTTTTTTTTTTTTATATATCAACTATTTATTCGCATTTGTCTAACTGGAGAGTGAATAAGCAAATGTTATGGTTGAAATAGACATACATGGCGTGATAGACATGAGAAAGTATTGCTATGTTTCTGGCAAACTGCTTTTCCAAGACAAGTGGGGGTTCTAGAAACCGCATTTACTTAATTTACTGATCTAATATACTCCGTATTTGCATCGGTTTCAGAAGAGAATCGATCAATCAAACTGTATTTTATCTTAAAAGACTAGAGATCACAGACCCCCCTGCTATGGTCACTTAGTTGGGATATTATAAATACCAGTAGAGATCCTTTCCAAGGGTGTGAGCATTTTCCAATTCACTTAATTAAACTTTATGATGGCATGTAGGGTAAATAGAATAATAGATTTTGATATAAGATCTTACTTTATTTAAGAGAATTTTATTAATTAAACTGTTGGTGTAAGAATTTACAACCTAAATTACTCTGATTATAAAAAAAACCCTTGACTATGACTACTTAAATACTTTAATCGTTCCTGAAATATCTCTTCCTAACTTATGGCCAATGAAAAGAGTTGGTTTTGCCTAACCAAACAACTAAATAACACAACCTAAATTGCTCTCATTATAAAAGAACCCTTGACTATAACATATGTATTTGAGAATAATGGGTGAACTTGCTTATTTAAAATCTTACTCTGGTGCCACATAATATTAGATAATAATGAGCACATTGAATGAAGGCACTACCACTTATCTTATTGTTGCCTTCATCGTCTCGGATACAGGCCGCTTCGCCGCTCGATGGTCTGGTCTTCTCTCCCGCAGCGGTCTTCTCTGCCGCCAGATTCATGGACTCCGTCTCGGATGGACTGCTCAGCTGGACCCTCTGCACTGCCCCTCCTCTCTCTTTCCCCTTCTCCTTCTTGAAATATACATTTTGCTCCGGATGTAAAGAGTATGTAAAGGGAATAAAGAGTACGTATGCATTGATCGATAATTGGTTATTGAAAGTCAGTATGTAAGTTTTATTGTTAACATACCACGGATCTTCTGTAATCAGTTTTAAATTTTGGATTGAAAAGATTGTAGTTTTTGAAAGTGAGTCTTTTTTGCTGAACCGTAAATCTGTGAGGCGTGAGTCCATTGGGTTTAAATAGATACGTGTATGTATTTAGTATCTGCCTAATTTTTAGTTTTGGTGATTTGCAAAAAAGAGAGTGCAGTAATTAAACGTAAGCAGTTTGAAGGGTCATAAGTAATCTTCCTGAAATTCAATACTAAGATATTTTGAGTACCATTCGGCAAATATACAACACTTAATGAATAGTAAAAATCTGGTACGGTGTGCGAATCACACAACTTTTCCTTACCACCCTAAAATAGTAATCTTTTTAACATAAACTTCTTCACATCTCCTCTCGCAAATGTATAATAAAATAGTTTTTTAAGCAATTTTAGTACGACAATGCTGTAAACTGTGCAATAATGAAATTTTCTTTTGGCTATAACTTTTTTCTCTGCATTTTCTTGGTGATGTACTAAATGTATAAAAAGCTAAAGGTCTCTAAGGAGAAGCCATTAGACAAGTTTCATTAAAATCGTTAAAGTCGTTTACAAGAAAATTGTATAAAAGTGTAATATCTATTATATAAAGTGGCACTTCCACTTAATCGATTTTGACGAAAAAAGTTGTTGTAACGGCACATGTATATCCTTATCTTAAATACGTAATTTCAGTATCGTATAACTTTTCGTTTTTGAGGTAGGCTGTTCACATACACACAGATACACAAACCCGTTTGCGAGACTTGGTTATTTGGACTCAGGGGACCTTAAAACTCGAAGGAGGAAAAATTCAAATAATAAATCATCAACAGAGATATGAAGTTCTAAAAAACTCTGTGAAAGCATATTCACAGCACAGAGAAACATACACCTGCTGTTTGCATAGCCATTGGTACAGGGATATGAGGTAGGCATAATTTATTTCCATATTACCAACAATAATAATTCGATTATCACAAATAATAAAGATAATTAATTAAATTATTCCAGGAGATCAGCCTTTTGATTGCATGC